>SAUG01000072.1:0-477807 GCA_011316305.1 Rusavskia elegans
GAAACTAGTTTATATATAATACGAAATAGATATTTATCTAAATAATCTATAGCTTTAAAGATCTTTTATCTCCTTTATAGATATTTAATATTACTACTTTAATAGTATCGCTTCGATCTATAGGTCGAGATAATAAGACTAATATAATAAATTATTAAAGTATAATATTCCTATATATTAGAGGGCGTTATATTCGAATTTAGCTATAGTCGTAAATATAGTCCGAGCTACTAAATAGTAAAGGAGTCCTAGTATAAATTATTATAACTAATTCTATATAGCTGCAGAAGTATAGTTACGATATTATAAAGTATCTTTATTATAAGATAATTAAAAAGAGAATAGTAAAAACGTATTTAATAATTATATTAACGACTAACGAGAGAAACTATCTATAGGAATAATAAACGATATATATAGTAAAAGTAGCCGTAAAGGCCGACAGATAGCCGTCTATTAAGAATCCCGTTTAGAGGGGCGGCTATATCGGCTATAGGCGGCTATAGATAATTAGGCTCGCTTATTTAACTAATTCTTCCATAGAACCTCTGTAGAGTCGCGGACGTAACAATTATTTTACTATAAACTATTTTATTAATAGTAGCTTTCCGCGCCGTTTAATATAAAATACCTAGGCTATAGTATATATTTCTAGTAATAGAGTTTATTTCGTTATTATATCTTTTATCGGAAATAGTTATTACTAATTTATTATTACTACGTCGGCGGTCTATTATACCCGAAGATATTCTCGATTTATAAAATATATCGCGTCTTTTACTTAATAGTAAAAGGTTAATTCTATTATCTTTAGAGTTTTTAAATTCTATAAAAGATTCTCTAGATCTTCTAATTATATACCCGCGTAAAATATAATTAATTCGAACCTTTTATATAGTAAACGGTTCGCTGCTAGATTTATAGCTAGTAAAATTTAGCTTCCGCTAAAGTATAGATAATATTATCTAGATTTAAAGATTAATATCTTTATAATCCGGCTTTCTAGAAGGCGAATTAGCTGGATTAGTCTTTTCTAGACGATAGAAGATATTAAAATCTATAGCGGCTAATTTAATAATCTAGTAATATTATCGAATATTAAATTTTTTAACTTTTATAAAACTTCGAAGGTTATTATAATCTATTTAGACTATTACTATATATTTCGTACCTTCGAGGTAATATTTCTATTACTCGAAAATCTTAATAATAGCGAGAAGTTCGGTATTATACGTCTTATAGTTACATTCGGTAGGAATTATCTTTTTCGACTAGAGTATAACTAGGCGCTAGCGGCTATTTTTATTAGGTTAAAATATAATTCTAGCTAATCCGACTCTAGAAATATTAGTTTTAATATAGATTTCTTTTTTTAAATCGAAGTACTATAATACCCCGGCGGTATTAAAAGTATATTTTAATTTTTCGAAAGCCTTTTAAATTCTAATAGTCTAGCGAAACGGTTCCGATTTCTTTCCGGCTATATTTTTTATAAGTAAACTCGTTAGAAATACTATAATCCGAAAATACTAGTAAATAAAACGTTAATAGAAGTTAATAAACTCTAAAAAGACCTATACTTTCCGGTAAATCTTTAAAACTAGCTATTTTTAAATAGTCTTTATTCGTTCCGGGTCTATTAATATACCTTCTATAGATACGATAAAGCCTAAAAATTCTATACTTTTAATATTAAAAGTATACTTTTTAAAGTTAAAGTATAGCTATATATTATAAAGCTTTCGAACAACCTATCTAATATATTTCTAATATTTTTCTTCCGAATTAGAAAAGATTAGAATATTATTTAGGTAGACTATATAGAAAACGTTAACTAATTCTTCTAAAGCCTAATTAATATAGATTTAGAAAGTCGCAGGTATATTAGTAAAACCGAAAGATTAAATATTTAAAATACCTATACCTTATATAAAACGCGGTCTTCTATTTATTATCCTTTTTAATTCTAACTCGATAATACGTATTTTTAATATTATATTTAGAAAAATACTTTATTTTAGATAATCGATCTAGAATTTTAGAGATAAAAGGTAAAAGATAACGGTTTTTAATTATTACTTTATTAAAGCCTCTATAATCGACGTATATACGAAAACTACTATTTTTCTTTATTATAAAAAGGATTAGAGTTTCTATAGAAAATATTAAAGAATAGATCTAGCCCTTTTTTAAAATACTATTTAGATAATTTTATAGTTTATCGAGCTCGCGTTTAGATAGGCTATAAATTAGATTATATAACGGATCTTTCCTATCTAATTCGATTATATAATCGGTATTTTTAAGCGGCAGTAAAAAATCTGCTAGGCGTATATTATAAACTTCGATCTCTTTATATATAGGTTCCGGAATCGACGGTTCAGGCTGCTATATATCTTTATCGTTTTTATTTTTATCGGCGCTGTTAGCTCCCGCCTATATAGCGGTATTATTATTAAATCTCGTATATACGGCGATATTAATATTAGATTTTATATATACGGCGGCAATCGATATTATATATACTAATATATACTTTTCGGCCTATAATATATAAATAAAAACTATCGGTAAATTAATACTAAGGCGGGTTAACCGTTTTATTTCTATCGGATTATTTTATATCGTTTCATTATAGATAGAAAATCGCTATTACTTTAACCCTAGGTCTATAACTATATATATTTAATATAAAGCTAGTATATCTAGGAAGATACTATATTTATTTGTTATATCTAGAATATAGAATCGCGATATATATTTTTCCCGACGGCTTTAACTATCTATTATTATCTAGTTTAAATTATATATTTTATAATAGACAGAATACTAACTTCTAATCTATTAAAAACAGAGTTTCTCGGTTTTTTAAATAGATTCTAGGTTATATTAAATAATAAAAGATTAAAAAACGATATTAATCTAGAAATCTAGGTCTAGAAATACTTTAGTTCTACTATATCCTTTTACTAGTAACTCGATAAATATTCTAGTTAAAAGACCGTTCCTTACTTTAATTAGTTTATTCTAGGCTGTTATTAAAACTATAACTAGCCCTTTTAGTTTTTTAACTAGTTAATATTACTAGGATTACCTTTTATTATATTAACAGTAGGCTTTTTAAATAATCGATTATTATTACTATAAGAATTATTAGATTTCTAATTATTTTAGCTTTAGTTCTGGTTCTTAGAATAATTCTTAGACTAATAATCTATATTACTATAAGTAAAGCAGATACTAGATTTATTATCCCGTTTATATTTTCTAGAATCGTTATTATTAATATTAAAAGTATTTCTTCTACCGACGCTATTCCGATCGCTCTATAATTAGCTTCCCCGGTTCCGATTTTCGAATTCTTAAAAGTTTCCTTTACTATACAGAGGTAGATAAAGTCTATTAATAAAAGAGTTCTACTATTAACCCGGCGTCGCTTTACCTATATTCTTCTATCGGGTAACCTAAACTATCTATTTATTATAGTCGAAGTCTTTTAATTTCGCGTTTTAAATATATATAGTATATTATAATTCCGGACGAATCTTAAAAAGGAAAAAGATTAAATACTATTTTTCTAATAAAAGAAATAGCTAGGCCTCTAATAATATAAGGAAATTATAGAATTCCAGAATATTCTAGTCTTTATTCTAGGTCGTACGAAGATACTTTATCGCGGTATCTAATAAACGGGATTTAGGATCGGTAGTAAAATTTAAAAGAAAGTCTATAAACTTATTTTAAAATATACTATTAAAGATATCTTTATTAATAAAAGATTCCTTTTTCTCGAGCTAATAGTTTAATTTCTAACCTTTAATAAAGTTTTAGGCCTATCGAATTTAATCCGTATAGATAAATAAAGCGTCGGATTTATAAAACTAATTCCTATAGAATTTTACCTATTTATAATATTTTTTAAAAATTATTTTATCGCTATACTTTTTAGGCTCTTTAATTTTAAATTTTAACAAAGTTTACGGCGCTCGTAAAAGTCTAATAGCTAGTTTAAAGGAAGGTTAATTATTATCTAGAATATAATTCGGATTTATTATATAGAAAACTTCTATTCTACGGTATACTTTTAAAAAGGTCTTTTTCTTTACTACTATTTAAATCTCTAAGGCTCGAAGCTTTTTATTATTATCGGAATTATTACTATTATTTCTATTATTATTCGGGTTATTATTACTATTAGGCGGCTAACCAGGATTAGAATTTCTAGAAGTAAAAGTTTTTAAAAAAGTATTTCTATTAGACTGCGACTAATTATTAGACGGCTGCTATTAATAGATTTAGCTACCGGAAATAATATAGTCTACCGACGCGCTAGTAATAAGGTTACTATAGAATTTTAATTAGATTCTTTAAACTATAGAAAATAAACCAAGGTTTTCTTTATCGGGTATTTTCGGTATAGGCGGGTTATATTTATTAGATTAATCCGTAATATCTATAATTCGCGGTTTAATAGCTTTAGCGCTAGTTTAGGATAGTTCTATCTAAGGTACTTTACTACGGCTATAACTACTATAAGTACTACGTATCGACGTCGATATAATCGTACTATAAATAATATATACCGAGCCAAGAATATTTAAAATAATAAATTAGAACTATAAAATAGATATATTTCTAGAATAGTATACGATTATAGACTAGATAAAAGATATATTATAGAACTAACTTATACCCTAGTAAGACTAAGGTATAGCCTAGTAATAAAGGAAAAGGAAAAAGCGGGGAAGGATCGAAATCCGACGCGCTAGCAACGTTCTAGCGACTAGGCGGCAAGCCTCGTCTCCAAGCGTCCCAATCATATTTTCAGAGCCTATATAACGCGTCTGGCGCTTTATATAAACTTCTATTATAGCTTTTATAAAGTTTGGTTTTATAGTTATTATATATATATATATATTATTCCTTCGAAAAATATAAAGAATAGTAGTAAATAAAAGAAAAATATTATAGAAAGATATTTAAACGAAGTTATTAGATATTTTCTTGCGATAATTCCGATCTTTCTAAATAAATACTAGAATTCCTACTTCTATTTTAGACGTAACTTTAAAAGACCTACTGAATCTAGATATATCTTTAATATAATCTAGAAAAAGATTTTTAAAATCTCTAGAATATAGTTTTTAGAAAGAATTTTAGCTTTAAATATTCGTTAAATTAATTCGAAAATTTCTATTATTACGCGAACGATTTTAGCGGCGATTTCGGCTTTTCGAAGAACTAGTATCTAGATTTTCGTTCTATCGCCGTAATTAGCGTTCTAATTATTAGATATAATAGTATATTAAAAATAGAAATTTATTTAAATAAAATTTTTAATTTTTTCAATCTTTAGTATATAGATTTAACTATATAATTAATTAGTAAAACTATTTTAAAAAAAATATTAAAACTATAGAAATGTTTTAACGCGGGTAAAAACTTTCGGTATTATCTTCTATAGTCTTTCAATTAAATTTCAGGTTGATATCTACTAGTAAATATTAAGGTAAAGTAAAGTTTGCAAGCTAAAGAGTGCTAAAGAGTGCTAAAATTAAAATATTTGATTATTATAAAGTTATTTGGAAATCTGGTATCTCAAAAAATTAGTTAAATTTATTAGTATATCTATAAACGAAGGTATAATAGATAATTATTTAAATTAATTTAAAAATAAATTTGATTAATTACTAGAGTAGTAAATAGCGATAACTAATAAATTAAATACGAGCTATAAAGATATCGAGTTCGAAATCTATATAAATAAACAAAATCCTCTACTATTTAGGTTATTTATTAATTAAAATAACTAAAATACCTATATTTTATAGTATTTACATATTAAAACTACTAAGATTAAAAAATTTATAGCATTTACTTACTAAAACTATTAAAATTAGGGTATTTAGAATATTTATTTATTTAAACTACTAAAATATTCTTTAGTACTAATATTTAGACCGTCTATATATATTTATCTATCGAAGCGTAATAGAAAATCTAATATTATACTAAATACTATTATATTTTTTAAAATATACTGTTTATATTTATAATACTAGATTCTTTTTTTTGATTTTTTATTTTAAAAAACCTTCCGTCCTTTTTTTTATAGATGAAAAGAAAAGATTATTAACTAAAAATTATTATAAAAAAAGTTCTATTATTAGATATTAGTATATTAGCTATATATTTTTATCGAAACTATTTCTAATCGAAACAATTTTATTATAATAATAAAGATTCTAAAAAGTATATTAGTTATATAAAATAAATTTTTCTTTATAACTTTACTCTATTAGATACTATACGTTAATATTATTTTAAAAATAAATATAAAAAGTTAAAAAGAAAATTATATAAAATATTTATAAAATAATAACGTCTATTTTATTAATTAGATTATATTGAAAAAGAGTAACGTATTATAATTAACGGTAAACTATAAAATATCGAAAAGTTAAAATAAAAAAAAGGTTCTATAGATTCGCTTTTATTTATTAATTTAAATTTTTTTATTAATATAACTTCCGAGTAAATTTTCTTTTTACTAGTCGATAATTTCTTTAATTTCTTTTAATAGAACTATTATAAAGTTATCTAGTAGTTTATTAAATATTTTTTAAATTCCTAAATATTTTTCGAAAGAAAGTAATCTTTTTATTTATATAGATAATTCTAATCATTTTATTATAGAATTTTTTTAACTATAAAAGTATTTTCCTTTTATATTTCGAAATTAAACGTCTATTATAATAGCGTTTTAGAATCGATTAGTTCTAAAAAAGATATATAGAATACCGGGTATATTTTAGTATTTTTAGATAGATTAAATTCGAAATTCTAAAATTCTTTAATTTTTTTAATTAAAAATAGTTCGATTTTAATATAGTTAAATTTTTTATTTAGAATTTTCATTTTTAGATTCTTTATAAAAAGATATATTTTATTTTCTTTTCTTAATTAAAATATTATTTTTTATTTTTATAGTTACCTGAATATTTTTTATATTTTTAGAATATTAATTCCGCTAATTAATATAGTAGTTTTTATTTAAATAGATTCGAATCTCTTTTATTATTAGTATAAAATAATTTTTTTTTAAATATATTTAATTTTTTATATTAAATACTAATTATACTATTAGTAAAAGTAAAATCTAGTTATTTTAAATATTATTAATATCATATTTTAAGTATTATTCTAAGATCTAGTTAATATAATCTATCTATCTATCTATTATTAAATAGAAAGTTTTTAATATTTTTAGTTTTATATTAAATAGAAGAATAAAGATTTTCTAATATATTAAAATAAAGAATTTATTTCTATTATTAATTAATATTTCTAGTAGTTAATAGTATGAAAATAATCGATCTAAAATAATAAATCTAAATTATTCTATTATAAAATATTTTATAAATCTATCTACTATATTAAATATTAAATTATATTTTATATTTATTATCAGATTTTTTAATTTTAGAAATTTAATAATAAAGTCTAATATAATATCTTTCTATAGTAAATTCGATCGTTTTTAATATTAAATTTTTTTTATAATAAATATATATACTATATTTATTTTATTAATAACTAAAATATTTTTTAATATATATTTCGATTAGACTGGCCGTCGGATCGGGTTTTTCTATAGTTCGACCCGATTTAAACCCGGATCGGGGTCGGGTACCCGGGTTTAACCCGCTAAAACGCTAAGATCGCGAATAAAAATATAATTCTAGTATTAAAATATAATTTTTCTTTTATATTATACTACCTATAAATTCTATTTTTTTCTAACGCTATACTAAAGATTTTAGGTATTCCTAATATTAACGTATACTATTTATTATCGTCTATTAAACAGTTAATACTATTCGTATTATTATTTAGTACCTATATATTTATATTACTTTACTATATTACTATATATATCCGACTATACCTATTTTTTATAAATTATTAACTAGTTATAATCTATACTAAGCGTATTACTATTTCGTAAAAAGACGTCTAGTTTATTAAAGAGTTAATATAGAATCTAAAAGTATAGCCCGGGACGTAATGATAGCTAGTTAATAATAAGTTCTAAAGGATTAAAAGTTCTAGGGAAGAGATATACGTCTGTAGAATTATTTAGAAAAAGATAATACTATTTATATAGTACCGGTATATAAGCTATTATTTATAGATAACCGTTATATAAGCTATTATTAAATAGAATATACTACCGTTTTATATTACCTATAATTACTTTCGTATTTAACTATCGAATACGATTATAAATCGGGTCGGATCGGATTTTCGGGTCGGATTTTCGGGTTAAAATCTATAACCCGATCTAAAAGTCGGGTTAGGATCTATAATCTAACCCGACCGTTTAGCGGATTAAACTCGGATCGGGTTACTAAAACCGGATCGGATATCCGACGGTTCGATAGGAATCCGACCCGAACCGACCAATCTAATTTCGATATATTATTTTATATTAGAAAACTAGTAGTAATATTATAAAAGTTATATTATCTTTATTATATTTTAATACTTTTATCGTATTCTATTTTAATATTCTTTAATATATTTATTAATTTTATTATCTAATATTTGTAGTTTTTTTTAATAGAAAATTATTTTTAATTATATTAAAAGATATATAATATTATATTTATTTTATATTAATTTACTAATAGTAATTTATATTTATTAATTTTAAAGATATTATTATTAAAAATCTTTTTTATTTTTATATAATTACTTCTTCGATTTAAAATATTTACTTTTTTATTTTTTTTTATCTAAAATATAATATATTTTAAATTTATATTAATCGAAGATTTTAGATTATTATATTTAATATCTTTTAAATTACTTTATTATTATAAAATATAGAAGATTTTTATAATCTATAAAAATTATTAATTCTAGTAATTTTTTAATATATACTTTTTATTATTTTAATATAGTTATTATAACTAGTAGTTTTTTATTATAAATATTATAATTTTATTTTATTTATAATAATTTCTTTAATATATATATTACTAGATACTATTTATTATTATATTATTATAAAAGATATATATCTATAGCTAGATCTAATAAATTTATTTCTATTTTTAATAATTTTTTTTAATTAAATATTTTAAATATAAGATCTTTTATATATTCTTTTTTAAAATCTTCGAATTTTATTTTATTTTCTTTTTAATACTATTTAATAGTATTTTTTATTAAAGTTATTAGAACGAGAATTTTTTTAAAATAGTTTTTTATAAACTTTTAATTATAGTTTATAAATCCGAAAAAGTTTTAATTTTTTTTAATATTTATTAGTATTTTCTATTTTCTAATAGTCTTTAGTTTATTAAAATTAATATATAATCTATTATATTTTATAATAAATTCTAGAAAGTTAATTTTTTTTTTATAAAATTTATACTTTTTTAGTTTAAAATATAAGTCTTTTTTTTCTAAATAGTCGAAAGTTTTACTAATATATTTTTTATATTCTTCGAATATTTTTAAAAAAACTGGAATATTATTAAAATAGATAATAATAAATATATTATTAATTATATCTAAATTAAATACTAAAATATTTATAAATTTAAATAGTATAATTATATATTTATAATAATCGTACTATATATAAAAAGCTATTTTCTATTTTTTTTCGATTTTTATTTATATAAAATTATATATTCTTTAAAAATTAAATTTTTTAAAATATTTTATTTTAAAAAATTTATTTTAGAATTTACTAATATTTAATAGTAGATATCGGTCTTTAATTATAATATTATTTAGCTTTTAGTAATTAATATATAAACGGAGTATTCTGTCTTTTTTAAATATAAAAAGGATCAGATATTCTACTAGTAATTAAAATTTCCTAATAAATCCTTTTTTTATATTTTTATTTAAATATTTATAGAATATTTCGAGCTTTATTATAAAAAATAGATAGATAGATTTAAATATAGATTATTTATCTAATTTAAATTTGATTTTATAATTCTATAATTAATATTTAAATAGTACTTTTATAGTTATCTTTTTCTAAAATAAATTTATTTAATTTATATATTTATCTAGAATTTTTTCTAATAGATTTCCTATTAATTTTTTATTAAATAATATAGTGTTTTTAAAAGATTTATAATTTTTTTTCTATTTCTATTTTATTAATTTAGCTAACTTTTACCGGTATTTAATAAGTCGGATTTAAATAGTTTTTAATTAAATTTTTTTAAAACTATAAATTCGCGTTTTATATTCTATTTATTACCTATCTAAAGTTACTATTTTAATATAAACTAGATATTTTCTATATAGAAGTATTATTTAAAGTTAAATACTTTTTTTAATCTATTATTAGATTATAATCTTTTAATTAAAGAATTTTAAATACGATTTTATAGCTAGCTATCCGAATAATTTTAAATTAAAATTCTTTTTAATATTAATTAATTATTATTTAAAATAATATTATTTTTTTATAATCTTTTTATTATTATTTAGTATTTTATTTCTATCGATAATTATTAAATTATATAGATATTTTTCTTAGTTCGAAAGAATTTTTTCTTTCTAGTTTAATTTTTTAATATAAAATTTCTAGTTATATTTATATTAATAAATATTTAAATTATTTATAATCTATTATTAGTTTCGATAATCATTTTAATTTTAAATATAGATATATAGCTAGTTAAATTTAGTTATTTTTTCCGAATTATAAAATTATATATTTATAGTATATCTATTATTATAAAAGATTTTTTTTTTTTAAATTATTATTTATATTTTTATATTTCTAGCTTTTATAATCTATTCACGAAATATATCTATAGAATTTCTAATTAAAGATTTTAATTTCTTTTTACTATTTTTTCTAGTATTTATATCAACTATATATAATATATCTAAAATAATTATAAATATTATAACTTTCGACTTTAATAGATATTATAGAAACGTATTTATATAATTTTAATAGATACTATCCGGTTTCTTTTTTTTCTCATTTTTAGATTTTATAGTTATTATTATAATAGACGGTTTAATTAAATAATATATATTAATTTTCTATTCTTTTATTCTTTTATTATAATATCGATTTAGAAATAATTTTATTTTTAGAAGTTTTATTTCCTAGTTTTTTCTCTAATATATTAATAATATTATTTACTTTTCAATTCTATTTATTATTCTATAGATATTTATCGCTAATATATATTTTATAAATATTTTTAAATTATTTATGAATTACTATAAATTTTTCCTTTACTATTTTTTTATTATAAAAAGTCAAAAGATATATTAATTAAATATCTTTTATTATAATTATCTTTTTAGAAACGGCTTTTTTTCTAGTTAATTTCTTTAATATTTATAGTAAAACGTTATTCGTTATAACTTTTTATAGTATTTTATCGGTTTTTATAAATATAAATTTTTTATTTAAACTAGTTTTCTAGAGTTTAAAGCTACTATTATTATTTTTTAAAATTATTTTTTACTAGTTTTTAGATTTCTTTAACGTAGCGTTAAATTGTCGTCGTTATATTTTATTTAATTAATATTTTTTCGCGAAATAGTCTGGTTTACTATAGTTATAATATATTTTAGAATTTTTATTTTCTTTACTATTTTTAGAGTTTTTTCTTTTATATTACTATTATATAAAGTCTAATTATATTAGTATCGATCTATAGTAGCTATTTTCGGACTATTTTTTATTTAGATATTATTTTTATTAAACTATTCTAAATAATATCCTATATTATTTTATAGTCTACTATTATAGTATTATTCTTTATTTTATTTATATAATTTATTTTCGAGGTCGATAGATACTATAATTAGATTATTTAAAATATAAAATACTCGACGATTATATATAAATTTATTTTTTATTTACTTTTTAAATCTTTATCTAAATATTATATTTAGGGCGTTATTATTTTATTCTATTAATAGTATCTATTTTTTAGATCGTATAATATAGTTAGATACTATATTTTTCTATTAAAGATATTAAATAAAATATTTAATAGTTTAGATTTTTTTTAAAATTCTAAAGATTTTATAAATAGCTTTTTTGAATTTTATAAATTATATAAAAATACTTTTATAATCTTTATTATTATCTATATATTAACGAAAGAAAGATTTTATCTAATACTAGATTTATCTCTAAAAAAAAATATAGTAAAAAGTATTTTTTTTCTTTTTAAATATAGAATAGAATATAAAATATAGATTTAATTATATAAGCTAATTTTCTAGTTTATTATAATCTTTTTAGTAATTATCGGATTTATTAATTTTAATATTATAAATATATTAGTTAGTAAAAAAATTACTTTTATTTTTACTATTATCTTTTATTTAAGTTTTATTTCTTTTAGATTCGAACTATTAAGCTATATAACTAGCGTTATTTAGAATAATAGTTTAATATTAATCTAAAATAGATATTCTAAAAATATTTAAAATATTATAAAATTATCTAGAAATCTAATATCTTTAAAAATTAATTAGATTTATTAGTACATTTATAAACGAAAATATAATAGGTAATTATTTAAATTAATTAAAAAATAACTTAGTTTAATTACTAGAATTGTATATAGCGACAATTAATAAATTAATTATAAACTATAAAGATATCGAGTTTAAAATCTATTTATATAAATAAAATCCTTTACTATTTAAGATATCTATAGATTAAAATAACTAAACCGGCTTTATTTTAAAATATTTATTTACTAAAATTACTAAAATCAAGGTATTTATAGTATTTACTTACTAAAACCACTAAAATCAAGGTATTTATAGTATTTATTTACTAAAATTACTAAAATCAAGATATTTTCGGTATTTATTTACTGAAACTACTGAAAAAAAATTTTGAATTAATATCGAAGGCGTCCTATATATCTCTATCTATCGAAACGTAATAGGAAATCCAGCGCTATACTAAATACTACCGCGTTTTTTAAAATACGTCGTCCGTATTTATAATATTTAAATAATAGAATATATTCGTTTTAATTAATTGAAAATATTAATAAATAATATAAATAGTATTAATTATTTAATAGATAATAATAAATAATATTCGTTAATATTAGAATACGTTAATATTAGAAACATTTAAAATCTTTAATATATTATTAAAAAAAATAAGGAATTTCTAATAGTATGATGTATATAAAAATTAGTATTTATAATATTAATATAGCCCGGGTGGCGTAGTAGTAACGCTGCGTAATCTAGAGGCCCGGCGGATCTAATATTCTTCGGAGTTAATAGAATTAATCCGATAGATTAAAGGTTCGAATCCTTTAAAAACTAACCTAATATTTAAATTTTTTCTATTAATTCTAGTCGATTTTTATAGAATTTTAAAAATATAGAAAGACTAGATAGTAGATTATTTTAGTCTAGCCTGATCGATTAAAAAAAATTAAATTAATTAAAGTTAAATAGATTACGGTTTCCTTCTAGATTTTAGTCTAAATCTAGTTTTTTCGGGAATTTTTAATTCGAATTTTTAGTAAAATATTTAAATACTAAATAATTACGTGATCTAATCGAATTAGCGCCTCTAGTATTAAATTTATAAAAGATTAAAATCAAAAATCCGAATAATTAATCGTATATATAATATTAATATTATATTTTTATATATTATTTTAGTATTTTAGCGGATTAAACCCGAATATCTAACTTTAATCCGGGTTCGAATCGAATCGAATTATAGAAAAATCCGATCCGATCCGAAAACCATTTTATAATGAAATTATATTATATATAGAAAGTCTAGTAGATCGGATCGAATTATAATCGAATCGGATCGGATTATTCGAACTATTAAAAATTCGAATTAAATTAAATCGATTTATTAAAATTTGATATAGATTTTCGAAATATCGACGGAAATCCGTACCGAAATAGTCAATTTAAATATATCTTTTTTTATATATTTTCGAAAATATTTAATCGTTTTTGATATAGATATTATTTATAATATTATATTAGATAGTTTTTAAAAAAGCTAGTATCGTATCGTTTAAATATCGATATAATTTACTTGCTAGAAAAACTATAAAAACGAATAATCGTAAATATATAGTTAGTATATAATATAATAGATCGTTATATTTCGATTTATTATTTTAACCGTTAACGATATTATTTTCTTATCTTAAATAGACTGGCCGTCGGATCGGGGTTTTCTATAATTGAATTCGATTCGAATTCGAATCGGAATCGGATTACCGGATTTAATCCGTTAAAATACTAATAATAAATATATATATTTATACGATTAATTATTCGGATTTTTGATTTTAATCTTTTATAAATTTAACGCTAGAAACGCCAAATCGATTAGATTATATAATTATTTATTACTTTAATATTTTATCGAAAATTCGAATTAAAAACTTCCGAAAGAGCTAGATCTAGATTAAAACCTAGAAAGAAACTATAATCTATTTAACTTTAATTAATTTAATCTTTTTCGATTAATCGGGCTAGGCCGAAATAATCTACTATTTAGTTTTTCTATATTTTTAAAACTCTATAAAAATTAACTAGAGTTAATAGAAAAAATTTAAATATTAGATTAACTTTCGAAGGATTCGAACCCCCGATCTATCGGATTAATTCCGTTAACTCCGAAAAACGCTAGATCCGCCGGGCCTTCAGATCACGCAGCGTTACTACTACGCCACCTAAATCTAATAATAAATATAAAAATATAATAATATAATTCTAGAATTAAAATATATTTTTTCTTTTATATTATACTATCTATAAATCTCGATTTTTTTCTAACGATATATTAGAAACTTTAGATATTTTCAATATTTAGAATTAATATAATAATATATATAAATAATATATTCTTTTTAAATTATTAATTTTTATTTTATATAATTATTATCGTTATTTACTTTTTCTATTTTCTCTATATTTTTATTCTAACTATTAAAATTAATATTTTTAACTAGATTTTTATTATTTTTAAATTTAATATTATTTTATATAGAAAAGTATCTTTCTATTATCTAATTCTTTTTATTAACTTTGATAATAATAATATTTCTTTTTTCTTTTTATAGAAAGATTTAATATATTTATTAACCGTATTTTCGCGATAACAAAAGTTTTTAGTAGATACTGTCTATTTCTATAGAAGATCAAAAATTCTAGTAAATTAAAGCTTTTTGAAATCGGTATAATAAATTATTTAGTATTAGATAAAATTAATAATTAGAATTATATATTTTATTAAAATTATTCTATTTAAATCGTTAATAGCGATATTAGATTAGAGAAAATATTAGAAATATATATTTCTAAACTAAATAGTTCTATTTATATTTATTATATTTTTTTAATATATTATTATATTTTTTTTCTATTTTATCTATTTAATAATTTCTATTTTTTCTATATATTCTATAAAAGTTTTAATATATATATAATTTTTATGGTATAATATTATAATTAAATATATATTTAATATAGTATATAATTAATATAGTATAGAATTAATATAGTATATATTTAATATAGAATATATTATTTTATTATATTACTATTGATTTTTTTTTCGATTTTATAATCTATTTTCTAATTTTCCGTATTTTATTTTAATACGGTCTTTATTTCTATATCTATATTTTTCTAGAAATCTATTTCTTTAAATTTTTTATAATATTTATATATTATAATACTATTCGTATTCTATTGTTTTTAGAATTTATATTCGATATTAGATTACTTTTTACTATATTTACGGCTTACGACTAATTTAGATTTTATAGATAATAGTTTTAATCTAGATATAGTAGATAGTATACAAAATAATAAAATAGAGTAATATAAGTAGTAATTATAGAATGATTTAAATATTCTATATATTATAGTAGTAAAATACGTTAGAAATTTATAGAAATATATTAATTTATTAAAATCTTTAATCTTCTAGCCGTAGTATAGCCGATAATTATCTATAAAACTTTATTTTATTTCTAATCGTATATTTTTTTTAAATTAATTACTATAATAAAATATTAATATATAGTATATTATATTATATTATATTTTACTTTATTATTTGTTTTTTTATAATTTCAATTTTTACAGCGTAAAATATAGTATATATAAATCTAAATAAAAGAAATAAATCAAAATAATATAATTATTTCTATAATAATACTAAAACTATTATAGATTAAAAATTAATTTTATTCTATAAAAATATAAATAAAATTCGAAAAAATAGAATCGAAAAAAGTAAAAAATAATTTTATAATATTATAGTACCGATAATATTCTAGAATAATATATTCTAAATAGTCTAGTCAATAATCTATCGAAAAAAATAGAAATAGAAATTTAAAACTATCGTTTTTCGAAAAATCTATAAATATTAGAAAGATTTTAAATCTTTTATCTTTAAAATACTTTTCGTTAAACTATATCGCGAAATGTTTACTGACGTTTCTACTATATATATAAATAGAAAATTTAATAAAATAAATAATTTAATATTAGTAATTCTATAAAATATAATAGGGAATTATATATTTATACTTCTATTAAATAAAAATATTAATTTACTATATTATTATAAATATTCGACTATATATTTTTTATAGATTATTAAATAATTATAATCTATAATAATAATAATATTTTTTAGTATAAAAACGTCTAGTTTATTAAAGAATTAATATAAAATCTAAAAATATAACCGAAGTTATAATAATAACTAGTTATTAATAAATATTAAAAAATTAAAAATTCTAAAAAAAAGATATATATCTATAGAATTATTTAAAAAAAGATTATATTATTTATTAAATACCGGTATATAAATAAATATTTATAGAATACTATTATATAAACTAGTATTAAATAGAATATATTATTATTTAATATAATTTATAATAATATTATATTTATATCAGCATTTTCCAAAACCGATTTAAAGCCGGTTTCAGTTGTCTTAGCCGTCTTAGCCGGTTTTCAGCCGGTACGGCTGAAAATAGCTTATAAACGATTTATCAGCCGGTCTCGGGTATACCCGAAGCTGCGTAGCTACGCGGCTAAGACGGCTAAGACGGCTAAACGGCTAAGATAGCTAAAACCGGCTAAAACCGGCTGAAAAGATTTAGAGATTCGATTTTAAATTCGTTTAAGTTTTTATTAGTTAGTAGGTCTATATACGCCTATATATACCGCTAGGCTAGTTTTATTTAAATCGAAAATATTAGGTTTTTTTACTAGAATCTAACTAGATTAGGTCTAGTATAGTTTATTAAATAGATATTCGACTTCCGTTATTCCCGCTTTTAACGGCGGCCGCTAAACTTTATTTTCGAATTAGATTATATAGGATTATTTTTAGTTTAGATATAGATTCTATTTTAGGCTATTTACTAAATAGATTTTCGTACTATAGATACTATTAGAGCTCTAATCTATCGAAAATCCACTTTTTAGATTTTTAGATTATTTGGATTAATTAGATTATTTGGATTATTTGGATTAAAATAGCTGTCAGCCGGTCTAATCTGAAAATCCATTTCAGAATCCGTTGATATAACTATCAAATATAATTTTAAATCGGATCGGATCGGATTTTTAAATTAGATTTTTAAATTAAAATCTATAATCCGACCCGATCGTTTAATAGATTGAATCTAGATCGAGTTATTAAAATCGGATCGAATATCCGACGGTTCGACGAAAATTCGATTCGAACTAGCTAATCTAATTTTAAATATAACTATAATTAAATCGCGTTATATTTTCGTTGATTCGATATATTTAATTTAAATTTCTTTAAATAATAGATTTTTATCGGATATATATAAATCGATTTCGAAATTGAATAAATTAAATTTATTTATAACGGATTCCATTACGTTATAAATAGTTTAAATAAATAAAATATCGTTGTTTTTAAAATAAAAATTAATAATAGAAAAAGAATTTATTTTTAACAACGTATAATCTAGTCGGACGATAGTAACTATATTTTAAAACGAAATAGTAATAGTTTTAGCCGAATCGTAACTAAATAGATTCGGACGATATTATAAAATATTAGAGAAACGATATTCTATTAGATATCGAAAATAGATTGGCCGTCGGATTAGATTTCGAACCCGAATTCGTATTCTAAATTCGAATTAAATCGATTCCGACTTTTTTAAATATCGAATCAAATCAGTTCCGATTTTTCTAATTACCGAACTAATTCGGTTTCGAATTAAATCCGAATTCTCGGGTTTAATCTATTAAAACGACTAAAATCTAGTATAAAAATATAATTCTAATATAAAAATAATATCTATCTATTAAAAATTAATTAAATAAAAATAAATATATTATTTATATATATTATCTATAGATAAAACTATATAATTAATAATTTATTATATTAATTAAAGTATTATATTTTTATAAATATAGTATTATACTATATATAGAAGATTTAATAGATCGAATCGGATGTTTATCGATTTTTATTTTATAATCCGATTCGATTTTTGGTTTTAACTTTAGAAACTAATCCGTATCGTTTCATCAGCATTTTCTAAAATCGGCTTAGCCGATTTTTAGCCGATACGGCTGAAAGCGGTTTATAAACGATTTATTAGCCGGTTTCGAATATACCCGAAGCTGTATAGCTACGCGGCTAAGACGGCTAAAACAGCTAAAACCGGCTAAAAAGATTTAAAAATTCGATTTTAAATTCGTTTAAATCTTTATTAGTTAGTAGGCCTATATACGCCTATATATACCGCTAGACTAGCTTTATCTAAATCGAAAATATTAGGTTTTTTTACTAGAATTTAACTAGATTAGGTCTAGCGTAGTTTATTAAATAGATATTCGACTTCCGTTATTCCCGCTTATAGCGGCGGCCGCTAAATCTTATTTTTAAATTAGATTATATAGGTTTATTTTTAGTTTATATATAGATCCTATTTTAGGCTGTTTATTAAGTAAATATTCGTACTATAGATACTATTAGAGCTCTAATCTATCGAAAATCTACTTTTTAAATTTTTAGATTATTTAGATTTTTGGATTATTTTGATTAAAATAGCTGTTAGCCGGTTTAATCTGAAAATCCATTTTAGAATTCGCTGATATTAGCGGGTCGGATCGAACCGATTTACTAAAACTCGAGTCGGGTTCCTGAAGTACCGACGGGAACCCGTATCGAAATAGCCAGTCTAATCGGAAACGACGATAAAGTCGATAAAAATATTATAATTTCGTTATAATATCTATACGAGGGAGGCCGTAAGCAGATACTTTAAAGCTATAAGGAAATCCTATCGAGGGAGGTACTAGAAACAGAGGCTTTTTTCCGTAGTAGGAGGGCGGCGGGGGAAGCGTTGCCTAAAACGGCCACCTTCAGGTTGTATCTCGCTAAGGAAAAACCCTTTGGAAGGACGCGGACCATTTCTCACTCAATCCACATCATCTGACAATAATAACAGTTCACGTACAAAAACCCACCACTCTGATATTGGATTCATTACTCGCTTATCTCTTGGAGCTTTCATGCAACCCCCTAATCTGCAACATCTCAACGTCCATTCCACCCCGCCTATTTCGTCTTTCAACAGCCTACTTACAATTCAAAATTTGGTCAGGCTTGGGTGCGGTCGCGGAAGGTATAACACCCAAAGAAGAGGGGCGGAACCCTATCGGGATGTTTTGTTCACGAAGTCCATCAGCCGAAGGCATAGCAAAGGTGCGCGAAAGTTGGCCCACTAAATCCATAAGCCGGATTTCTATAGATAGCTTCTTTGATCAACTTCGGATGAGGCCTATTTGCCTTCCCTTTCCCCATCTTCCCGAGATCCTCGGTCATTCCGTTGACGGCCAATGGACCTCTTTCTCCATCTCAAGGACCCTTCACCCAAACTAACCCGCCCCGACCAGCCCCATCAGATAATTTCTGCCCTGATTCAGCATCCCGATCCCAAACACGATCCAGATCCGCCATTGTGCAATTACCTCTGGCAGCAGCACCTGCTCCGACAACGCTCGGCCCTCATACTGCACCTCGCCCACCTCCCCGCCCGAGACCCGGTTCGTGAAGCCGGTCAGGCCGGACGCACCGCCAAGGCCCATTTCGAACTGCTTTCGCATATGCTGTACACGGAAACGCCAGCGCTTGCCTAGCGAGGGCGAGACGAATTCAATGACATGGCCGGAATTAGGATCGTGTGCGAGACCACCTTTGACCTCGCCACCCGTTTCGTCGGAGAAGAGGACGTAGTCATCTTTGTTCTTGTTAAGGTTTCCGGAACCCTCTTTGCCGCCGCGTCGACGAGTGCTCATGATCTTTTCGCCGTCGTGGAAGAGTTGCGCCGAAGGGTAAGACTGACCTTTGTGACCGGACACGCGCGACACGGGCTGCCAATATGAAATCACGTACGGCCCCGCCACGGCGCGGAGAAAATGCCACCCTTGGCAGATGGCGAACCAACTATCTTTGGCCCAGAGACGAACATGGCCGCCGGTGCCGGTAAAGCGGACAGGCGTCTTGTTGATGACGAGGTCGGTGGTGGTGCGACCGCCGGGGATAGGCTGGGCCATGTGAAGCTTCGGTGCGAGCTCAGTGGAGCGAGGATTTTTGGAAGGGAAGATATCGCCGTTGGGGAGGTGGGCAGGCGCAGAGGAGGTGATGGTGAAGTTCCCCTTGACGCTGCCGGAATCGAAGGTCAATTTGGCGTGTTTCATGTCACGCGTGACGGCGAAAGAATAGGTTCTCTTGTTACGCGGACTTTGCCAGACACCGCGAATGAGGTCCGGGCAGACTTCGATGGTGGATTCCGAGACGTAGTCGAGTTCTTGGACAACAGATCCGTCGGCTAAAACGATGTAGAACTCGACGCGGAGATTACCCTGTCCAAAGAAGGCGTAGGAGGCGTCGCGTGAGAAGCCCATCATGATGCCTGCAAGACCTGTGTCCGAGACGCTGTCGAATTCCCATTGTTCCCAGCTCGTGGCATTGATGGAGGAGAGACGGGGAACGTCAAGGTTGTCATGGCCGGAAGTAGAGAAGGTCACCGGACCGTTGGCTGTTTCGAACGCGGTCGTATGGCTCACGGTGCAGGAAGCCGTACCCAGTTCTGGCTCCCAGCTACCTGGAAATATGTCCGTCAGTGGCTGCTGCGAGATTTGATTCGCATCCGTAAGGGCGAGGTGGAGTAACAAGAGTATGAAGGTGAGTGGGATCATGGCTAAGGTATCTCTGCTCCAATTGAGCCTCACTGCCGCCTCAACCATTGTTGTTAAGATTTGTGAGCGATGATACCTGCTGTATTTCCAGAGAGATGACTGCACGATGATGCAATCCTCCGAAGGAGCAATATGCCCCTTACCGAATCCCGAATGTAAAAGTTTCCGAATTTCTTGCACCTGTAAACACTAGCTGCATGATGTCCGCGTGCGTACGTATTGATGTTCGAGTCCGTCATTCTCTTTCCCACCAGCTTGTTTTGGGAGACAACTTCTCCTGCTGCGCGCTCATTGTTGCCCCAAATAAGCCGCATACTTTCGCGTCGACATTGACTTCCCAAAAATTCGACGACAAGGAGCTTGAACACCCCATTCTTGTATTCAGATAGCTGAAGCAAAAATGCAACCCAACCTACCATCAACCCAGCGGGCCATCGTTCAGACCGAAGATGCTGGTTCCTTGGTCTTGCTCGAAAATTCGCCTCTCCCAAAATTACGACCTGGACAGGTGCTTGTCAAAACAGCCGCTGTGGCACTCAACCCTTGCGACTGGAAAATGCCCACCAACTTCCCTTGCCCTGGAGCAGTCGATGGATCAGATTTCTCCGGAGTTGTTGTGGCTCTAGGGTCTGATTTGGCACGAGACATCAAATTAGGGGACAGAGTAGCCGGCGCCGTGCATGCTTCAAATTCTCTGGATCCAAGCTCTGGGGCTTTTGCAGAATACCTTGCTGCATACGCCGATCAAATATGGAAAATGCCTGACAGCATGGACTGGGACGCAGGGGCAGCCATTGGATGGTGTGTCACTGGTACAGTCGGTCTGGCCATGTTCCGCTCGCTGAAACTACCTGGATCACCAGAACAGCCTGTTCAAAAACCTATGTATGCTCTGGTGTATGGTGGGAGCACAGCGAGCGGGACGATGGCGATACAAATGCTTCGATTGTAGGTGGACTTCCATCAAACCCCCGAGACCCCTGCTCCGCAACTGAATCAATTACTGACCCTACCAGATCCGGATTCAAAGTGATCACCACATGCTCACCGAAAAACTTCGCGCTGGTTGAGTCCTATGGCGCTGAGAAGGCGTTTGATTATAACTCCCCTTCGTGTGCAGAAGATATACGAACGTACACGAAGAACACGTTGCAATATGCCATCGACATCATTGCGGAAGTCAAAAGCATTCGTCTTTGCTATATGGCTATAGGGCGCGCAGGAGGCCGCTACGTCGGCTTCGAACTCGTTCCAGAAGACCTGGTGAAGGACATGCGCCAGACGGTCAAGCCCGGCTGGGTCCTGGGCATCACTATGTCTGGCAACGAAATTGCCATTGGAGGTGGTTATGGCAGCAAGCCCGATTCGGAGCTTCGTGCTTTTGGTTGTGAATGGTTCTTAAGGGTAGAAGCATTGATCCATGCTGGCAAAATCCGGCCCCATCCCATCAAGCTGCAGCAAGGCGGTCTCTCGGCGGTCATCGCAGGTGTCGCAACGATGCAGCGGCGACAAGTATCTGGCGAAAAGCTTGTATATCGACTCGAAGGCCCAGCTTCGGCCGATGCAATCCCCCCCTTGGAAACCGTCCAGTTACTGTCATCGAACGGAGCCAATGGAATGCCTACCCGGAATGGTTCATCTCTGCCAAGGGAACACACGGCAATCAAAATCATAGCGCCTGGAGAGATGAAGGTCACCGAGAGTGTCAACGTTCCCCGCGTCAAAGCCGACGAGATCCTGGTCCAAATCCACTGTCTGGGACTCAATCCGGTAGATGCCAAATCTGTTGATTTATCACCAACGGTAGGAGCTACTCCCGGATGTGACTTTGCCGGCAAGATCGCTGCAATAGGGCGTGCGCTTACGGCATCCCTTGCCATCGGGGATAGAGTCTGTGGTGCTGTCTTTGGAAACAATCCGGAGGCACTTGACAATGGTGCGTTTGCTGAGCATGTCGTGGTGCCTGGAAGTCTAGTCTTCAAGATTCCTCCAGACATGTCATATCGAACGGCAGCAACCCTCGGAGTAGGAATGTCAACGGTTGGGCTCGCACTATATCACAAGCTCGGTCTGCCACTACCCAGCCCGCAGCCCCAGCCGGTTGGCGAGAAAGCTAAGTATGTTCTGGTATATGGAGGGGGGACCGCTACCGGTATTCTTGCGATACAGACGCTTCGCCAGTAAGTAGACGCAGCCAAGCAGTTTCGTTTGACACCCGCACCAACACGAGGCTTGAGAAGCCTCATGACTGGAGTTGTAGATGGCTAATTGGAGTGGTGCAGGTCTGGTATGCTACCAATCACAACATGTTCTCCCCAAACTTTTGAACTGGCCAGGTCCTCTGGCGCAGCCAAGTCATTCGATTACAAGTCCCCTGTCTGTGGTGCTGAGATCCACAGATACACCAAAGGTTCACTGGAATATGTCCTTGACTGTATCAGCACGGTGGAGTCAATGAAGATTTGTTACGCAGCAATAGGGAGTAAGGGTGGCAGATATATGGGGCTGGAAGCGCCCCCAACTCAGGCAAAATCCCTACGTCAGGACGTTACGACAGACTGGATCATCATGTTCACAATGTTCAATCAGCCGATAAGGTGGCGAAAGCCGTTCAAACGAGAAGCTCAACCAGAAGATCGGCGGTTTGCTGATGGATGGTTCCAAATCGCGCAGAAACTTCTCGACGCTGGTTTGATTATACCTCAGGGACACGAGGAGAGGTCTGGCGGGTTGAGCGGTGTTATTGATGGCGTGGATGATATTCGCAAGGGGAAAGTGACCAGGACTAAGCTTGTGTATCCCTTACGCTAAAATGCGTCTTGCTTTACGCAGCCACTCATTGCCGTTGGAGAGGGATAAGATCGAGCGCAATGGAAAGCTGGACGCGTTTTTTGTTTTTGTTTTGGCGACTGAGCATTATAGGTCGCAGAGAGGAGAGGCTGGTGGATGTAGGGCCACGGGAAAGACGGGTTAAGATTCCTCCGTTCCTCTTCGGCCAAGTAGCCAATGGCCGTACATGTGCTCGAAGCTCTATAACACAATCGCTTCGACATACGATATGGAGCTATAATGTAAAGACTCCAGATTGTCCTGAACCTCTTGCGTGGTCACCCAAATGGTCGGCCCCATAGTTCTGATTTGAAGAGGACGGGAGACTGCAGGAACACCCTGGGCAACGGATGTTGCGTATCCGTGATCAAAGCGCAGTAAACCTGCTACAGTTTAGGTTCTCAACCACCATGATGATTGGTTTACAGCTGGTATAGTAGGAGATTGGACCCCAAGGCCGACCTATAGTTTTGACATCGGAACGATGTATGAGGCGAAAGAACCCCCTTGCCAGGCCCTGATTGACCCTCCAAAATCGGCTTTGAGTGCGTGCACACCCAGGGCGTCAGCATGCTTTGCAACGTTTCTATTATTACTACTCATGCGCTGCTTTTGCGCTTGCCTGCTCAGTGAGCACATTACTGAATAAGCTTTTTCAACTCCCAGATCTCTTCTTGCAATGCCTTGATTCCGCCCCCGGAGG
Source organism: Rusavskia elegans (assembly GCA_011316305.1). NCBI lineage: Eukaryota > Fungi > Ascomycota > Lecanoromycetes > Teloschistales > Teloschistaceae > Rusavskia > Rusavskia elegans. Next base: position 24,833 of record SAUG01000072.1, read on the forward strand.
CGTCCTGCACTTTACTCATCTCATCTTCTTTCATCACTGACTCCATGAGCTTCGGGATCGTCGATTTTCCGGAAACTATACTGGAAGAGTCCCTCTGCTGTAAACTTCCGGTAAGAATCCTGTACTCCTTTGAGTACCCTAATGAGGTGCTAATGGCATCCAACATTCCTGAAACAACTTGGATCAGGACCAATATCTGTAAGAGTCCATCCTGCTGTAGCGAGACTCCTCCAATCGCGAGATCAGGCAATCGAGCAAAGATGGTTTCTTGATCTAGCGTCAGGAGACATTGGCGTATATTGTGGAAAACGCTGCGACAGAAGCGCGTAAGATTGATGTAGCAGGTGATAAGCAACATTCCTGTCGGCATGTCCAGAGGACGTGCAACGTGCTTTCTGTCACGTGTTCTCGCTAAGGACTTAGGTCCGCCGTAGGGATGGGAGGCATCTGAGAGAGAAATCGCGGACGATGACTGCGTTAAGGTGGTCAGAGAGCTCGGCGAGGTTGGCGTCTCGAAGCTTCTGCTAGCACCCGAGCTCGAGGAACAACTGGCACGAGGCCGTTTAGGTGGCCGAACATCGTTGTCCAAGCCAGACAAAGCTTCCCAGCCAGTCAGGCTGGAGCCGCGCTGTGCACGCGCAGGGGAAACGTTGCTACTAGCAAACGCCGAGCATTCCTGTAGCAGGTCCTGAAACTTATGGAGCCCGCGGATCAGAAGGCTGATCGGTAACAAGGAGTCGAGATCTGGAGAAGAGGATGCGCGCGGTGTGCCATTTGCCATGACTTTGGTCTGGCTCCACTGCCGATGGAACTCTAAATTCAGCCGCGAAAGCTGCTCAAGAGGAAACCCACACATGTCAGTCGAGCTGGATATATCTGAACGGTTCTGGGTGGGCGCAGTGCTTTGGGCCGAAGGGAGTTCATTTTGGAACTGGTCCTGGTGACCTGTCGTGGAAGTTGGATCTAACGGGCGGGTATATGCGCCATGCTGAGGATTGATGCAGGTCATGTACGATTCGGGAGAAGGCTTCAACAGATCTATCGACCTTGGAGTTGGTGGGGATGCGCCGAACGTCCCTTCGGTATCTTCGCCAAAGAATGAAAGCATTCCAAAAAGTTCAACGTCGTTTTTGGCCAGGTCGTGCGCCAGCCCGTTCTGTGAGTCCATGCACATCGGCTGCGCTGAGTGCACTGGCTGTGGAGGACTGGGGGCGCTGGCTGCGGACAAAGGCAAGCAGACGTCATCAAAGGCTCCTGATGTCTGCGGAGGCCATTCGTTCGATGCACTGCTCGTACCCGAGCGCTCAGGGTGTTCATTCGGAGGTTTTCGCTGTGAGGAAGAAGGCTCCAATCGTAGTGGCCGGCCCATGCGGAGCACAGGGTTGACGATACATTGCGCACCAGCACGCTCACAGCGATTACACGCCGCTCGAGAGTCATAGGTGCGCGTGCAACGAAGCTTTTGTCCTCTACAGCGCTCGCATGCCGCGCGTTGTGGAGCGATTTCAGTGCCGGACGATGGATCGGAAGCAAGTCGACCTGAGAGATGCCTGTCTGCGGGTGGATTGGCCATGGCTGGAATAGGAAGTAGCAAAATAGCGTGCTCGACAGCGAAGCCAAATGCCAGGATTTTGCGAGCGACGTCTTTATCCTAATTGACCCCACGGCGGGGGAGTCAAGGCAACCGTGAAGATACAGGCGAGCAAGTGTGGAATACGAAGTAAGCCAAGTGCGTCTACCCTCTGTGGGATAACGTCTATGCATGGAACAAGCAGGGGACAGCTAACTGACCGCTTCACCTATCACGCAATGAAACAGCAGGGGGCCTGATGTCGACATTTCCGAACGATCAGCGCAAGATTGTCACGGAGAACATATCCCTCACCGCCGCCGCCAGAATGGCTCGCGTGGTAGGTATGCATGGCGTTGGGACGACCTGGCTAGCTGACAGGTACGCTAGGTTATGCTGCCACGCTGATTTGGGGGATTCTGAGGCTACGAAAGGAGAATTCCACAGGAATCCCTACTCTTCGATAACTGAGCAGTGTCCGATCACCGGCGACTTTCCGATGTCTTGCATTGGGGTAGGACAGGAGATGGTGGTTGGATGAGGCTGCAACAGGCGCATGAAGATTTCGAATAATTGGGGTAGGAATACGGCTGAGTGCGGCCCGATGGGAACGATGCATGGACGATCCTGTGGATATTGGTGTTTTGTTGGCGAGGCATTCCCTAAAGCGGTCGTGGAGATGGTCGGGGTACTTCTGCGAGGCTGGCAGCTTGGGTGTGGGTTTCCATGTGAGGAAGGTGGGTCGTTTATCCTCTCGTTGGCACCGTATGGTCCCTTTATGACTTATTGGGCGTCGTACAACATAGGGATCTGCTCATTTTGGCAAAAGGAGCGCTCGGAGTCAGCGTAAGGTTCCCAGCTAGTCAGCCTTCATGGATTGACTGCACTAGGTCCCCTGGCCCGCGGGCGCCAAGCGCCTCAAGCGATACACATTATACAACCTGCATAGGTAGTAATCTCGCCTAGGGGCTTTGTACATTTCCCCAACCTCGCTGGTACTATATCGCTCGATCGCTATAGGGCCTGCCTACATGTAACAAATGCAATGGAGTGTTGGGAATGTAACGTTCTCTGACTCCTTCCATGCATCCACTTCTTGGCATACAGGGATTGTTTGATTTTGAGTTTCTGACAGCGGTGATACAGCTGACTGCATGAAAAAACGGCTGCCAAGCGTTCCCCGTTGGTGGCGTATTGATACCTGCCTGTGCAGTAGTGAATACGGTATCGCTCTTCCTCCCTAAGGTAAGGTACCTTACCTTACCTACCTTCACCTTACCTTATTCTTCCGTCATTCAGGACGCTCCAGTCCCTGGTCACTTGTCCAGATATACTCTTGCGTCTCCGATTTCCCACCTTCATCTATTCATTGATTCACTGCCTAGCCCCTCACTCGACTGTCTGTCGATCGCGTCTAACCCATGGAGCAAACCAATAGTGACAGCCACTTGGCCGAACGTCGATCCAGCGTGGCCAACAACAACAATGCAACCGCCATGGAGCAACCGCCCGTCAAGAAAGGCATCCGCTTCTGGGCCATCATCGCAGCATTGGCCGTGACTGGCCTGCTGACCGCTCTGGAAGCCACCATCACTTCTACCGCCTTGCCGACCATCATCGAAGCACTTGGAGGCGCCAGTCTCTATGTCTGGGTCATCAACCTCTACTTCTTGACAATGTATGACAGAAGCCATCTTGCTCGGCTCATCCCACTGACCAAGCCTTTTCCACAGGACTGCATTCCAGCCACTGTATGGCCAGCTGGCCAACGTCTTCGGCCGCCGTTATCCTCTTATTTTCGCGACCGCTATCTTTACCTTTGGCAGCGGTATCTGTGGTGGTGCGCACAACATCGCTATGATGATCGCCGGCCGGGCTCTTCAGGGAATCGGTGGTATGTAACTACCAACTTCGAAGCCACAAACACCACCCTTGCTGCGGCTCTGTCAAGGGAGAGAAACAGTGCTGATGCTTTTGCAGCTGGAGGTGTCAACGTGCTCATCGAGATTGTGGTGTGCGACATGGTGCCCCTACGAGAGCGAGGGAACTATCTAGCGATCATCTTCGGTCTGATCGCTCTTGGAACGGCCTTGGGCCCAGTGGTGCGTGTCTTACACCGGTACCGTTCAGACTGATTGTGAGGAGACTGACTCGTGAACCTTTAGTTTGGCGGTCTGGTACGTGGCTCGGGTGAACTCGTCACCGCATCCTCATCTTTACATGCTCTACATCCTCTTGTGGCTGCACACGGCGATCACTGTCCCATGCATCACAGTGTCAATGCTGACTTGCAACCATTTAGATCGTCCAACATTCGTCATGGCGCTGGTGCTTCTACCTGAACTTGCCGATCGGTGGAGCTGCCCTAGTCATGCTCGTTGCTTTCTTGCAAGTCAATTGGGAGAAAGAGACCGATGTCAGAACCAAATTGAGGCGCATTGACTGGATAGGAAATACGCTTTTCGTGGCGTCGGTCGTCGCCGTCTTGATCGCCCTGTCATGGGCCGGCACTGTCTACGCTTGGTCGACCTTCCGCATCATCGTGCCTCTAGTTCTTGGCTTTGTCGGCTTCGCCATCTTCCTACTATATGAAAGATCCAAGTTCTGCAAGGAGCCAACCATGCCCGTCCATCTTTTCACGAATCGGACCTCCTTGGTCGCCTTCATCCTCACCTTCCTTCACAGTGTGGTCACCATCTGGGCTTTGTATTTCCTGCCCATCTATTTCCAAGGGGTGCTTGGCTCCTCCCCCGGCCGATCTGGAGTGCAGCTTCTTCCAACCGTGCTATTCCTCATTCCGTTTGCCGCTACCGGGGGTAAATTGGTAGCTCAATTTGGTCGATACCGTCCCATTCATTTAGCTGGGTTTGCGATCATGGTCGTTGGCTTTGGCCTTTTTAGCATCCTCTCTGCCACCTCTCCCACTGCAGCATGGGTCATCTACCAAGCCATCGAGGCCGCTGGAGCCGGTCTTATCATCCCTGCTCTGTTGCCTGCAGTGCAGGCTCCCTTTTCAGATGCCGATACCGCGCTCGCCACTTCCACCTGGGCGTTTGTCCGCAGCTTTGGGCTTGTCTGGGGGGCCACCATTCCTGCGGCCATTTTCAACAATCGTTTCGATCAGCTCGCTAGTGGACGTATTCGAGACCCAGCCATCCTGTCCGTTTTGACAGGTGGTCAGGCTTATCAGCACGCCACACGCCAATTCCTCGATTCGTTACCCCGGGAGGTAGCTCGACAAGTCAGTGCAGTATTTCTCGATGCTCTAAAGCGAACCTGGCATGTGGCAATCGGTTTCGCAGGGCTCGGATTTGTGCTGGTGTCTCTCGAGAGAGAAATTAAGCTGAGGCAGGACTTGAATACTGAGTTTGGGATGACGCGAAAAGAGGCCAAGAACCAGCCTGACATCAGGAACGAAAATCATGAATTGGAGACGCGGTCCAAGGACGGGACGAGTCAGACATAAGATCTGCGACAAGAAGGGTGACCTTTTGTCCGCCCCATCACCTTGAGCGCCCTGTCTCACCTATCATGCTTTCCTCATGGCATAGTCACTGCTGTGCATGACAGCATGACCAGCTGGGATGCGGATAGCATGGATGACTCTTTGATATGAGCAGCAGGGATTGATAAAGAGGGCTGGCTTGTACTATTAGACTGTTGCATGCATCATATCTGGAGAAGCCGAGCAACTGATAGCAATTCCCTGTGCACTGTTGGTAGACTGGCGAGGGCGACGATATATGTACAACTTGTGTCAAATGCTCGTGGCTGACGAGTTTTCAATCTCCAAGGGTTCGAGTCTCAAATCAGATCGATTTGCCTCCTAATGGTACACGCTTGACATCAAAACACCTATCAAGGAACCCGAAGGTCCGCTGCGCCAATGCACCCCAAGCACCCACTTTACCGGTGAGACCTCCCTGGCCAGGTTGCTCTGGTATCCAGATCTCCTTATCAGTCTCGGGAATTCTCGTCAGCATTTTGTGTATCAGCGTGGTGCTCGACTCTGCCGAGGCATATATTGTTTTCGCAGCACCGGTGATGAAGACCGGGCAATTGACGCGATCCAGGACAGTCCCGCCACCTTCGATGTTGTCAAGTGTGAAGAGCTGGAACCTTCGTAGCGTCTCCCCTGGCGTCTGCGTGCCCATCATTCGGCTTCCTAGCGAGAATTCCCACCGACTTGGAAAATCGACACGCATGTGTGTGTAGATAGACCAGTTGAAAACCGTCTCGGGGAGCCAGCCACTGGACCACAGATCAGCGTACCATTGCGGCATCCTCGTCAGTGCCAATCCCCAAAGACTGTAGAACGGGTCAACGGAGACACAGGCACGGACACGAGAATCGGTGGCTCCTCGAAGGGCGTAATAACCTCCCATGGTAATGCCGGCCACCGCTATGCGACTGAGATCAAGACCGAGACTTGGTTCATCGTTTGCCACATCAGTCAGATGATCTACCATCCGGGTCACAACAGATTCGAAGTCCGGCCGCATGGGGATGTTATCCCTTTTCAGAGCCATCCCTTGACCAGGACCATCGAATGTCAGAACGGCATAACCCAAATCTGGCCCTGAGACACCGTATATGAAATACAGCTCCTCTTGTGTGGAATCAGCCCCTCCGCAGTTGATGAGAATTGGAGTTTTTCGATTTCGAAGCTTCTTCGAAGCAGGGGGAAGGAACAGATAAGCCGCCAAGGTCTTTCCATCCTCGTAAGGGACATCCAGCGTCAGGACCTGACCGTCCATGAATGGAATTGCTCGTCGAAAACTCTCAATTGACCGCTCCGCACATTGCAGTACTCTTGGGTCATCCGGCGGCAGCATGTACGAACTAGCCCGCAGGTAGTTCGACATCCTTAACCATGCCGTTTTCGCTTGCCCCATTTGTCCATTGTCCCCCGCCTTCTTCGCAATAACTTCTACTCGCTCCGCCTGCTGGATCCATGCAGCGTACCAGCTTTCGGCATCATGGCGCTTGATCTTGGCGATTGCCTCAAGGAACTCTCCTGGCTCGCATCCGCCAAAGGGAGCCGTGCCCAGAATACGTGTCGACTCAAAGTCGAAGAACTCGGAGCCGAAGAAAGGGTACATTTGCCGCGACGAGTGCTTGAAGAGGAGGAATGAAGGTCGAAGATCCGCGATAAAGGACATTAGCCCACCGGAATTCACTGAGAAATCCCCCCATGATGAACAGATGCAAAGGCGGGAACTATCTCTCCAGCCATGGATAGGGGCTCATGCAGCAGGGACAACAACCCAAGATTCGGGTTTCGGTACGATCCCTGTACTGTATCACTTTGGTCACTCCTCATCGCTGACACCTTGCTGTTCTGACGATCTTCGGGTGAGACCCCGACCGAATTCGGAGACATCTTCGGGTGAGATCTCAGCCGAGTTCGGAGACATCTCCGGAGAGAGGTCAATCGAAAGTCGGAGGGCTCATCGCCCCTTGTGGCGTGCAGAACATGGCGTTCGGCTCAGGGCCGATGCACCTTCGTAAGGTACCGGCAGAAGTAAGAGTGCGACGATCACTGTCACGGCTATGTCTGTCCCGTGTGTGATGCATTCCCAGTCTGATCCAGCGGAATGAGTTCTCTTCCCATCATGGGAACCATAACACTTACCCTGCTTCGGCTCATCCCTGGCATCTCTTCCGCCTCAGCGTAAGCCCCTTTTCCAACAGCTCCTCTATAACCAACCCGCCTTACTAATCAACCAAACCCAGCTTCATCTGCTCCTTAGGTCAACAAATCACCATCACCTCTTTCCTCCACTCGCACGTCCCCGCCGCCGCACGGCACAAAGTTTTCTACCCCTTTCTCCTCGCCTACAGCCGCGTCGTCTACGTCTCCGCCCCACTGCACCTAACGACCCTCGCCTTCAGCCTCGTTCACGTCTTTCTTTGCCCTCCTCCCCTTCATAACAGCACAATGCCTTCGAGCTCGTTACTCGAACGCACCCTCTGGATGGCCGTGCTCGCCTTCACCGTCTTACACGCTTATCCCCTGCGGTTAGGGTTGCAACTGCGGCGAATTACACAGGAGCAGTGGAATGGCATGAGCGAGGGGGAAGGGACGGCGTTGATGGAGTTGTTTGTCAAGGTGAATGGGACGAGGCTGTGGTGGGTGGATGTTTGGGGTGTGAGCGCTGTGGTGGGGGCGGTGGTGGTGGGGTTGGGTGGGTGGAATGGTTGATCGGGTTTGGGGTAGCAGGGAGTAATTGATATGGAAACAGGTGGTTTGGGAGAAAAGGGGTAAAGATGTAGGGGAGGCGATTCTTGGAATGGAATGTTGAGACGTAGGGTATTTGGCGAGATTAAGGAAGGATGAAAGCTGTAAGTCTTATTGCTGTATTATCAGTGAAGACGCAAATCTGAAGTTGCGAAATCGGATGGCTAGTATATATACAGGCGCCTCTATATCCACATATATACTTATCCATATCCATATACGTATACACGTCCTATATCCACATCTATTTCTTTATCTATCTCTATACCTAAAAACTAAATCTATATCAATCTCCACATCCACATCCACATCCACATCCACCCCCAGCCCCCCCAAAACCTCTCCATCTCTCCTACCAACCCCCCCATTCACACCACCACCACCTCACCTACCTCCCACCCCAAAGACTATCCACACCTATATCCACCCCCAACCCCCCATCCATCCCCTTCCCCCTTCCCATCCCCTTCCCTTCCCCACCCATAAAGCAAGAAATAATACCAACAGCCAGAAAAACAGCTCCCCAACTCCAGCCTATGTTCTTTTCCCCCCGCTTTTCCGTATTGTGTATTTCCTATATACCGCTCACCCCTGCTTTCCTGCTATGTATGTATTGTGTGGAGTGTGTGCGGTATGGGAAGGGCTGTGGTGGTGTGGGGTGGGGTGGAGGGTTGTGGTAGTATAGGGTAGGGTGGTGGAAGGGGGAAGGGGGAAGGAGAGTGCAGATAGATAAAGGGGAGGGGAAGGGGGAAGATGAAAGAAAAGGAAGGGTAATAGATACGATCGGAAACTTTAATACTGATCAACGAATATATTGATTGCGAAGTGGTCATTATTAAATTATAACAGACGGCAGAATCAATAAAGGTCAAACCAAAAACCTCTTTTCGAGAGAACGAACGGCGTGATAAGTAAGACGGCAAGACTGGATTCGTAGACGACCGTTACACTATTATCTTCATTCCTCCTTATCCATACCTCATCACATACCCCCCCTCTTGGGCACTTTTCAAACGTCCTCACCCTTCCCCCTGACCAGTCTCTGAAACACAACATCCTCCTCGGATCTCTCCACCTCGGTCAGATATTCCGCAACGAGCGCGTGCAAGCCCTGTTCCCTAGCTTTCTGGATCCAATCAGTCAGGCTCACGACCTCGAATTGGGCCCCCGTCTCCTTTTCAAGATACGCTTGCATATCCTCCATCGCGACGACAATCTCACCGGCCTGATGTTGGAACACCACCTCCTCTCCAGTAGCAGCAGCAGCAGCAGCGACGGATGAGCGATCGACGAGAGCATCCTTGAGAATACCCTCGGCCGTCTTTTCCACCGAGATGAAATCCATCGTGCCCTTCCATTTGTCGCTTGCCGGCACGGCTCCGGTCAGGATGGAATAGATCATCATGTTATGCATGATATCCAAGTCCGGTACGCCCTCACCGGTGATGCTTGACGGACGGTGAATCCATACTGGCAATGACCCACCTGTCGCCTTTACCGCCTTCTCAAGGAAGACCTCGCTGGCCCATTTAGACGCCGCATAATTATCCTTGAATCCCGGGGGCGGAGGGTGAGAGGCAAGCGAGACCTCGGCGAAAGTTGGCGCGCCGGTGATGCGGCCCACAGCAACAGAGGAGATGTAGTGGAACGGAGTGCGGCACGGAAGGCAGAGCTTGAGGAGTTCTTTTGTCGAGGTGACATTGGCGGCGCGCAGCGAAGGGTACGATTTGAGGAAGGAGACGTCGGCGCCGTTGTGGATGACGAGATCGGCTTTGTCAAAGAGGTCCTTGGCTGCAGCGTCAGACAAGCCACAGAGAGGCTTGCGGAGATCCCCTTTATGTATATGTACCCTGGGAGAGGCGGAGAACTCAGTCAGCTTAGTCTCATCGCGTACAGCGATGCAATGGACTTGCTGAATGCTCTCGGTGCGCAAGAGTTGTCGAAGGATCTCTTTCCCGAGGAAACCAGTGGCGCCTGTCAATATGACTATTTGAGGAGGAGTGTTCAGGTTAGAACCTTGTTTACCACGGGTGCCGTGTTCCAAGATCTCGCCAGGCACAGCCGTTTCGTCTTCCCAGTCGATCATGGTGGGCCTGTTTTCTCGACTGTTTTTGGTCGCTGCAGCCATTGCTGCAAGAGTAACGTTTTCAAAGAGGCGTATGACCGGAAGGTCCACATTGAAGTTCTCCTGGATCGCTCGCTGAAGCTTGATCAGAAGCATTGAATTGCCGCCGACCTGGAAAAAGTCCGAATGCGCGCCGATGGTGTGTAGCTGGCTGATCTGTTCAGGGAGCACAGATAACCAAACATCTCGCATTTGCAGTTCCATGGAAGTTAAGTCGCCCATAGTGTTCATGATTGCTGACTTCTCAATTGGTAACTGAGCCACGGCACGCCGGTCAATCTTCCCATGCGCGCTCAGTGGCATTCCTCCAATGGGGATGATTGCAGCTGGTCGCATGTACTGAGGCAGTGGAAGGTTGGAGGCCAATTGTTGAAGGAACTCATCCCGATCATCTGCCTTGACGACAGAAGTAAGCACAGCATGCGCGACAAGTACCGCAGGGTCACCTCCCAAAGTCACCACGACCTCGGACACAGCACCATTCGCAGCGCGCAGAATGGTGCTTTCGATGTCTTCCATTTCGATTCGTATCCCTCGTAGTTTGACTTGTGCGTCGCCAGCTATTCGACCCAAGAGTTCCAAGGCACCGTCTTCCCTGAGGACTCCCCTGTCTCCGGTCCGATACGCCATTGCAGGCGATGCCGCAAAAGGATTTGGAATGAACTTCTCCCCCCCGTCATTCAAGTAGCCAAGAGACACGCCAGCGCCACCGACAACAACTTCGCCTGGCATTCCTACTGGTACAGGTTTCATATCATCGTCCACGATGTACACCGAGCAATTTGGTAAAGCTGGCCCGGCTGGAATCCTTTGGTCTTGTCGCAGTTCTCGGGGGAGCTCAATTCGATTGGACGAGATCGTGACTTCAGTCGGTCCATACACGTTGTAAAGCCGTAGGGGATGCCCGAGTGCGTCTTCTAGTGCCCGCAAACTCTCAACGAGCCTCCACGGATATTGTTCACCGACAGACAACACGTGTGTCCAGCTCGGACTTTGGGACAGATTTTCTGATCCGTACTGCAACCAGCTCAAGTATTCCGAAGGAGTCGCACTGGTATACGTTATTTGCTCTCTCGCAATGACCTCAGCGAGAGCCTTTGGATCCCTCCGCAAGGTGGGTGCCAGAATGACCAGCGTCCCACCATTGCATAGTGCTGTCATGACTTGGTCAAGGGCAAGATCAAAACTGGGTGCTGTTTGTTGTAAGACTGTCTCAGCGCCAAAGCCATGCAGCCTCGTGACCCCCTCCACTTGATTGCGCAAGGCAGAGTGTGAGAGGATGACACCCTTTGGAGTTCCAGTGGTGCCACTTGTGTAGAGAATTGCAGCGGCATCGCTTCCACTGGCTCGGATGGGAGCTGTTTTGCTACCTGCAGGAATAGTCGACACGTCTATCACTGCCATCGTGTTACTGGCTCGAAGCGCTTTGGCATTCGCATCTGTAGCTGGATGATTGAGCAGCACCGACGGTTGACATGTTTCCAGCATAAGTTCCAGCCTAGCCGAAGGGATGTTGACATCGAAGGGAATGTAAACACCCCCGGTACGCCACACTGCAAGCAAAGAGCATATCCAGTCGATGGAGGGCTCCTGACAGACCACGATGTTGGCCCCAGGACTGCTGCCGGCGTCTAGAAGGGCATACGCAATTTGACTGCTGCGATCCATCAACTGTTTGTATGAGATCTTGCTGCCTTGGGTGTCTTTCACAGCAATAGCGTCTGGCTGCCTGAGGGAGACACTATCAATCTGATGAGCAAGCGTGTCAGGCCAAGTCAGCTCATAGATGGGCCCTGTATTGTATTAGCCTCTGGCTCTACACCGACTGGGGTTCTGCGTGATATATGTACCTTGGCCTAATACGATAGCTTTGTCGATTTCCTCCTTAGGGAAGAGGGAAACTTGCTCGAGTCTAGATGTGGGCGATTCCGCGAACTGTTTGACAAGGTTGAGATACATCTCTCCGAGCTTTTTGGCGTCATTGCTGGAATAAATCTGCTTTTGTACCATGAACATGACAAGAGTGCCACTCCCAGGGTTTTCCATGATATCCAGGGTGATGTCATAGGATGTTCTTCCAAAGGCATACTCGCCACCTTCACCTTGAAAGCTTCCAAAGGTTCGCTTCTCGCTCACACCTTGCCGGTAGTTGATGAAAGCCTGAAACAGCGGGCTATAGGCTGTTGACCTCTCCAACTTCATTTCCTCCAGGATTGTGTCAAATGGTACCCGGGAATTTGCCATCGCTGCATAAGCCTTCTTGCGAGTCTCCTTGAGAACATCTGCAAAGGTTTGCTGAGGTGCGAGATGAAACCGCAAAGGCAGCAGGTTCAGATAGGCACCCATGCTCCCCGAAGAGGCGTCGTCCAGCCGACCCGCATCAGCCATGCCGATGCAAAGGTCGTCAACGTGGAGAAGCTTGCAAAGGAGCACTTCAAAAACAGCGAAATAGAAGTGGAAGGGATTCGCCTTTTGCTTCTGACACATCTTTCTGACTTTCATTTGCGTCGGATTATCAATCCGGTAGTCTTCTCGGTTGTGGTCATACTTCTCCAATGCACTGCGACTCCGAGTTGACGAGAATGGCAATAAAGGCAAAGGCGGTGGATGATTCGCTAAGCTGGTCTTCCAGTACTGAATTTCTTCTTTCAACTTGCCGCTCTCAATCTCTTGTAGTTGTTTCGCAGAATGTTCCGAATACTGAAGCACTGGTTCCGAGAGCTTTTTGTGGTTGTAAGCCTTCTCAAGGTCGGAGAGGAATACCTCAAGACTGATGCCATCCATGTTGATATGGTGGTAGCCGATTACAAGGTAATTTTCGGTCTGGCTTAGAGCAAGCAATGTGCAGGCCATTATCTCCCCACGACCAATGTCAAAGACCCGGCTCTTCATCTCCTCAAACTCCTGGGAGACCTCGTCGGCGCTGGCGATGCATCTCTTCTGAAGCCGAAGCTCCGACTTTGAAAGAATACCCTGCATAGGTCTTTGGTTCTCATCTGTGAAGAAGCAGGTTCGTAGTGCCTCGTGACGAGCGCCCATTGCTCTTACAGCATCTTCTAGGTCTCTTTCTCGTATGATACCTGATAATTTGATCGAAAAGGCAATATTGGAAGTGGTCTTATCCTCCAGGAGGTGGGCCAGGAACCAAAACCTCAATTGACCGGGCGTCATCGGTAATGTTTTCTGGAGCAGTGGCTTTTCGAACACAAGGGATTGCGACGACTCAGGGGCACTTGAGGTGACGCTAGTTTCAATTTCGCTTGAGGTAGAGCTATCCGTGTCCAGAGACCCGGATTCTGGTGATTCACGCTCAAGGATCGTCTTACTTACTGGAGGATCAGGTGGCTCTATCCGTATTCCCGCGGTTTTCTCTGGTACTTCGCCGGTCGACATCTTCGGTACCAAATGCTCTGGTATCTTCTCGACAGCAAAATTGATGAGCTCCAAAACGGTGGAACCCCCAAGTATCTTCAAGACAGGCATGTCAATTTCGAGCTCCTTTAGAAACCAGGATCGTATTTCAACGGCAACGAGTGAGTCAACACCAAGATCATCAGGACCGGAGTCGAGGAGCTTATCCTGCTCATCAGTGCTCTCGGCACTGATGAGAAGTGCAGCTTGTAGCTTGGCTAAGAAGGCATCTGCGCTAATTAGAATCTCACAAGGTTGATGTGGCCTCGAGGAAACTTACTCTTGACGACTTCCAGAATTTGGACCTGGTCCACAGCTTCCGACAGGCGAACCCTTACAGAGGCCCCTACTGTTCCCCGGTTGGCTTTCTCTGCGCTGCTTGCGCCTTTGACAATACAATGTTGGAACCGGGGAATGTTCATCCAAGGTGCAGGCTCTTCATCATCTGGATTGATCACCCTGAGGCCCGTCACGATCTCCGGATTGGACTTTGACAGAGGACGTCCAGTTATGATAGCCTCTGCAATGCATTGATGGAAATCGCGTTCGGACATCCACTTGAAGCCGGCTTTGCGAATGGCAGAGAAGACCGTTTCACTGACCTCTCGCGTGACGTACCCTACACCCATGACGGCACCAATGTGTAACACTGAGCCAGCAAGACCTCTGCGCCGACGCTGGTTGGCTGTTGCCGCTAAGAAGAGATTTGCCGCGCTGTAGTTGGATTGACCTCGATTCCCAGAGACGGCGGCCAACGAAGAGAACAGAATGAAGAAATCAAGCGAAACGTCGTCAAACAGCTCGTCGAGGTAAATACAACCCAGCACTTTTGGCTTTAGGACTTTTTGCATTGTCTCATAGGACATCTCGAAGAACGATGTGTCCTCCAAAACCATGGCACCATGCATGATACCAGCGATAGGCGGAAACTCATCACGGAGTTTAGCAACCAGGGCTCCAAGGGCCTTTCGGTCAGTGATGTCGCTACCGACGTCAGCATTCTCACTATGAGCGAACAGACGAGGATACAAACTTAGCAAAGACCTCGACTCGTGCGCCAGTCATCTTCATCTGGGCAAGCCATCTGTTATCAATCTTAGGATTCCGACTGGTTAGCACCACGTTGCGCGCCCCACGAGATACAAACCAATCGCATAAGGAAGTTCCGAGATCGCTGGTCAGGCCAAAGAAAACATACGTCCTGTCTGGGGCGAAGTGGGTCTGGCTTTCTACTGAGGAGAGTTGCAGCGAGACTTTCCCAGACATAGTCCAGTCGACGATCTCTGCACCACCCACGTTCTCAGCATCCAGATGAGCTGCATCTTCTGGCGCGATGATTCTTGGGTTTCTTGAGATTCGGCCGTCAGGCTTGACACGCTGGACAGCCGACAGTGTCCGGCTGACTGCGGTTGTAAAGCGTTCCATTAAGAACCGGCCAGAGTCTTCGCCTCTTCCAAAGTGAGCATCGACATCTGAGAGGCTAGCGCGCAAGCAAGAAGTCGGTAGACAGTTTGATATCAGGCGCCCAAGATCGTCATGCTTCCCCTCCACCGAGCAGTCGATGAAGATCGAAATTTTGGGAGGCAATGCTGCTTTGATTGCTCTACTCGGAGAACGGGGATGAATTCGAAGCCATGAATCCCCCAAGCGCTCACCATTTGGAGTGGAAAACCAGAAACTCAATTTATTCTCCGCTGCCCGTATGAGAAGTCTTGCGGCTATTTCCGGACGCGGTTCGTGTATGAGGACCTGCGCTTCAGAAGCACAGAAGGACAGGATCATGTCTACCTGCAGTTCGATTTCAAATGTCGCCAGAAATATTGACTCCATTCCCGCAGGAATTTCGCAGGGGACGATGCTGTCCTTTTGCATTACCAGCCGATTACCATTGCTTTGAGACAGACCAACCACCCTGTTTCCCTGATTGAGCTCAGCTCCGAAGACGATGTAGGCGCTGCTTCGTGCCCCGGTGGCGATGGGCTTCAATAACGAGTGCGATACTTGTATGTATGTTTCCGAGCTCTGTTCAGGCGGCTTGTTCATAGCACTGCTGTCAAGAAAATGGTTCTCCAGGAGTCTGTAACCCGTGTCGGAAGGAAGTAGCTGAAAAGTACAACCATGCGCTTCTTTGTTTTCCATAATCTGTCTCTTTGACGAATTGTACCGATCATTGAGTTGCTTGTTGGTAACGAGTCGCGGAATGAGCTGTTTGCCGCCTTCGTAGACCACCTCCTGTTCGGTTGACCAGAGTATGGAATCGATAGCACCTTGCTGTGCAAGATGAGCAGTCAGATGAAGCCTGAGCAAAGCCGCAGCAATCAACGGCGCACTTGGCTTCTCTGAGGCATCCAGATCAATGAACTGTAAGCGTAGGTCCGGGTTTTCTAGCGCGAGACTTCGTCCGAATCCTACAGACATGTTCATGTAAGGTTGCTCCGATCTACAACCCTGAGTAATCCAAAGTACCGTTCTCTGAAGCTCCATGAGCTGCTTCAAGCCACCCATAGTTTCAGGGGTAAGATCCTCCCAGATTGGACTGTCTAGTTCGGTAACGCTAAGAACAAGGCTGCCTGGCAAGAGGTCTAAGGACTCCAACTCTTGTAGAGAGCGGACACGCGTGATGGAAAAGTGCCATGGACGGAGGATGCGCTCGACCGCATCAATCAGAACAATGGTACGCAGAGTCTGACCGCCAATGACGACGAAGTCGGCAGCACTCATATCTTGGCTCTCTCCCGGCTGCAGTAGCGGATCGCGGAGGAAGTCGATGTGCTCGTTGGTTGCTTGGGCATTTATGATAGACAAAGGTCGGGGTAGGATATCGATCTCGGGCGTTATCGTATCGATACCAGAGAAACCGGTCTCCAGGAGCAAGCTGTGCCATTCTGCAGATGTTACACACGGAGAGTATCGGCGACCATCTTCTCGGCCAAGCC
The DNA here is from genome assembly GCA_011316305.1 of Rusavskia elegans. Taxonomy (NCBI): domain Eukaryota; kingdom Fungi; phylum Ascomycota; class Lecanoromycetes; order Teloschistales; family Teloschistaceae; genus Rusavskia; species Rusavskia elegans. The sequence continues at coordinate 41,116 of SAUG01000072.1, forward strand.
ACCAGCCAGGAAGGCCGCTCATGGCAAACCCAACCCGGAGGACGTCAATGTTAGTGATCTCTTGTAACAGTAAGTACCCTCCGGGCTTCAGCAGACGACGGGCGTTTCTTAATGTCTTCCTAAGATCGCGTGTGGCGTGAAGGACCAGTGAGCCAATGACGAGATCGTAGGAATGCTTAACGTATCCCTGATCTTCGATTTCATTCTCGATGTCAAGTGCTTTGAAAATCATTTTCCCGGCTTGCCCAGCGAAAACATCTTGTGCTTCTTCAAAGAATCCAGTCGATATGTCAGTATAAGTGTAGGATGAAAAGGTCTGATCGATGTGGCGCAAGATCGATTTGGTGGCCCCTCCAGTACCGGCGCCTGTTCATCATTTAGTACCAGTCAAGCGTGTAGAACAAGTAGCTAACCGATTTCTAAAATGTGCATATGTGGGTATCGGTGTACGATCTGGGACACGACTTTGGACAGGAACTCGGTGAACTCCTTCAAGCCCATGGCGTCGGTGTAATAGGTGTTCAGTAGGTTGTCGGCGAACAAGTGTTGCAGCATGTTCGTTTCTCCCCGCACAGCTCGTGGCAAGTTCTCTCCTACTGTGCGCGTGAGTTTCATTTCGATGCTGTCAGGGTAGCTGGCCAGAGGATTAGACATTAGCTCATGAGGCATCGAGCGGAATGATCACTGACTTAGCCATCACCGCATCTATCTGCTCCCAGGTGTCATCGAGCCATTCTTTCTGTGCGAAAGGCTGCTTTCCTGCTCTGAAGCGGCTTAGCACGAAAGTTGCGAAATCAAAGAGCGCCTCGTGATTCCACTCGAGAAGGTTTTGTCTTGCTCCCAACGGAATCTCAGAGTCAAGTTTCTTGAGATAGAAGAGAGAGGCACGCTCGAGCGCACGAGCTAGCTCATAATCTTCTGGTGTAGCCCGGTTGTTGTTCATGGCAAGTTCTCCGTCAGGAAAAGCGACATCCCAGATGTGTTCCGAAAATAATTGGTGGTCATACTGGGGACTGCCCTCTGCAAAGGCTACGACTTTCACACCTTCGACTTGGATCGCCGAGGACTGTTTATTAGCATCGAAAATATCAACGTCTCCTTTGATAACAGCTGTCGCCAACGGGTTCTCGGTCAGGTGGGAGTGAAGCGGCAAAGAAGCTCCAGGGAGCAGCTGTTGCTTGCAGAGCCCAACGTTCACACGGATGTTCTGAATGCTAGTCGGCACATGCAGCTGCTCGAAGCTGCCGTCATTCGGCCACCAGTAAGCCAAGAAGATAGCTTGGAAAGCAGCATCCAGCATGGCTGGATGAACCAGCATCCTCCTGTCTGGGGATTCGTGTTCTTCTGGAACGGACACTTTGGCCGACCCAAAGTTGAGCTTCCTACTCATAGATGCAAGTGTCCTGAAATCCCCTGAATAGCCGTAGCCGAGATCATCAAGCGATGCATAGAATTGCTTCTCGTCTACGCGAACCATGTTGGGAGGATCTGCGGAGGGTGGAGGAAGCCAGTCCGAAGATGAATCGCCGAGTCGAACGATCAACTTTCCAGACGCAAGCCTTGTCAAAGAGTCGGAGGCTTGGCTTGTACATGCGTAATAGGTGAAAGTAGCCGAGACAGAATCCGCGTTGTGCCTGCATATCTCGGTAAGGGAGAAAAGCGTCTCGACGCCAGAGTCGTCGTCCTCAAAGGTCATGGGCTTGCCTATCACAAAGTTGCAAACCTCGATAAGACCGATCGGCGAGCCAGACGCTAACGCTTTCGAAGCTTCGATGGCCGTTGATACGTATGCAGCGGCGGGCAAGACTGTCTGGTTTTGGAGTTGATGACCACGAACCCAAGGAAGCTCACTTGGCTTGAGGAGATTTTTCCACCGCATCTCCGCGTCGACTCCTTCCATGATTCTAGAGCCCAGCAGCGGATGCGGGCAATCTTGGCGCGCACGATAGGCTCTTGATGCACGAGAGTCATGCCAGAATATCCGGTCGTGATCCCACTGATACGTAGGCAAAGATTTGACGCCTTGTTTCTCGGCAGCCCCGGATATCAATGCATCGTATTGGTCCAGATCCACTGCTGCAGGACCAAGCCGGGACCAGATGTTCCCAAGCGCTTGAGCGACTGCTTGAAGATCATGGATACCCCGTCCAAGCGTGCCGGTGTACGAGCCTGGTTGTAGCTCCGGCAGATTCTGCAATACAGGGCCCTTGAGCGCCGGATGCGGGCCCACTTCGATGACCATGTCGAATGGGGATTCGCCTGTGAAGGCTGCTTTAACCGCTTGGGAGAATAGTACCGGGTTGACCATGTTGTCTTTCCAGTATACATGAGAAAGTTCGTCACAAACATCCATTCTCTTGCCGGGAACAGTGCTTGAAAACCAATTGCACCCATGGATAGGATTTCGGGGCTGGATGTGGCAACTGCGCAGAGCTTCCACATAGGCGTCAGAGCAAGGGAGCATGTGGTGCGAATGGTAAGCCTTTTCAACTTTCAAAAGCCTTGCAAACTTTTTTTCCTCTTCGAATATCACCGTGGCCTCCTCAATGGCGTCTGCATCTCCTGAGAGGGTGACAGTCGACGGAGAATTGCAAGCTGCGACGCAAAGACGACCCTCGAAGGCTGGGAGCTCACAAAGCTCCGTGGCATCCTCCATCGACGTTCCCACGGCCATCATAGCCCCTTTCATGGTTGTTCCGGCCAAGCTTGCGAAAAGCCCACGGTAGTATGCTATTTTGATAGCTTCGTGGCGATCGAGAAAACCACTCGCGTAAGCGGCTGCGATCTCTCCTGACGAATGGCCGACGACAGCTTTGAAGAGAATACCAGCAGCGCGCAACAGATCCACAAGAATGATTTGGACCGCTGTACATAGGGGCTGCGCAATGATAGCTTCACCGACGCGGGACGTCGCACTACCCGCCATGATTTGTTCCATGAGCGACCAATTCGACGGCCGGTGAGCTTCTGGAAGACTCCGCAGTACATTATCGAAGTCTGCCACACTGTCACGAACAAACACAGATTTAATAACAAGCTCACGTCCCATGCCAGGCCATTGAGCTCCTTGGCCGGTGAAAATTCCGAAGAATCGCGGTGCTTCTGTGATCCATTTCTGCGATACACCGATTGATTTGCCGGGATCTGCCTTGACCATCTCGAGGATTTCGTCAACATTGGCAACAAGATCTCCGGATGATGCTGCTGCGATGGCTGTTCTCACGGGTAGTGCAGATCTCTTAGCATGCAGGGTATAGGATAGGTCTCTATGATTTAATTCTGGGGTCTCTTGAACAAAGGTGGAGTGGGCTAGGAGTGTCGCTCGCAGTGCTTGCTCTGTCGCGGCGGAGAAGACGAATGGTATGAAGGACATGGCTGAAGATCTGGTCGGCTGAGAGGGTGGCTGATAGTTCTCGAGTATCACATGAGCGTTGCTACCACCGAAGCCGAAGCTATTGACGCTCGCCCGTCGGGCCACGCCTTCCGGCAGGTCTGGCCAGCGCGTCGCAGACGTAACGATCTCAAGGTTGTGGTAGAATGGCGCAACCGCCGGGCTGAGCTTGTTGAAGAGCATGTTTGGGGGAACAACACCGTGCTGAATTGCGAGAGAGGCTTTAAGTAGCCCAGCGAGTCCGGCTGTTCCCTCCGTATGCCCAATGACTGTTTTGATCGAGCCAACATAAAGCGTTATGTTTGGATCGGGGTCTTTGTGTTCTGGTCCAAAGAATGCTTTACTAATAGCTTCGGCTTCCTTCAATGTTTGTCAGTGCTTGTGTTCCCGGCCGAATAGGCAAACGATGCGCAAGTTCCAATAAGAAGATAATCATGACTATAACTTATGGAACAAAAAAAGCCTCGACACCCACGAAATTGCAAAATGTGCTTCAGCTTCCATGAGAAGCCATGGCCGGTACGAACCCGTCAAGAACTCTGGATGTGCTTGTAACTTGACCATCCATATGTAAGACGGCAATCATGTGGCAAAGTTAATCCTGTTCTGTCATCGAGCACTGTACAACAACTCCCTCACTTACATTGTTGCTGCTTACCAAAACATGGCGGAAATGGAAACGAAAACGATGATAGAGAAAAGAAGAGATTGTACTCACAACAGCATCACCCGCAGTTGTCCCTGTTCCATGCGCCTCAAAGTACTGGCAACGCTCATACAGGTCTCTGGGATTCAGACCAGCTTTGGCATAGGTCCTTGCGATCAAGTCGGCCTGCGCAATATGGCTTGGCATGGTAATCCCCTTGGTACGTCCGTCCTGATTCAAACCGGACTCTCGAATGATGCACTCGATGTGATCACCATCCTGAATCGCTGTGCTGAGCCTCTTCATGACGATAGCCGCGATACCTTCACCTCTCGCATAGCCATCGGCATCCACATCCCACATTCGTGATCTGCTTCCTGGAGACAACATTTTCAGCTTGCTCTCGCCGATATACAGCTCAGGCTCGAGGATGAGATTGGCACCCGCTGCTATGGCTACTGCAGAGTCTCCGCTGCGCAAAAACTGAACAGCTTGGTGCACAGCAACCAAACTGGACGAACAAGCGGTGTCGATCGTCATAGACGGTCCATGCCAGTCAAAGAAGTAAGATATGCGATTGGATATGATACTTCTTGCTGTTCCTGTAGGCATGTAGGTTGGCATGCAGTCGATATCACGCTGTAAATGCTCGCTGTAGTCGCCACACATCAATCCAACATAAACACCTGTTTGCGATCCCACGAGAGACTCCATGGGGATCCCTGCTGACTCCAGGGACTCGTAGACAGTTTCGAGGAGTATGCGTTGCTGTGGATCAATGGCATGAGCCTCTACAGGCTTAATATTGAAAAAGCCTGTATCGAATACGCGGTGGTCTTCCTGAAGAAAATAGCTTTCTGTGACATTAGAGGTACCATGGTGTAGTCCATCTGGGTGATAGAACGCATCTGGATTGAACCTCTCGTTTGGAATCTTGGTCAAGAGATCACGTGGTTTGGAGAGTAGTTCCCAAAGTTTAGACGGGCTGTTTGCTAAGCCTGGAAAGCGACATCCAGTCCCGACTATTGCGATGGGCTCATTCATTCCGACCTTAATGTGATCGGGTAAGCCTCCCATGATGAAAAGAGTGACGATCGATGAGAAACCTTCAACCGAGGGAAGGTCTCGAAGAACGACCTTGGAGGTTATAGAACTAGTGGAGCTTGAAACCAGCCGAATACCTTTCAGGGGAACAGTTCTCGACACCAAAGATAGCAAATAGTAAAGCCAACAGATTCACACCTGATTTGGGAAAAGACTCAATGGTTATATCTGAAGAAAAGAGACACAGCAGCCGACAGTATTAACGCGTGCCTACCATGTGCTCGAAAGCAGTGGCTTTCCAATGGCGTGACGAGATTGCGCCGTCTTGTGGCGGTTCTCCGCAGGTGGGTGGATTCCAGCCAGGTCGTGTGGCACTGGTATCCAACCGGTATAAATCTCGGCCCTCCACGGTCAATGTCGGAATCTTTGATTTTGGCTATTGATGATTATACATCGGTCGGGATCTGTTCGGAGACTTCCCGAAAATGCATATTCGGAGGACGTTGTCATAGTCTGCATCTTTTCTCTGCTACTTGGTACTTGGCACTCATGATCGAGGTGAATTTTGAAATCGATCACATCTATCCACGACATGGCAGCACCTGCGGAAATCACACTTCGGGATCTCAACGGCTACTGGGTCATGGTGGGTGTCGGTCGCAAGCTCATGTTTTGTCCAGAGTCCTCTGACGGTTTGGTGTAGAGTAAAAGTCTTTCAGACCCTCTCGACCCAGTGCTTGCTCTTCAAGGGATCAACTGGCTCATCCGTAAAGTTGTCTCCCTGGCAACGATTACCATGCGGGTCATCGAGACAGAAGACGCAACCGGGACGACCCATATTCGCGTCGAGCAAACGGCGACAGGAGGCATCAAAGGCGAGACGGAAGAGAGAAAACTCGACTGGAGTCCTGTGCCGCATAGCTCGGGGGTTTTTGGAGAAATGAACAACCGCACGAGATGGACGAGCATCGGGAGCGAAGCCGAGAGTGGCGGAGGGGGCCCGTTGCATCCATGGCTGACCGAGGGCTGGCTAGACGAGGAGCCGATTGAAGACCGTAAGACCCATGTGCAGAACTGGGTGGTGAATGAAAAAAGCGGCTGGACAGCCGAACAGATCTGGGGATTCGCAATGGTGGATGGTAAACGGTACCATGTCAGAAAATTCCTCGTGAAAAAGGGGGACGAGGAAGCGAAAGCATGCATGGTGTACGACTGGAAGGGAGTGACAAAGAATTGAAGGTAATTGTGTTATCGTCGCAAATATGTGATGGCTGAAACATTGAAAGGAACTAGAGTACCTCAGTGGGCTTCGATGGTTTTACGGCACTCGTTCTCACCTACATTTTAGACAGCTTATGTCAGCAGCCAAGGCTTGACAAACCCCATCAAAAATGAAAGAAACGACCAATAAAAGGGGTTTCTCGTTCTATACGGCGCCTACGATCAGTAGAAAGGATAAAGTAGTTGTGATATTAAATTAAAGCGGATGGCCATACGACAAACCGTATGGAGTTTTCTCGTATTATAACAGCAGCTAAGATTCAAGCCAAGACTTCAGCCTGGCTAAAAGGTAGGACTAGCGCTGACTGATAAAATGATCTAAGCGTCGTGTCTTCGCGGCGTAACAATCCTTCGTAACAATGTTCGTCTCGTAATAATTAGAAACCTTTGCAGGCCTACAGAGCTACTACTACTACCTTTTACCAAAATTTTTAAAGAATGTATCTTATAGAACGTTCTAAATTTACTCTATAATAGAAAGAAATCAATTTTACGATCGTATAATATCGATAAATATCTAGAAAGCTATTCTACTAGAGGTTTTAGCGCGCTAGCCTTACCGTAGAGCGGCAGAAACTTAAAATTCCAAAGGCTAAAGTTTCCTTATTCTACTCTACCTCTAAGCGTATAATAGTTATATCGTAAAATATAAATAAGTAGAATTACAGAATAATTGATTTCTTTAAAGATACACTCTTTAGAAATTCAAAAAGAGGCGGTAGTAGTAGCTCTGTAGGCCTGCAAAGGGTTTCAATTGTTGCGAGACTACCTTAGCATTGTTACGAAGGATTGTCCCCGAAGACATAACCGATCTAAGGTATTTTAACGTTTTTTAATTGAAAATATTCCGCGTCATCTGCGAAGACGCGACTTTGGTCCGTCAACACCAGCACACACTTCCCACGACATTTGTACTCTACTGTGTAGAATGAAGATGTTAGCAGAAATCCCAGAAGATCCAACGTGCATATCTAGCATTGTGTCATGCGCTGTCTTCGGATTCTTCTGCCATGGCACCAAGAGTTGGACGAACGACTCCTCGTCGACAATCTTATGCCGCTTCAGCGAATGGCGACATACCACCCTCAACCCTGGCGGCCCAAATCGCTGATCGAATGGTCGTCGGTCACCATGATACGCGCGACCACGATAGCGAGAATTTCCAGCTACTTTTGCAGGAGTTACTTGAAGCGAGCGGTCCGACTTCACAGCCAGAGAGCAACATTGCAGATGATGCTGCAGTAAACAGCCGGCTCATCTGCGTCATTGTCCGAGCGGGTCTTGGTAAGGCTCGGACCGGCTTACGGATCGATGAGCAGCGAGAGAGAGAGTCGGACTCTGTCAGAAGTCTCCAAGCCATCGATCTAATCACTTCACGATGTCCTTACACGCTTTTTCATCCGCTCGACGCCTTTGACCCTAGCATTGCCCCTGGATCTCCTCTATTTGCTTGGCTGCTGCCCAGCATTCTGGCTGAGGTCAAGGAGCTTAAGTCCGACAACACTGAAGAATGTGTGTTGGCCATCATCACACGTTCAATGCTTCTTGAGGGGAAAACAGGGGCAAGGTACGGTAGGATCTTTCCGATTACGAAGTATATCTACGCTTGTATCACAGGTAAGTACTAATGGCCTGAACTATTGTTTTCCTCGACATTCTCTGAAGCTCAACACATCAGACCTCCTCTTCTCAATTGAGAATGCAGCTATATCCAGAAATGGGCCATCAAGCTACCCTGTTTGTCCAGTTCCAGCACTAGCAGTGGTTAGAGACATGTTCCCAGATCATGATGCCGGTACAGATAGTGTTGCCTCGTGTCAAATCGTCCCGAGGGATGAGCCGCACGCCTTCGCAATCATAGTTCTCTTACTATCTGGGTCACTATCGCAAATGGAGGAAGTCCAGCAAAGGCGTAGGCTTGGCCGGCCTTTCTCCTTTTCGGAATTCGTTCTAAGCAGTATCGGGCGGACCTGGGCCGCTCTGAGTACGACTATCTTCTATACGCAACCAGCCTCTGGCTGTTGTGTTGGAGCAATTGTTCGCTGCCTTCTTAGTCTCCTTCGTCTTCTCATTGCAGCAGCTACGACGTCAACAAATGTCTCTAAGGCTTCATTGCTATTGTATCAGATCATGTCCTATATCTTGGTAGGGAAACCTCCCGCGCCAAATTCTCGGCTGGAATCAGAAGTCTGTCAAGCTCTCTTTGATATTTCGTCAATGGCTCAACAGTCGACAAGTATCTTGCACTCGCACAAAGAAACACTTCTACCTAAATTACTGGAAATAGTCAATGCCCCGGATCACTTCGTCGGTCTCAGTAATGAGCTCCAGGTAGGCGTCTGCTACCGCATTGGCCGTTACTTTGCTGAAAGCAGTCCCAGCACGCTATTATGTCAGCGCTTCGCTATGGGGCAACTAACGATCCATTACCAAAACCTGCCAAGCCTCAACGACCTGTTGTACAATATGAGAATCCAGATGCCATGCATCCTAACGAAACCGTTGTCGACCCTCCCGGATATATTTCGGATGTTGGAGCTGTTGATGGGCCTCGAAAGCGCATCCGTCTTGAGAACAGTAGTAGTAGACCCAATGGGGAGGATGTAGGCTTGGTGCTGAGTAGACGGATTTTTCAGACCTTGCGCCTTCCCGAGACGACCGCTCTCGCTGAAGTCCTCCCGAACCTTAAGTATGTCACGTTCTATCCACAACAAAATAAGGCAAGCCTCTAACATCTCCAGGGACATGTACCCGGATTTGGACGAGACCAGACAGTGTGAACTGTTCTTCTTATTAGGTCGGATTGCATGTGCTGAAGCAAAATGTTTAACAGAATCTCCAGCTACGTGCAGACAGACGTCAACGAAGTTCAAATGTTCGATATGTGATAGTCAGCTGCCACGAAAGTCTCAAGCTTCACTTGGGTTGAATACAGACAGTAACAGCCTCATAACAAATCTTGCTAATCTCACCAAACTTCCGCAGGTGCATAGATCTGGAAAGCCTCGAGTTGCTGCTATGCTGGCAACCAAGCGAGCGCTCAGCCACTGTGAGGAACAGGCACATCTCGATTTGACTGCATCAGTGCTTGGCCAATGTTGCCTACAGGCCTTACGTAGCTCGTCGCGAGACCTACGAATCGCTGCAGGGTATAACATCTTGATCTTGTTTACATGTAAGATCCGCTAACCGCCAGCAGGCGTACATTACCCAGCTTTTTGCGCAGTGATCTTGACGATTTCATGTTGAGGCCAAATAGTGTTTCTGCCCTGGACTTCTTGCGAAACCTGTCTGAAAGGAGCGAATTGGCGTCACAAGAGACTTGCATACTCGCTTGGGGCCAGATTGCCAGGTATGAGGCTGCCTCGGACCTTGTCTCGACTGGATTCTAATTTGATGCGGGTAGGGTCTCAAGCGGGGACGAGATGAATATCATCCTCCTTCGGTTAATAGAGTACTTGGGGCATACAAACCCCCTTGTGTGCGGGCTGGCCTATGATGAGGTCCGTGATACTGAAACGATAGAATGTCGTTACTGACAACTCTAGATCCAACGTATGTGTCAACATTCGTCGTTTTCTGTGCACCGATCGCTATCATCATACTGGCGCACGTTGGCACCAACCGTGGCTCAAGACCTGCAGCGTCGGCCGCAGATCGGTCAGTATCTATCTGACTTGATGTCTATTACTGTATCAGAGCTCCTGCGTCTGACTCAAACATATACACTCCCGTATCTGGTCTTGACCAAACAGCAAAACATCTTACAGCGGGTCGCCGATGCTTGTAATCGTTCAATCAAGGATCTTTGTATGGAGCCCGCCAATACGTCTGCCATTCTCGCATACATTCTCCTACGATCGCCGAGCGATGCGGAGGTTACTATTATGACAGCACTTCAGAGTGTGTCATCCGAGTTCTTGAATGTTGATTGCGCCGAACTCATCAAGGCTGAGCCTGTACTCATAGCATCAGAGCTATTAAAAACAGCAGGTGACGCTGATGCTACAAAACCCAAGGTAAGATCCCCTTGACGCGAGACGATGTTCGCTAAAGACTGACCATCCAATCAATCTCAGTCATATGATGCTATCAATTTCCTTGCAAGCCTCTCGTACGGTAGGCATGGCACCCCTCGAGGAACGGCTAGAAAAACCAATATGACCGGTTCGTTTTTCGACACTCATGTCCTGGGTATTATGGCTCATCTTTCGGACACTATCAATGAGAACAAGGGAGTGCAGATTACGGCAGAAAAGATACGCTGCCTAAGAGCCGTCCAAGAGATGATGAGGGTCGCGAAGAGCCATATTAATAAGGCTCTACCCCAGGTACCTTGTCACCAAGAGATCTTGTTCTTTGAATGCTGATTGATATCAATTTAGATATCTGCGTGTCTACGCTCTGCACTAGAAAATACGGAACTTTGCAACGAGGCCTTCATTAGCTGGACGGCAATGATAGGAACGTCAGGCGCAGATGAAATCCTGTCACTGATCGATCCGACTTTTGCCATTGTCGTCCAGTATTGGGACTCACTTACACCTCAATCGCAAACGAAAGCATACGATATGATCAGCGAGCTTCTAAGGACCCACGCCACATCCGTACGTGAGCAAGTTCATACGATACCATCTTTGTCCTCAATCCCCCTAATGGCAAAATTCGACGGCGAAATTAGCAGTTTCAAACTCCAGATGGCACCCAAGCACCAATTACAAGCTCTCATTCAGCGATCCAACCACGAAAACCTGACTGTCGTTCTCAGAGCCATGGTAGAACTTGAAGTTTTCCTTCAGGAGCACCAAACCTTTCTACATGAAAGTTCGATCAGTGAGCATCCAGATCCTGTAGTATCCGAGCTTGCTCGGACGTTGCTTGATATTTCGATCCGCTACAGCGAGTCTGATGATACCATTGTGATTCTCAGTGCCAGATGCCTTGGATTATTAGGTTGCTTAGACCCAACACGTATCGAAGCTCCACGAGAAAACCAAGAGTTGCTTGTACTTTCTAATTTTCAAGAGGCGGAGGAGACCGTTGACTTCGTAATCTTTTTTCTTCAAGAGGTCCTGGTGAAAGCTTTCCTTTCTGCGACGAATCCACGGGCCCAAGGTTTTCTAGCATACGCTATGCAAGAATTGCTAAAATTCTGTGGGCTCAACGGGCCTCATACCTCACGCAATGATACCAGATATTTGAGATGGGTCAATCTCTCTGAGTCAGTCAGGAATACTTTAACGCCTTTCCTAAATTCGAAATACGTGATTACCCCAGCAGCTGTTCAACCAGAAATTCAATATACGATATACCGGCCTACTATGAGTCATGGCTTGTGGCTTCGTACTTTTGTCTATGACCTACTGCGAAAAGGTCACGGTGACAATATCACGGAGCTGTTCCAAGTTTTCAGTCGAATCATACGGACTCAAGATACCCCAATCTCCACATTTCTACTACCATTTGCGGTCCTGAACATAATCATCAGTGGGGTGCAGCGCCAGCAGCTTGAGGTTGCTGAAGAGTTTCTCACGGTCCTGAGCCATCCTCTTCCCGAAGGAGACATTGCCGCCAAGAACGGATTGCTGCATTGCAGTCAGGTTTGTATCCTTTCCCGAATTCGTCTGGCTTTTCTGAATATATGGACAGAATGTATTCCAAGTGCTCGATTACCTATCCAGATGGGTGCAGGAGAAGAAAAAGAATATCAGCATGGGCAGGATTTCCTCGTCACGCTCAAGCCGCACTCCGTCCAGTAATGACATCGAAATTGCACAAGCACAAATCTACAGCGTCGAGTCAGTCGTTTCCACCCTTCCAGCCGAAATGATTTCCCGCAGAGCTGTTGAGTGTAAATCGTATTCTCGAGCATTGTTCTACTGGGAGCAACACATAAGGCAGCAGAGATCTCCAGATGGCAGGGAAGAGAACGTTCAAGACATAGAGCCGTTGTATGAGCGGCTACAGCAAATTTACACTCAAATTGACGAGCCGGACGGCATCGAAGGTATATCATCTCATCTGCAAGTCCTCAATATTGACCAACAAATCCTTGAACATCGCAAGGCTGGTCGTTGGACCGCAGCTCAGAGCTGGTATGAGCTGCTGCTGAGTGAAAGACCAAGGGATACTGACGTGCAATACAACTTGCTTACATGTTTGAAAGAGTCGGGTCAGCACGGTATGTACACACAAGGAGATCATATGTTGGGCAAGGGGCTGACACCCTACCAGACGTATTACTGAACCAGATTGACGGCTTTGAATCAACTTCAGCAAGGTCCCCAACAACTCTTCCCTTCGCATGTGAAGCCTCGTGGGTTACTGGCAAATGGAACAAACTCGAAGAGTATGTTGGACATGCCTCTGAAAAATTGACTGGGAACTTTAACATTGGAATTGGCCGGGCGCTTTTGGCGCTTGCTAGAAACGAGAAGGAGACCTTCACACAGATCGTGGGTGATGTTCGGCGCAGGACAGCCAGAAGTCTTTCTGCCACAAACACTGCTTCATTGCAGGCATGCCATAATGTGCTGTTGAGGCTCCATGCACTGACCGAGATTGAGGCGATCGGCGGCGCAAGAAAGCACGATGGGTCACTTGACAAATCAGCTCTCGCAGTATCACTCGACCAGCGTCTAGATCTGCTCGGGGCCTTTAATTCTGATAAGCAATTTCTCTTGGGGCTTCGGCGGGCTGTAATGCGGTTATCGAGGTAAGTAATCTGCAGTTCGATATATTATGTTCAGCTACTCACTTTTTGCAAGGGATTTTTCAGATAACGATATAGCATCGTCGTGGCTTACAAGTGCGAAGCTGGCTCGCAAAGCTGGCTTTACCCATCAGTCATTCAATGCAGTGCTTCACGCGTCTCAACTAGGAGACAATTCCGCTACGATTGAGCATTCTCGGCTATTATGGAAGGAGGGTCATCATCGGAAGGCGATTCAGAGTCTGAGAGGCGCTATTGCTGCAAACGCCTTTCGATCACATGCCTACTTGCAGCTTGATCAGACTGCGACTATTAGCAACAACGCAAGGCAGCAGGAACAGAATGTCCCTAAGGCTCGAGCTCATCTTTTACTTGCAAAATGGATCGATGGCGCAGGTCAGACTCAATCAGGGTCGATTGTTGACGAGTACAGGTTGGCCATCAGATGGCATTCGAGATGGGAAAAAGTCCATTACTATTTAGGAAAGCATTACAACAAGCTCCTGGAGCACGAAAAGGCCAAACTGACATCAAAACGAGCGCAGACCTTCCTCAACGGTGAGATGACTAAGCTTGTGGTGGAGAACTATGTTAGATCGTTAGGTTATGGAGCCAAATACATCCACCAGACCCTTCCTCGAGCTCTGACTCTGTGGCTTGAACTGGGTATAGACGCCGAATTACCTCTGGACTCTACATATGGCACCGACGAGTTTCGAACCCACACTGCCCAGCAGAGGCGCAGGATGCTCGCCGCTGTCAACGCTCAGGTGAAGAAATACTCCGATCGACTACCCGGGTTCGTTTTCTACACAGCATTCTCGCAAATAGTAGCTCGCATTGTGCATCCAAATCCGGCGGTCTTCCCGTTACTTATAGAAATAGTGGCGAAGGTCGTCAGTGCCCATCCACAGCAAGCGCTTTGGACATTACTGGCGGTCGTCAAGTCGTCATCCAAGGATAGAGCCCTCAGAGGCAAACAATGCTTGGATAGGATTCACGACCATGCCAAAAGGTCGACAGACGGTAAAGAGCTCAAAGCCATGATTACCCACGGCCAGAAATTGTCGGACCAGCTTCTCCATGTGTGTGAAGGTGACATTCAGGGCAAGTCTTCTACAATCAGCCTGAGCAAAGACCTTGGTTTTGTTCACAAAATGGCTCCTTGCAGACTCGTCGTACCACTGGAATCGACTCTGACTGCTACACTACCGCCACCAGCCGATTATGTGGAGATGAGGAAGCACCGAGCATTCTCCAGAGATACGGTGACGATATCTGCCTTCCTCGACGACGTGCTAGTTTTAAATTCTCTTCAGAAACCACGGAAGATCAAGATTCGTGGGTCAGACGGCAACGTCTATGCCCTTCTCTGCAAACCCAAAGACGACCTGCGAAAAGATCAACGCTTGATGGAATTCAACACGATGATCAACCGCTTCCTCAAAAAAGACGCCGAATCGAGCCAGCGACGGTTGTACATCAAAACATATTCGGTAACACCCCTAAACGAAGAATGCGGCTTGATCGAATGGGTGGACAACCTAAAAACGCTCCGAGAAATCCTCCTGAAGGCATACAGGCAGATAAACATCACCGTCAACTACGGTGAGCTAAAAATGCTGCTCAACGAAGCCTGTTCGTCGCCCAAAAAGACAAGCATATTCACCGACCACATCATCCCCACCTTCCCACCAGTATTCCACGAATGGTTCGTCGACATGTTCCCCGAACCCGGAGCCTGGTTCGCAGCACGCCTCCGGTACACACGATCATGTGCCGTGATGTCGATCGTCGGCCACGTCCTCGGTCTCGGCGACCGGCACGGCGAAAACATTCTTTTCGAAGAAGGCAACGGCGGTACGTTCCACGTGGACTTCAACTGCCTCTTCGATAAAGGGCTCTCGTTCGAGAAACCGGAATTGGTTCCCTTCCGACTGACGCACAACATGGTGGATGCTTTCGGCGCGTATGGCTGCGAAGGACCGTTTCGGAAATCGTGCGAGCTTACGCTGCGTATTTTGAGACAGCATGAGGATACGTTGATGACGATCTTGGAGACGTTCTTGTATGATCCGACTACGGATTTCATCGGTAAGGGCAAGAAGAAGAAGGGTGCTGATGTGGCGCCTGATACCCCTGAAGGAGTGCTTGATTCGGTGAGGAACAAGGTTCGAGGATTGCTGCCGATGGAATCGGTGCCGTTGTCCGTGGAGGGGTATGTGGAGGTGTTGATCAAGCAGGCTACGGATCCTGAGAGGCTTGCGGCTATGTATATTGGTTGGTCTGCGTTTCTCTGAGTCTCTTGCACGGTTGGCTTTTGGGGCGAGTAGGCATGTAGAGGAGTCGGAAGTGTGGCGATGTGAGCTTTCGACTGTTAAAGGAGGAGTAATTGGGTTGCAAAAGCAAGAAATCTGCGTTACATGTGTCGAGCCCCTTTAATGGAAAAGTTCAATGTACTTTAGGGGAAAATTGATCTACCCAGAGAATTTGGCCAACTTCGATTATCCTACCAAGCTAAGTGCAAATACGAAGAAACGTTTTCACTTGGAGAGGAGCCGGCGAATGTCGATATGGTGCTGGAAAAGAATTCGATGAAGCCAGGTCGATATTATTCACAGGGCAGTCGAAGGATTTTCCAATTCAACGATGGCTGCTAGTATTGGTCCAGCTTGATATGGAATCCACGCCACAGCTGTAGGGAACAAGCGATTGTAGATTCCGCAGCAGCAACAGAATACGAACCATTTCTAGCATGCTTCGCACATTCGTCGTAAATTATATTGATGTTGTAGGTGAAGAGGACATATCTCTGGACGCCATGAACCCCTGGCACTCCCAAGGAAAGTCATCCCG
The DNA here is from genome assembly GCA_011316305.1 of Rusavskia elegans. NCBI lineage: Eukaryota > Fungi > Ascomycota > Lecanoromycetes > Teloschistales > Teloschistaceae > Rusavskia > Rusavskia elegans. The sequence goes on from SAUG01000072.1 coordinate 57,046, forward strand.
AACGCTACTCTAGAAGTCTAAGCCTCCTCGTATGAACAAATCGGCCGTGTAATCTCCATCATGCATCTATACTCGCGTGGTTGATATCGAAAGCCATTACTGAGCTTTCTTGGCGTCCTTCGCCAGACGTCGCTCTCTCCTCTTCTTGGCTGCCTCGGGCCCTGACTCTGTATCCAGCATGTAATCCCACCATCTAAAGCTGCTGGAGTAATTGCCGATGAACCTTTCATGATGGACGTCATGATGTTCTGCACCAGCCCAGAAAGGTAGGAAATGGTGCAGGCTCCAGGGAAATTCGTAGCCGCTATGGGCGTCGATGGCTTGGAACAAACGACAGACGATCCAGATGTACATGGTCAATATGTGGAGATCTCCGGTTACGGCACACAATAAGATAGGCGGAGCGATGGTGCCGAATCCAAGTACCATGACTTCAATGGGTGAGGCATACTCTGCGGCGAGACCGAATGGAGCGGAGTATTGATGATGGATCTTGTGGATACGCTTGTACAATGGACCCCAGTGGAGCGCTCGATGACTCCAATAGTGCCAGGTGTCTTCAAGGACGAAGAAGACCGCGATTTGGTATGCTATGGTGAGAAATTTGGGGAAAGGCACTCCGGTCGCCATACCAAAATACTGTGCCATTGGGTGGAATAGCCTGTATAGAGATGAGCAATTTGCGCTTGATCAGTTCTCCGTTTTATAGGGAGTGACAGACCATATCTGAGGCAGCTCAACGGTAAAATGTGAAAGCAATACCAATTGAGCGCACTTCCATTGTTCTCGCAATGTAGGGATTTTTTGCTGCGAGGAGTCAGTTGACACGCCCAAAGCAGACTGAAACAATATGTGTCGAAAGGTAACGTACATTTTGGATCTTGTACTTGTTGAAGTAGGAGATTCGATCGATGATCATCCATGGGATCGAGCGTCCGAAGTAGACGAGCTCATGCATGACGAAGGACAGGATTCCCGTTGCCAGGACATCGTTCTGCATAAAAGCATACCAAGCAGCCCACAAACGTTCAAATACATTGAGGTGAACATTGTACTTGGATATTTCGTCGAATTGGCCCCAGTAGGAGTCAGGAGGCGTGTAGAAGAGGGTGGAGGCGGTCGAGTTCCTACAATGCAAACAGTGAGCGATGCAAAAGGAGAGAGGAGACTCGTTTGGGCCTTACATGGCCGCAACAGTCCAGCTATAACGGGGAATCCGGGAGTAGTGGTGGTGAGGTGCAGCGATGGCGAGGTCACTAGATGATGAGGTTTGCAAAATGTTGAGCTGTTCTCGTGCCGATCGAATCGTCGGCTGTTGCACATCCGCGTTCCTGCAGTGGGATCTCTTGGCAGTGGCTGAAAAAAGTGTGGCGAGGCTTGGCACCGCCAACCGAGGGAACGTTTAAGGGAAAACCGTTATGACGATTGTTGGGTGTTTGCGCAGTGATTTGAAGTTCGAGGGAACAGCGCCATTGATTGTCGCCGGTACATGAAACGACTTGTATAGATCGTAGGAGTGGGTCGTGCACAAATGGTGTTCACTTGTCCAGCTCGTGGAGTCGGAGTGGAATGATTCCCACTCACTTGGTCTTGGGAGCAACAACGCAGCATGTCCTTCGTACTTGAGTCAGTGCACCGGTGTTTCCATCAAAGCGAAGCTGCTGATCTGTTTCTATCGTAGCCAAGTCCGCCGCATCGATGTGCAACTAGACAGGCTGCATTGGAGCAAGTATGCAACCACTCAGTCCTCGCCCATCCCCAGTTCAGCCTCAGACAGTACCCCATCAGACGATGATCTAGTCGATGATCCACCAGACGCTGTTCGTGTTGCAGAATTGCAGGTGGCCATCAAACAACTATCTGCTACCAATAGCCGAAACCGAACCGCTCCTTTATCGTCCGGCACAATACTGTCAGCCCTTCGCCATGCGGCCATGCTGGATGCTCAGTCAAGCACGCAGGATGAAGCCTCACCCAGAAAGACGCATCCAGTTGAACATGACCTCGAATGGCTTGTTGTGAGCAAAGCCATTGCACAGACACATGGATTGATCATTCATCTCCTGCTCGAGCAGACCCTACCCTTGGGATGGGATATTTGGTACTGGGATGAGGTACTAAGCTCTTCCTACTACTTGGGCTTGTACTCCGTTCAAACGACGCCTCGGAGAATCTGGCAATGGAGTAACACCATCTACCATGATGCAAGAAGGAAATTTCAAGCGACTGGTGGTATGCAAAGCGCAGACCAGGCCGGAGCTGTCTCCATCTCTCGCTCCTGGTCGAAGTTCTATGGCTTGGTCAAAGACAGTATACGTGATCGATCTTTGGCGGGCGCGCAAGCCAAGATCTTGTCGCCTTTGATGTTGTACCGCTCCGAGGTGCGTTCGAAGCAAAAAGGGTTAAGACGGCTTCGGGAGATGAGCGCTTGTGGTTTGGGGGTCCTTGTGGATGAAGGTATGAATCTCGACATCGATGACGGTAGCCTGCGTCGCAGCAAGGGTGATAAGGACGAATGGAAGACGATTGTTTCAAGAAGCGTCTCCCTCATGGAGACCATCCTTCGTAACCTTACCATACTTGACCTTGGAATACACGAGTTTGAGGATACTGTATTCACGAGCGTCGAAGACGACACGGAACTCTCGCAGGTCAACGCCACTGATGATGAGTCAAACCAGTCCTTGGCTCTCATAGTCAACCGATTACAACTCATACTGCAGGTACATCTACCCAATCATGTGGCCAGTTCAAAGCAAATGGCCAAGGAATATGGCCGTCCTTCGCGCGTCATCCGGTATTGGTTACCGGCCACAGCTCTTCTGCTATCGTCAAGTACGCTATTACGGATCGCGGTGAACCGGAAAGCCCAGATCGTGGCCTGGGTTCGGGACTTGGGAACAACCACCATGGATTTCTGGTACAACTGGGTAGTCGAGCCAGTCCGAAAACTGCTCGGGACCATTCGGCATGACAAAGACAGTGAGATCGCAATCATGAGCAAAGCAAGCCTCGAAGGGGACCGGGCAAGCCTGGAGCGGATGGTCGTTGATTTTGCGCGGGATAATCCTCCATCAGCAAGCGGCAATCCATTGAACGAGGTCGAAATCGCCGACGTGCGCGCGAAGGTCAGAGAGGGCGACTTGACACCGGTGTTACGAGCCTACGAGAAAGATCTTCGCAGGCCATTCGTTGGTACTGTACGCGGAGATCTTATACGTGCTCTCTTGATCCAAATTCAAAAGACCAAAGTTGACGTCGAGGTTGCCGTTGGTGGTATCGACGCTCTTCTGAAAAGCCAAGAACTGGTCTTTGGGTGTGTAATGACAGAGTATCAAAAAGGAAACGGTGGGAGGCTAATCGACGTCTAGTTTCGTTGGGCTAACACCAGGTGTCCTCGTTTGCTTGGGTCTGTTTCGCTGGCTCGGCGGCATTATTGGCGGCAGTAGTGGAAGAAGAGAGCAGAAAGGCAATGGCCACCGAATGCGCCTGCTCCGGTACGAATGCTCCAACCTTTCATCTGCATCTGACTGACGGAAATTGTAGTAACATTGATCGGATATTGAGTGGTTCAGCACCGTCCAACAACGGCATGCTTTCATACAAAGATCACGGTATGCTGTTGTGTGAGGTTCATGTCCTTCGGCAATCCGCTGGCCGCGTTATGCCCCGAGAGATATTTGCAGAATTCCAGGAAGAGATCAATGACTTGGTCGACCTTCGAACGGGCGTTGAGCGACAGATCCGGGTTGTCGATCGGATCCGTTGGGCATATTCGAAGTGGACAGGGTGAGATGATATCAAAGGGGTCACCTCCTCGACGGCTGCTTGCGAAACATACACATAGCGTTGGCGCTGGTTACCATCTTTGGTTCTTTTGCACTTGGAGATACCCTTGCGCAGGGCGTTCTGCTGTTACTCGACGTTGCTCGTACCACGTTCGTTGGGTGAATGACATAGCTGTCTTATTGAATTCATCTGTACAATTGCAATGACTCGGAATTTACATATAGTAAAGGTAATTTATCGCACATACCTTAAAGAGAGCTAATAGCGTGACTGTGGAAAGTGACACGCTCCGTCATACAACAAATTACTGTACTTGTACCAATACTTCGCCCACCTGATCAACCGCACCCTCAACCACCACCAACCCTGAGCAACCACTCTCCTACAGCGACATCATCCACGTCGAAGCCTATTAGTGAAGCTCAGATACAGAGGCGCTAAAGACCAACAACCTACTCAAATCAGAGAGCGTCCTACTTCCGCGCTCTGGCCTGTCTAGGCCTCCAAGCTATCCACCACTTCCTTCATTGCACATCACTGCTGGCAACTCCACCAACATGGCTGGCACAAGGAATTACGACTTCCTCGTAAGTGATGCAAGTCGCAGCCAGCTCCCCGCGCAGGCACTAACCTTCCACAGATAAAGCTCCTCCTCATTGGCGACTCCGGCGTTGGTAAATCATGCTGTCTGCTCAGATTCAGTGAAGACTCCTTCACACCCTCCTTTATCACGACGATAGGAATAGATTTTAAGATACGCACAATCGAGCTCGACGGCAAGCGGGTAAAATTGCAAATATGGGACACGGCCGGCCAGGAACGGTTCCGAACCATCACCACGGCATACTATCGGGGCGCGATGGGGATACTACTCGTCTACGATGTTACCGATGAGCGATCGTTCAACAGTAAGATCTAGGCATCTAGCCCACTCGACGGAACAATGCTAATCTCATTTCCATCCAGACATCCGGACATGGTTCTCCAACGTCGAACAGCACGCCACAGAAGGCGTCAACAAGATCCTCATCGGCAACAAATGCGACTGGGAAGAGAAAAGAGCAGTATCAACGGAACGAGGCCAGCAGCTAGCCGACGAGCTCGGCATCCCCTTCATGGAGGTTTCCGCCAAAGGAAACATCAACATCGAAAAGGCTTTCTACAGCCTAGCAGCCGACATCAAGAAGCGAATCATCGACACCTCCAAGCCGGATCCCGGCGCTTCACAAGGCGTCAATGTAGCGGATCAGAGCAACAGCATGAGCAATGCCATGGGCGGGAAATGCTGCTAGGGGGTACTCTACTTTGTGGATGTGAGGGAGGGGCCGGCGTCGGAAGGAAGGGGCGAATGAGCATAATGTTTTCAACTTTTTTGTTAGCGTGCTGGTCTGGTCTGGTCCGGTCCGGTCTTGGTCTGATAGGGTTGTCTATATCTGGCGCACACAGCATATTGACCAGCAGATCGCCAACGAAGTCTCCTGAGCACCCATTTTCTTGATTGCGGTACCAGATTATCCGCAGGGATTATCAGCGAAGCACTCGACGGGCCCGGAGCGATGAATGCAACACTGACAAGGCAACGATTCATGGACACAGGGGCGCGACTTTGTTTCTCAACATGGTGGGAATGTGATCCGCGAACCTCGTTGTTTTCTTTATTACGCTCCGGCAAGCGGGCAAGGATGTGGTCAACTGCAACAACAAGGTTGTTTTTAACGATCTGTCGTGCTTTGGTACTTGAACTGTGCCTCCAATTACTTTCTTTGCATGTTCAAGCACTTCCAAAGCCGTCAACGGCCAGCCTCTTATCATTATTGTTGGGTCCTTCATTGTTGCTTCTCTGCTTGACTTCGTCTTCCATCTTCACTCTGCTCCGACATGAGGCATCCCATTACTGGTTTCACCGTTGCTGAACCATCAGCCATACGGCGCTTCTGCAGGAAAAGGTGGTCGGTAGTAGTTTCCCTGTTTCTGACCTGATGATACTCTGATTATATTGAGGTATATTTCGATACCTCCTTCTCATCACCAATACGCCTATATGTTACAGCCCCTCGGCTCTGTGACTCTGATTACATATCCCGTTTCATGTGAACCGGATCAATAACACAGCTGCCAATCCTACCAAAGAAACTCCGCATTCACAACCGGAGGCTTCTCGCCCTTCACCTGATCGCTAAGAAGCGGAAAGGGCCGTCGATGCCACGTCCTCACAAACCGCCTCGCCTCGTTCTCGTCCCCCAACTTCACAATCCAGCGTCTCGACGATCTTCGTTGCGCTACTGGCTCGAAGTCGTCCCTTTGCTCCGAATCCTCCAGTGCTTGACTTGACAGCTCTATCTTCTCTACATTTCTTCTCCCAAGCTTAGAACCCCACTGCAGACCTCTTTCCCGACCATCCTGATCGATTGCAGCCTTCACGGCGTTGGTGGTGGGGTAGTGCCCTTCGACCCAGAATAAAACTGCACGTCCTGTGTTATCGATTGGTTCTGTGAGTTGAGGGTAGCCTTGGTATTCGATCAGGCGGCGGTAGGTGGCGCCGAAGGGGGAGAACATTGAGTGGATGTTGATTTTTTGAGAGGGTGGACAGAGGGCGTAGTCTTGGAGCAAGGTGTGGATATCTTCCCCTTCGATGATGGTACCTGGAGGTGGAGGTAGTGGTGAGTGGAGCGATGTCGGCGTGTGCTCTTGAGACATTCGATGCAGTTTGGTGATGTAGTTCTGGTAGGTTCGTGCGTAGGCCGGGTTGGGGAAAAGCAGGAAGTAGGAGTTTGTCTGCTGGAATGTGGAAGTGTCTCGCCCGGGGATAACTGGAGTCACAACATGTGTTAGCCATAACTTCTCCTTTTAAGGCTTGAAGTCCGAGCGTCTTCACCTTTAAGAATATCTCCGGGGCCAGTCCATTCTCCTATATGGCGACCTTTGGGCGCAATGCGTCGGAAGTCGGCATCCACCAGCGACTTGCTGGCACGGTTCAAGACCAGAACGGCAGGGTCCCATTGCTTGGAAGCACCTTGAGCTGCAGCTTCGGCGCGCTTTTTCGAGGGGCCCCTTAGGCCACCACTGGAGGCTGGGTAGGGGTCCAGGTGGTCAATGTCTGATAAGGGCAGACGAGGAACATGTAGTTCGTCATGTTCCGGTCGATTCGTCGTGGGCTGTGACCCCTCTTTCTCCTCCGGGAAGAGCTCGTCGAACAAGGATGCCCGTTGAGATTGGGACGACCGAGCTGTCTCGCCTTTGGCCTTGACCGATTTTGAGTAATGCTTCGAACGAGCACATGGTGATATCGGCCATGACAGCGATGTGCGGAGAATTCTAGCCTGCAGCAGCAGCAATGTGTGCATCAATGAACCGTGATACAATCTTCCACAGGGTATCCTCTATGCCATTCGAGAAGCAGGTGCGATTATTGTCGTAGACTCTTCATTTGCACTGTGTTTCATCAATCCTTCTCCCATATCCTGGCAAATCTGTCCCTTCTAATGGCAATCTGGAGCACGTAGCTTGCTGCAGATTGTGGAGAGGGAGTTTGGTGATGCCTTCGGCTTCGCTCTACACGCTGATGACGCCCTAAACGCGCGACTGCAAGGCCCATTCATAATTCTCTCAATCTCAACCGTGGCGAGTACCTTAGGTCGAAGTTTCCACATCACGATGTTGCAAGTCAATGAGTTTGAACTACTGAAACGATGTATAGTTTCACCCTTTTCATCTTCCATTCGACGCAATTTCCCTTACCTGATTGCGTGGACTTGGGCTGAGCAGCCGTATCAAAGTATCAAAGCATACCCATAACGACCTTTATCATTAGAGGTCACCTTTGCCATAATGGTCGGAGCCGGCAAATACAAAGTGCAGCCTCTCAAAAGGGAGGGAACTGACTTGAAGAAGATACTCAAAGTGAATCTCTCAGCGAGAGCTCTCACCATCCATGGCTTGAAACCGGATGACTGGTGTCAGCTATCAAGCACTACAGGGTCATCGTTCTTGGTGCAGGTTTGGCCTGCTGCTCCAAATGCACAAGATACATGCATCCAGATCACGGACGATCTTCGAGCTCAACATAATCTCAGTTCAGGTGATGAAGTTCATCTTTCACGCTGTCCCAAACCTAGATTTCCGAGTACAGAGGATGTAATCGTATCTGAATGTCAAGATCGTGCTCAAGAGGACGTTCAACGAGAGGATAGGATGCATTGGGCATGGCTACTCGACCACGAATTGCAGCAAGCTGGACTGCTCTGTCCTGGCATGATCTTCAGCCTTCGTGCAAAGAGCAAAGAGCGGGCGTTTCGAATAAAATCTATCAATCTTTCTGATCGCATGGTTCCTTACCAGTATGCAGCTCGTCCAAAAGTGACAGTTGCGCCTGAGGAAAGCCATACCTCGAATGCCTCAAATAATGATGCCGTAGGACGACCGGCCAACATCGAAGCTGCAGCACTTGGAGGTCTCGATGCACAGGTATCTAAATTGAACTATGTCGTTGCAAACTATGGGCCCTCGGCCGATTCGTTCAAAGCCAAAAGTACGCATCGGCAACGGAGAGGTGGCGTCATACTTCATGGCCCCCCCGGTACTGGAAAGAGCAAGCTACTACGGATGGTAGCTCAACTTGGTCTTTGGAGCAAAATCTACAACATGGACGATATCATGGATGGTGCTTCAAAGGGTGGAAAGGATGCAGCAATACACCAGATGTTTAAAGATGCATGTCGCTGCCAGCCTAGTGCCATCATCATAGATAGGCTTGATGTACTTGCAAGAAAAACAGAGCCTACGTATGACTCGCAGTTGTCCAGCATAGTGACGGGTCTTTGTAAAGGACTCGATGCACGCGACAACAGCCGGGTGTTCGTGGTAGCGGCTGCGCGGAACCTTTCTCTTGTCGATGAGTCTCTGCGCCATCCAGGTAGATTCGAAGTTGAGATTGAGATTCCTGTGCCGAGAACGGAAGCTCGTGCTCAAATCCTTAACCTTGCCTTTGGCTTACCCAGGGACTCCATAGACGAGCAACTCTTACAGCTGGCGGACTCCACGCATGGTTATGTTGGATCTGATCTAAGGCAATTGCTCGACACAGCCATGGATCAGGTATCCTCTCGCCTTCAGGCCTCCAGTCATTCTAAGCAGCGTGATGCAATCAACAACCTGGACCGGGAGAACTTGACATTCTCAGAATTCTTCACAAAAGGTGACATCGAGACAGCACTGCTGGAGGTACAGCCAACAGCAATGAAGGAAATATTTCTGGAGACACCGCGAGTCAAATGGGGGGACGTTGGAGGTTCCGATGAGCTGAAAGAGACCCTTCGCGAGGCGATCGAATGGCCACTCAAGGTAGGTGACCGAGATTCTCGTTTAAAATGCGTGTACTGACGGCTACCAGTACCGTTCGGATATGGAACAAGAATTTCTACGCCCCAGGAAGGGATTGCTGCTGTACGGGCCTCCTGGCTGTTCAAAGACACTAGTTGCCAAAGCAGTAGCCACCGAGGCGAAGCTCAACTTTATCGCGGTGAAAGGTGCGGAGATTCTCAGTATGTATGTAGGTGAATCCGAGCGCACTCTACGGGAGATCTTCCACAAAGCTCGTGGCGCAGCTCCTAGCATAATCTTCTTTGACGAGATTGATGCAATCGGAGCCGCTCGGACAGACTCGTCGCAGGGTGGTCTACACGTCCTTACAACACTGCTCAATGAGCTAGATGGGATCGAGGCATTAGGGGGTGTGTTTGTGCTTGCCGCAACGAATCAACCTCAGATCCTCGATCTGGCTTTGCTACGGCCCGGAAGGCTTGACACGTCCCTCTACGTGGGTCTCCCGGACTATCAGACACGATCCGAAATCATTGCAATAGAGACCCGAAAGATGAGTCTCGGTCCAGACTTCGATGCCGCACAGCTGGCCAAGGCAACGGAAGGATACTCCGGCGCAGAACTGGTGGACATATGCCAACAAGCTGGCTATGCTGCTTTTAGGGAAAGACTGAAAACAGGCCAAGGACAACGATCGGTAATTACCATGAGGCATGTCAACGATGCGTTGGAGAAGGTTCCGAAACAGGTTACGCCTGATATGGTACGCGGGTACGAGGCATGGCGAGATAGAGAGCAGGTGCAAGTCAATCGCGACCAAGAGCGTACAGCAGTCGATACCTCGATGAGGGATATCGTTGCAGCGACTGCTCAGATGTTGTTAAAATAGCGCTGCAACGCTTGAAAGCGCTCTATTCAACAGGACCTACGGCCTTATATCAACTTCGAACCGGTGATACAGGTAGACAGACAAGCTGTGCTGGTTGCTGCGCGTCCTAACTTGCACTCTATCCATGTTTGGGTGAGGTAAGGTCTCCAATTGTACGTCAATATACAGTTCCAACTCACCTCGACTCCACCGCGACTTGGCATTGATACATACAGAGGGAAGAGAGTGGTTAGTTTTGTTTTTGTGCTGCTCAAGCAAAGCTCAATGTAGGTAGTTTGGCCAGACGATGGATTTGCTATCACGACTGCATTCCTGCTGCAATTCTGACATAGTGCCTAAAAAAAGACCAAGCCTTGTAGCAAGTCGATGAATGGCAAATTGATGATGTGTATCCTAAAATCCGGCGAGGTCAGAATCCCCCGATCAAGGACGGGTAAACGCCGTAAACGCGGACGCGCTAGTCGTATGCATACACGCTTGCTTGGCACTTTAATCACATCCAAGCTGTTGCAATGCAAAAACCATGTAAATCGACTTCGATTCGAAGTACGGTGAAGCTTCATCTTCACAATCCTCATTGAAGTGACGAACAAAGATATCTTAACCGTCTATACTATACTTCTACAGCACCGATGCCGTCCCTTTCTCGTTCCCGCTCACGATCCAATCCAGACGGATCCCCGAACGCCAATCGGGAACTTTCTCCACCCCGACGCTCCATCTCACCGCGATCAAATTCACGCTCCAGATCGCGCAGTCGAATAAGAGACGCCCCTCGTCAAGACGCAAGGCGCAATGGCACCAGGAATGGCAGAAGCAGAACACGAAGTTATTCAAGGAGCCTGTCACGCGGTCGTAGCTATTCTAGGAGTTTGAGTAGAGGTTCGCCAGTCCCACGAAGCTCCAAGGTAGATCTCGTTCCGCATATTCCTCCCTGGATACAATGGCTAACATTCCAGATCGTCGTGGAAAAACTCACCAAAAACGTCAACGAGAACCACCTCCGCGAAATCTTCGGCGCATACGGCTCCATCAAAGATTTAGACCTGCCAATGAACAAACAATGTAAGCTCCTCCAAGCCCCAAAAGGATCACGAAACTCCCACTCAACTTCAGCGACCTAGTCATGACCAACCGAGGCACAGCCTACATCCTCTACACCAACACCACCGACGCCGAAGCCGCCATCGCACACATGCACGAAGCCCAACTCGACGGCGCGATAATCCACGTCTCCATCGTCCTCCCACGACGCAAATTCTCCCGCTCGCCCCCTCCAGCACGACGAGGCGGACCAGCACCACCGCCATTCGATCGCTTCGACAACCGTGGACCCCCACCGCCGGGAGGAACATATCGCGGGGGACCACCTCCCAGCAGCGGATACGGAGGCCCACCACCACCATCCGGACGATACCGCTCACCACCACCGCCGCCCAGGCGAGGATCCCCTTCACGAGGATACGGCCGCCGACCCGATTTTCGTCATCCTCGCGATCGCAACGGGGATGTTTATCGACCGCGGTCGTATTCGAGATCGAGATCGAGGTCTTATTCTTCGCGGTCGCGGAGCCCGACACCGCCGCGACGGGGAGGGGGGAGGGGATATCGGAATAGGGAGTCCCCGCCTGGTGGGGGGAGACGGAGGAGGAGTCCAAGTTATTCGAGCTATTCGAGCTATAGTGATCGGAGTCGCAGTAGGGATAGGGCTAGGGGAAGGTATGGACGGGATCGGTAGGGGTGGGGAAGTGGGGAGATTCGGATGAAGGTAGATTGAGAATTTGTGTGATACCCTTGGTTTGGTTGTGCAGTTGATCCGTTCGCCGGTGTATTCTTGATATATGTCGTCTCATTGATTCATGCGAGGACTTCCAAGATTATTACTATCGCCAGGTCACAAGATAATGCCGTGCATCACAACGACTGATTCGCGTTGGTGACAATTGCCGTCCAAGCCTTGGAAGCAATAAGATACTGTATCAATCCCAATCCCGGTGAATTCAAATATTGAGAAAGCGGCTACGGCAATAGGATATCTATCTCAATAGAAACGGCAATCCACACTTTAGCTCAAGACTACACATGACGATTCTTCATCTGCCATTTGTCCAGCCCCAAGAGCTAGTATCTCAGTCTTCTTACCTACATCGTCTATCTCATGTACACCAGGATAGACGACATCACTATCCAATCGCTTCCTATCTCATCCCTTATTTTGCCATCCCTACACTTGCTGTAGTATATCAGATAAGTCAGGTACGGTCCTTCCCCTCCGCGAGGACTTGCCGAGCGCCGAGAGTGAGGGTTACCTCTGCACCGTCCATTGCCTATGACCTCCAGTTCCAGCTCCGGCGAGCGTATTTGAAGATCCTAGCTATTCGCGATTCGGGTAATTCATTATGGCGACAAACAGGACGACAAAAGATAGACGATGAGTTTATTCCCATGGAATTACACGCTGAGATGGACGGATGAATGACCGCCGAGGAGTGAGTGAATCTAGGCCGGCGGTAGTGCTGGTGGTAATTGGGCTGGTGGGACGTGTGCGATGTTCATCCTGTTATCAAGGTTATGTCAGTGAGACACGAACTGGTCGATTATGTCATCGATCTTTGAAAGGTGTGTAGAAGGATGCGGTAGTGAAGTGGCATTTGCATCACAGCCCGCATGCTGTGAGCCAGATTCCTCGCATGGGGTGGGGGATAACCAGATATCCCTCATGATTGGGGGAAAGGGGACAACATTGAACATCTCGAGGCATTGGCAGAGCGATTGAGTCGTAAGTCATTGGAGATACCCAATGCCCTGCTTTTTGCAGAGTGGGAGAGGGGTGGTAGAGAGGGACAGGCAGTCTTGCACAAAATTGATATGAAAAGAACGAAAAGAAAAAATCGCACACACCAAATATCCGGGTTTTCGCCCCACCACCTCGTATAGATCTCCGTGATCTCTTTCCTCCCAATCTCCACTGCGTGATACTTCAGTAGATCAATGGTTCCCTTGCAGGTGTCTGTGCCGAGAAGGCCGTAGAACCAATTCGCTGTGTTTCTGTCGGCTTCCGCCCACTTCCGCCATTCTTGATCGACCCGGGCGAGAAAGTTGTTGTTATCATAGATGTTGGCAAGGACTGTGAGCGTTTCTGGGTTGGCGACCTCGAATTGGACCGAGTACTGAAGATTCGAGATGGGACCGCCCGGAAGCCAATCAGGGGCATGCGTCTGGTGGACGGTGGTTTGGGTCGCTTGAGCGATGTGCCAGGTCTGATAGACAATTTCCGACCATGGTAGAGTCATACTAAAGTCGAAATCACGCTGGTTCCACACGCCGATGATTGCGCCATTGTTTGTGTCGAAGATATTCGCGTAGGCCGTTTGACCGACACCCATTTGCGGAGATCTGGAAGCTACGCTCCACAAGACTAATTTGGACAGATCAATACCTTTGTCGGTGAGGTCTTTCTTGATGCTTTGGCTGAGAAACTGTGATCCAGCACTAGGCACGAATGAATAATCTCGCATGAACGTTGGCTGACCGTCCGATTTGTCTTGATACGCGGGGTCGCGGATTATAGCCGCAAGATCGTCAAAATTCGTCTTGCCATTCTGGCTGCATTGCGCATAACTCGGGCAGGCGTTAGGGTAGTAATTGTCGTTGGCTTGGGCCTCCAAGAACTGTTGGGGATTGCGTTCGTAGGCGGCTACGAGGGCGGCGACTTCGGGAGGCAGGTTTGGTGGAACGGCCTCGGTCAATGGTGAAAGCAGGATCAAAAAGGAAAGGGCGAAGAACAACATGTTGAGTTGGATCAGGGCGAAAGTTCTCAAGCTTCTTTGGGGCTTCACCAATGGTTAATCGATTGGTATTTCTAAAGCGACACCGCTTATAATACAAGAATTGAAGGCCAAAATTAGAAAGAAAGGAGGATTCAAAACCACACGCGGATCGACAAGGCCCACACGCGGATCGATAAGGATAATTTGAAGTTAGGAATGGGTGTAGACAATCATATGAAATCGCAAAGGAGCGAAAGAGACATCTATAAAAGTATCATAGACGAAACGCGGGAGCGGAGTAGGCTGACACAGCGGCGGAACATTTGAAAGATGCGTAAAAACACTGTCGCTGTTCCGAGCCGCTGCTGCGATGACAGAAAGCTGAAGGGCAGACCAAAACCACCAAAAATGGCACGGACAAACCGTTATGACATGATGATGCGATGGACATTTTATTTGACTAGGTCATCGGTCTGGATGGTATACAGATAACGCACACTGACCTTCGAGACGACAATGACATGAGGTATACTCTACCTCAAGCCGATGCCGGCTAAATATGGAAATCGGGACGGTTCGCTTGTCTTGTTCAGCCGCATCCCGAAGACCGTTTCGAAACACGACGGGAGGCTTGCCACCCAGTTCTGGAAGTTTGGATGCCCACGCAGGCTCATGCATACAGAACTCACCAGGGACCGTTGTGCGAAATAGCGTTACGTTTTCATTATTGGCCACGGCAACTTCTCCCAACACCGCATTCTCTGATTCGATGCTCGATCGGGGGCATGGCATTTTCACCATGACAATATGCAAGTAGCGTAAAAGCAGCCTCAACCGGGCAACGATGCGTCTTGACAGCACTGACATAAGTGACACGAGTACAAAGAGCAGCTGCTTGGAATTCCAGCGACCCTCGGACGTTCCGTTTTCTGCGCTTCTTAACCGCGATGTGGGGCTGCTCCGGGAGCGCTCCCGAACACACTCACATTAGCGTATGCATGACTAATTATCTATGACTAAGCGTGCTCAAGTGTCGACAGCAAGATGACCTCCAACTTCTGAAGCAGCTGAAGGCTTGTGATGTCTTCCTATTGCTAGAAAGACTTATTTTACTAGTGTCTGACCAAAATCCCCTGTTTACCGGTGAGAGCAGCTGCCAGCGCAGCTTTCCCCGCCATATCACGACCGAACCGCCATCACATCTGCCAACGTCGTACGCCAGCTTGTCAATATCGCGAAACGCCCACTGGGATTCCCTCTTGAAGAGCAAGGAGTATTTCTTGGGGGTTTATGGCGACCATGCAACCAACGCTGGCGCCGGCGCCAGCTCCGCGCCCAAGCATGGTAAGCCCCAGAACGACAAGCAATCGTGGAGATGATAGCTGATATCAACGGGCAGGAGAGTAGTACCGAGCAACGTACGTTACCAGGCCCCTCCTTTGAACCGCCAAAACGGGCTCGCTGATATGTGCTGGGACGGAGAAGACCTTCGGGAGACGCTGCTTGCACACGACCATTATGGGCGTAACGGACAGCCTCTCCAGAGGATGGAGCACCAGCCACCGCATGGTTCCATCCATTCGCACGATCAGAATATCGATCCGGCAATCGCAGGCCCGGGCCTCATGAACGCCAACACTGGTGATAGCGGAGGGGACGGAAACCAGAGCGATAGCAAGAAAGGGAAGCGTGAGCTATCGACATCGAAGCGTGCTGCACAGAATAGGGCTGCTCAGGTAAGACTGCTTTTCCCGTGAAGCGACATCAGGTTTGAAGGAATATGAATGTAGTCGAGGCTCTGAGCCACTAGTGGTTTTGCCGTTGCTGAGTGTTGAATGACAAAGACACGCTTACTAACGTCTGACTACAGCGTGCCTTTCGCCAGCGCAAAGAGGGTCATATTAAGCAGCTCGAAACCCAAGTCAAAGACTACAATACTCTCTCCGAAAGCTTCAAGAACCTTCAAGCAGAGAATTACCAACTACGAGACTACATCATCAGTCTCCAAAGTCGCCTGATCGAATCTCATGGCGAATTCCCTCAACCGCCATCGAACATTGAAATCCCTCTGCAGAGTTCATCGGCTTCGTTGAGCCAAAGTGTCCCTGCGCCAACTGCTCCGATGGGATCCTCCGCTATGAGTCAGCTGCGAGCCTCGGCGGCCCAGGTCATTGATCTGAGCAATACTAAACACGATATTGGTGATGATACAGACTGCACTCTGCACAGGGGCAGTCCAGTTGCCAAGAGAGCCAGAATAGACACTGCTCCAGAAGCCACGACTTCGTCACCCGGTCCCAAGCCGCCAGATTCCACAAGCGCGGATCCATGATGACAGTCTGCGGCCACGCGGAGTGCTTTCTTCGAATGTCTTCTGGGGTAATAATCTGTTTGTGTCCGCTTTGTTACACGTTCGAAGTCGTAGTCCAGGCCTGGCGTAAGTAGAAGTGCGGCGTGAGGATGGCTGGGATGGAATCATGCTTGAGAATGCCAGGTCAGCCCCATTAGCGATATCAATCAACTTTTCGATCACTTCCATGTTTCCAGTACCCGGTCAAATGCAGAGTGGATCCGAAGCGTTTCGATATCGCATTGCCGCCGCGATTCCAATTTGATATCCACTACCACCGCCCGTACTAGATGGCGGTGGCATTCCCTAGATTGTGTTCCTATGACTCGAAAGATCAGCACTCACATCCGCTAGCTGGAGAACGCTGGACGGCAGCGAACAACATACCTTCATATACTCGGAGCCCTTTTCTTGATACTCTTCTCTCGTGACAAATCGTTGATTCGACTCGGCGCCAGCAGCCCATTGCGCTGCGCCCCGCCATGCATCAAGGATGGGATCTTTGGCCTTCCGAAGCTTGATCGGAGCCTCAATCGGCAAGACAGCCCGCAATTCCCTCTTCAAGCGCTCATCGAAGCCAGTGAACAAGGTGTTACCGCCCGTGAGAAAGATGTCACCGAGGACACTAATCTGATCTTGCTCCTTAGCTAGGCCATGATTGATGATACCTGCTGCGATCTCGACGATACCGGCTTGGTCCAGTCCAGCAATAGATGGTTGGAACACCACTTCAGGAACCCTGATCCGTTCCACATTCAGGTGGATCTGATGCGCTTCCTGCTGGCTTTCCGGATCAAACGGACGGGGGCCTCGCAAAAACGCGTGGACGAGACTCTGCGTCCAATCGGACTGGGCCTCTAACGTGTTGTTCTCGTTAAATGACGGGTCATACTTGAGCAGCTGTGCTTCAACGCCTTTGAGCCCCACTCCGAGGTCCTCCTCCTCTTCGTCGTCACTGTGCTCTCCTGTTGCGACGGTACGGTAGACACCCCAATCATCATCATTAGCGCCGAAATTGTCATCGTCACCGCCTCGCCGTCGTTTCTTGCCTGGCTGATCAGAAGCAAGATTGGCGAGTGTTTTCATACGGATCTGGCTGGCAAGTGATTTCCGGTTGCCGAGGTCTGCTTTCAGTCTGTCTCTTTCTTTGATTCTTTGCAAAAGTGTCTACCCATCAAGGTCTTCAGCTTTTGACGGACTACAGATGGTATGAAGGCGCGACTTACCAGCCTTGCTGCTCGACGTTCCTCCAACCAACTGTCTATATCGGTTTCCCGGCGCTTGTTGTCCAGTCTCTCCTCCTCCGCAATCCGAGCTTTTTCGAGTTCTTTCTCCACCTTGGCCCTCACTCGTGCCTCATACCCTGATTTCATTAGCCGTTGATGTCTCTTCTCCTTCAGGCCGGCTTCGTCAAGATTCTCGTCCGCAATTTCAAGTAGTGGGTAAGTTGGTTCCACTTCCTCGATGTTCTCTGGGCCGCCCACGTCTTTGTTCCTGGCCTTGCGGATTGACTTTTCAAGGTCTTGGATCGTCCTCTCGAGCTGAGCCTCATCCTTGAACTCATCTTCGTCAAGCAAGCGTTTGATTTCTTTCTTGGTCTGATTGGCAAGCTGCTTTTGGAGGCTTTTGTAGTACTCCAGTGTTTGCTCTTTACGAACCAGCTTCTCCAGTCTCATTTTCGCCGCCTGCTCTTGTAACCTTCGTCCACCTTCCCGCTTGCGTTCTGCTATTCGCGCGAGCTCCTCTTCGCTCTTCTCTACGATTACCTGCTCTGTGAATGGATACTGTACGACATGGTCCCTGTCCTCTAGGCCTGACCAGTCGAGGAAAGAACCTAACTCCCGATCGTAGTCTTGAGATATATAACAATGGTTTCGCACCATATCCTCAGTTTGATATTCCGTGAGCTTCCCTGGAAAGGTTGGATATTTTAGTTTCAGGAGCTTCAGAAGGTAGTCGGCCCCGTGAAAGCCTCCCCAATTCAACCGTGTTGCACTTGACAGTACTGGCTTAGAATCGAGTACTGGTATGAGATGCGTAGCGGTGTGCGACGAGGAAACAACGAGGCCATGGCGCCCTTTGTTGAATTTGTAGGAAAATAGAGAGTCGATGCCAAATGAGATGGATGGAGCAGAGTAGCATTCGAAAAGGAGTTCAGTCATCGCTGTCTCCGTAAGCTTTTCTTCAAGGTGGACTTGGCTCAGATGCTCAACCCACTTTTCCTTGAATACCCCAGATTTGCAACGGGCTCTGTCATCACGATAGGACGCCCAACACCTCCATCTTCGGCTGCTATTCCAAGACTGGCAAAGGTGTAGTCCAGCAAGCCCTCCATTACATCCCAATTTCCCACAATGCTGCTTCCTGGCTCGAATGCATTCCGAATTTGGCCTCTTGTAGTCGCATCGGCATAGGCATTGTAACCAACATAGGAAACGGTACGGTTGATCTTGCGATCTCTGTAGCGTGCGACAGTCGCTGGGAACGCAACTCGTGGGGATTTGTCGAACGACCAGCCTGCTCGAAGAAGACTCGCGCCTGGGATGATATGAGCGTTGAATGACCAACCACGAGTGCGAGCATTACCATTGTCGATCACAATTGCAGTTTTCCTTGAGCTTTGCACGTACCCCCCTAAGGGCGGGGACTGATAACCTTTGAAGGGAGGCTCGATAGAGTTCCATACACGCGGTGGAGGCTTAGGTGAGAGTCTGATGTCTGATTGATTCGCAGATGAGCTATGGTTGATGTATTGGGCAGATGTAATAGTCATGTTTTCGATCACCAGTTACTGGTGAGCGTGCCGAATTGAAATGGTTCGCTCTGTGTTCGACGATCCCTGGAATCTTTATCTACCACAGAACGGGTGTAATCTCGATAGTGGCCTGAATTGCAGCCTTGGACTTTCACAGTCCGTTGCTGACTGTCCATAAAGGAACAGCCTGTGGACACGATCATCTACGATCAAGAAATGTCGACTGACATGAGCAGGCGCAGAGTAACAACGGTAGTTGGCATGCAGATCACATGTCGAGGCTCTGTATTGGTCAAATTTGTAGCACTACATGTGATGCGTATTCGTATCTAGAGTACATCCATCTCGACCCCACTGCTCTCCTTCACGAGGGCTCTTGTAGACTGTCCGTTGCTATAATAAATTGTCGGCAAAGCGGATTGAGATCAAAAAGAAGGCTCAGCAGGCTATATACCTTCTAGGTGGAAAAGTACATTCGATCGGTAATTCTTGAACATCTGGGCGACAAGTTCGACGTCCATGTTCTGGATGTTGATCTCCTGTCAAACCGGTACCTGCATTAGCGCTCGATCGAGGTGTATAGGACACGCTACTTCGAACCTGCAGGTTCTTGTTCAGGGCCATAACGGCTTCGTTGAGTTTCTCCTTTGTTTCTAGTTATTCACAAGCCCTCCGCATAGGTCGCCGCATAACCCACAATGTTGGTGATGATCCGGGATAGCAGTAGGCTTTGCTGGTGTTCATGTGGACTCTCCTGTAGGGAATTTGTCAAATTACCCAAGCTGAATCAATTGCTATTTGGCTGACCATTGTGATTGATCGGAGCTCCAAGCCCAAAGAGCGACCACTACTCTGTGAATGCCTGGTTTCTTGTTATGCGAACGGTGTCGTGAACCTCGAGGTGCTAAGTGCCAAGTGCCAAGGTATGGTAAGGTAATCGTAAGGAGAAGACGCTAAGTTGTATCGTAACAAATCGGACCGGAGACCCCGCTGTGCAGCAGGCTCTCATGTTGATACTCCCTATCAGACACTGCGATTACTCGAAGCATTGGACGAGAGAATGGCTCCAATCCCTCCGGCTCCTCCGGCTGGCGATGATTCGCATCAAAAGCTGCTCGATCAGCTTGACCTCACGCTCATGCCCAGGCCATTCCGAAATCCCCATTGGAAGCCATCGCAACGACGCAACAAAAACATCAAACAAATCGTTGGCGAAGCATCACGAAAAGAGGCTTCTGTACTGGTTACGCAGAACAACAGCGGCTCTTCGACCCCTCGTTTGCAGAGCTCGGCGAATGCGACTGGCTCTGTCACTCCTTTACCTGGTCCAGCACAGGTCCAAACAAACATCTCTCAAGCCGCCCAAAATTTATCTACAATGGTCCTCGAACGGAACTTACAAGCATCCCTATCTTCTGGACCTATTGCTACGTATACCAACATTGAGTCGGCCCCTTCACTTCATCCGGCGCATCAAAAGCACTACTGTGACATCACGGGCTTGCCCGCGCCATACACAGATCCAAAGTCCCGGCTGAGATACCATAACGCGGAAGTATTTCAGGTTGTACGTAGCTTGCCACAGGGTGCTGCTGAGAAATACCTAGAGGCCCGCGGAGCGCATGTTGTCCTCAAATGATATATATGACAAGCCTGGGATAGTCAGTGTCGTTTATTCGACAGCATGGTCGACATCGCTGTTGCCTGCTCGGCTGACACGAAGTCAAGCAGCAGACTCCCACTATAAAATAGCAACGCCAGGGTGCCGTGGAGATGAAGCTCTGTCTGGCCAACAAAGTCAAGCCCATTCTACCCAACGAAGGCCTTTCAGCCCAAGTCTCAAGAAAGTGCTCCGGCTTAATCGTGACCAGGATTGTTCTTCGCCAGTCCGGCAAGATACCGATCAGCCCATGGAGTGCAAGAGGCATCGGTTACAGCATCGATTGATTGCTGTTGCTGGGGCGTTACCAAGGTGCTTTGTTCCGATCCAGGATCAAAAGCCTTCATTTAGTGCAGCTTAAGACTAGGATAACAAATTTGTACTCCTTTCAAGCATCACGAATAATAGAAATGAAGTCAATTGTACATCTGCTTTGGCACCTAATTCTGTAAAACTGGTAGAAGCAAAATAATGGAGTATGTATGTATTGTAATATACATGAAGTGGTCATGATAGCAGTCTCCCCAGCAATCTTCAATGCCTACTTTATTTCATTGGACTTGTAGGCAATCACGGCTCATGTGCCTTTGAGCCGCGCTTGACTTTCCAATGCCACACATCATCATCGAACGGTTCGCCTGAAATCTGCAATCGACTCTGTTCTCATACATCCGTACCAAGAATGCCGTCCATGTGGCTCACAGACGCCCAAAGTACGAGTACCATGCCTTGACATCCAGACTTTAGAAATGCCATGCTGACTGAATACCCTTATCCAGAGGTTGGAGTGGCATTCTGCTCAGGCGGTGGGTATGAAAGGCTACCCGTCTAGGTTCTATGCAACCAGTCTAACGTGCAGAATTAAGGGGCTCTCTTCCTGTTTGGAGGCGTGCTGATGTTCTTCGACCGAGCCATGTAACATGTCCTGCGCATTTCGTCCATCGCAAAGTCGCTTGCTGACGTCTCCTAGGCTGGCCATGGGTAATGTATGGGTCACAGCCCAACGTTGCACTTCATGCAAACTCACACTCAACAGATACTGTTCGTACTTGGTCTCGCTCTTATCATCGGCCTCCCCAAAACGGTGCTTTTCTTCACACGGCGCCCGAAACTCAAAGGGACCGCTGCCTTTACGGGAGGCGTTGTCCTCATACTATTACGATGGCCATTGGTTGGTTTTCTTGTCGAGCTGTACGGAATCTTCATCTTGTTCGGCGACTTTTTCGCAACCATGGGCAGCTTCGCAGGCAACATCCCCGTCATAGGGCCTTATCTCCAGAAGGCACTGAATCGGGCAAGTCAAGCAAGCGGCGGACGACGGAACGCGGAGCTTCCAGTATGACCTGATTGTTGGTTGTCTAGCAACCACGGCAGATCCAGGCAATGCGGCGGTATCGGATGATCTGCTTCTCATCAGGCTCTCACTCCCCGTACCACAGCCACCTTCCACCGCTTCTGCAGCACCCTACAACCTTTCATGTGCCAGTCGTGGCAGTGCACAACGCTCTAGCTCCGAAGGGTGCCTTTATGGGCTTCAATCTCGCGATCTGTTTAGAACATTGTGGAGGAAGACGACCGACTTAAAAATTTGCAGTGATCAGAAGAGAGGATGGCAAAGCTAAAGCGACTGAGGAGCGCTGGCTCACAATCATTGATATGCTGGTATGGCTGACTAGCACATGTGATGACTGGCTGTACCTATGGTGGTGATGGTATGGGCTGCTATTTGCCCCTTTCCGTTTGTTCCTGAGATGCTCCTCACGAGCACAGCACGCAATACATTACAAGATCATTTGCCAAACAAATGCTCCACCAGCTCAATGCATCAATATCCCACTTTGATCAAATAGTCGCCCAGCTGCTCGACGGTCGTGGCGGCCGAACCGGGTTGTACTGATTCCGGGTAGTGGGCGACGAGTATGGCCTGCAGCGTTTTGACGACGACAATGCCCTCCTTGCCCTTTTTGCCGTAAAGACTTCGCTCGTCCGACTTTAGCGTGACGAATTTCTCGTTGGCGATATGGAAACCTTGCCCTTGAACTTTCTTGATGTCTTCCTTGTCGGCAAACGAGGCGACGACGGCTTTCATTTCGGCGGGCGTAACCTGCAACAGACGGAGGTCAGTCGACGGTCATTATCGGATGTTTGCCCGGGCACCGAGGTTGGTGACCGGCTTGATCCCCATTCTCCATCAAACGAGGAGTTGTGCATACCGTGAAGCCGGGGGACGAAGCCCAGACGCTCGTGCCTTCGCAATTAAAGATGGCAGCCTTATCGACATTGCCCGTGGCCACGAGGCTTCGAAATGTATCAGCGGATGTGCTGGGCCTTGGATAGGGATTGACTCATACCTGGTGTCGACATATTCTACCCAGCGCAGTCAGTCAAGTAAACAACATACAAGCGGTCTGGCGGGGTCAATTACTTACGCTGCCACGACATGGTGGTGGTCGCTCTCGAGGTGTTCCTGCAATAGGAAGTAATGGTAAGGTGGTTCAAGGGTCGAATAGTCACTGATTGCCTTGTAAATTGGGTGACTGCGCGGTGCAGCCTCAGGTATGACGAAAATTGGATTTCCATTAAATCGCACGGCATCATCATCGCCTAACCCCACCGGGGAACTACGCTGACTAATAATCCGAGAGCCACGATGGAAAAGTACTTTACCGAGAGGAATATATCTTGTTTGACATACCGTATTTTGTTGACCCGAAGTCTACGATCTAAGACTCTATACGGAGTACATTGTTCAGAATAAGCATCTAAGCACCAAGGTCTTTTATACCTCCATACGCAGCTCAAAAGGCCTCGGTTCTCGGGGCTGAGCTAAGGCGAAAAAATCATTCTCATTTTCATTTGAATACTCGCTCTGCGGCTATGGGAAAATCGCATCATGGTATGATTCGGTGATTGCAAACAGCAAACACTTGGATGTTGGAAATTCTTGGATCCATAAAGGTACACAAGCAGTAGGTCGTAAAGGGCCCATCTGGACGTCCTTGTGCCATTCCCAGTCACCACCCGTACTGTCATGAGTTCGAGATAATGTTTTCACTGTTTCAGATTGTTATTGTTGCTTGATGCGCGAAATAACCGCCAGGAGCGGGTTTGATATTGCAAACTTCAGAAGTTGGTAGGGTCACTGCAATTTCGGTCCAAATTCATTTCAGCCTGTCCGGGAATATTCTGGCCTCTTGTTGTTTCATCTTCAGCCTTTTGACTGGTATCATGCCGTGCCGTCACCAATCACCCTCCCCGGCTTATTGATCAATCTTAGTCTTCGTTCATGCTTGTTGCGCACAGGCATGAATGGAGTCGTAAACCTTGCTCTTACGCCTGATCATCTTGTATTGGTGGTACCATGATTATGAGTCTTCTTCGAGGTCAAGAGCATCGTCTTTTGTATCATCTTCCGTCTACTTACTCGTGGTTTGGCTCTTCTAGGAATATTTTAGGACCCCTTTTTCTGCCTTTCCTTCTGAATTGGGAACCTGGATGTTGCCATTTGTGCGCTTATGTAACTTTTCCATCAACTCAGACGTCAATCATCAGCACAGTTGCAAACTGTCTCTTCAGCGACCACGGTGTTTTCGATTTGCAGGATTCGTCGGGAGGACCGCTACTCATTATAACGCCAGCCTTTCACTCTCAAGGCTGATGAATACGACGTAGCCTCAGTCCCTGTCTTCTTCGATTGGTGCTTGACTGGTGACATTGATTATACCTTTTGCATCTCTGTCAGTTGTTATACAGGCCGACATGTTGGGAAGGAAGAGGTCGCTAAGGTCAAGGCGACATCCCATAGCTAACCCGGAGGAACTGATAGCTACCCCAGCCGAACATAACCGAGTCGTGTCACCCCCAACTCTTTCGCAAAGATCGAGAGACCACGTCACAAGCAACTCGCGACCATCGGAGGCATCACACGATCAATCGATCTATCCACAGTCTTCAGCCCAGAACCCGGTCAGTGAGTCATACGCCTCACCGGTCATCTCGGTACCTTCGGAGATGATGATAGGAGTGGCGCTGGGCAGCCCAGGAAAAAGTCCACTGCCAACTCTGCCGCCAGAAGACTCCATCTTGTGGGCGAGCGGAAGTTCTGAGCTGCAGAACCCTACCACTTCCCAACCGAACAATCAGGAAGGCCTATATTCAAAAGCCAGCCGATGGAAGACATTTGGAGGTTTCTTCGGCAAAAGGTCTGGGTTGAACCAAGCGTCATCGGCATCGTCACCTCACCCATTTGACAATCGCGCCAGTCCATTGGGATCGCACCGAAATCATGATGCGTACCAGTCTCCGCCATCGTCGGTTCAGTCCTCGCTTGAAAGGCATGCCATCCTGCATACACCGAGCGGCCCACCAAGAGACTGGATCGGACCGGGTCAGCTCCCTTCACCGCCAGATCGTGAGAGGAGGACTCTACGCAAAAAGCCGAGCTTGGGACGAGACCAGCTCGCTAGAAAACAGATGAGAGACGTGAAAAATCGCGATCTTCCGGAGACCAATAATTTGACAGGTCATTGGGAAGGCAGTCCGAAACCTCTTCCAAAAGATGCTCCACTGGGGAGCACTGTTCGCCAAGCCAGAGCAAAGGCGTCGCTGCTACAGGTCGATATACCGAACATCGAACTTGAACGGTATAGCGTTATGTTCAGTAGCCTTCTGCAACCTTGTCAGCAACAGTCCACAAGCCGCCAGCCATCTCCGGATAGACAACCTTCGCTTCTAGCCCGTAGAAAAGCAAGTCTGCAAGAGCTCCACACCACGCCAGCGTCCACTTTTGAGCGTCCGTGGATGCATAGCGAGCACTCATCAAGCCCTCGAGCTGCATCCCCCCATAAATCGCCCTCATTCTCCCTATTTCCGCCTTCACCAAATACCTTTAGCCGCAGACCCGAGAATTGTAGCCGTGAGCGGAGCCCTCTCCAACGCTCCGTAACCACGCCCGGAGCCAACTCACCGAGCAAAGCAATGTTCGACTTCTCCACCCCGAGCGCCACCTCACCGAGCAAAGCCAAATTCGACTTTGGAACAGACCACACCGACCAAGTCATCGTGATCGTCCACACCCCAACCGAGCCGCAACCAACGAAGCCTCGCCAACCCTCCAGAAAAGATAGCTCCTTCTCCTCTTCAGACGCCCAATCCTTCACCACCGCCCGCGGCTCCCCCGCCCCAGAGCAACAGCAGCAGCAGCAGACACAAAAATCCCTACCAACACCACAATCTCAGCTCCGCAACCCCAGCCCCCGGCGCCCCTCCCCAGCAAGTCGAAGCCCATCAGAACGCCAACGCAGCCCAAGCAACGCCCCAGCTGCGCGAACACGAACCCCATCAACTCATCCAACAACAACAACAGATGATCCCCTCCGCGAAGCCGCCGAGATCTCCATCGCACGGCAGATATCGATTTCGCAGCGGCAGCGAAGGCTGCTGATAGCGCCGCAGCCGGCGCAGCCGCGGATCGTGGATACGAGCAAAGGGGAGTACGGGGCGGAGAGGAAAAGCTATCATTCGCATCATTTGGTGCTGGAGGATGCGTAGCAGAGTGGTTTACTTCTGCTGAGCTTTCTTGGGGGAGACATGTTGATGCGTAGGGAGGGAAGATGCGTGGGGGATTTGGTGAAGGGAAATTATGTTGTAGAGGTATTGGATTGCCTTCTGTGTGCCTTTATGGCGAACATACGATTGATTACATTTTGCCATATACAGCCCCCTGGATGGATCTACGGAAGCTTTTCGGATCGTCGCATATGTATATACGTTTTTGATATCCCGTTCGCAGGAGACGACCGGCGAGCTGGTCTTGCCTTATCAGATTGAAAAAAATTTCGAGTCTTTCGTTACGATTCTTGATCGATATATTGTGTCTTGCATATGAAGGTTTGAGGTTGTATTGGAACGCCGTCAGACCCTTATACACACGTTGCGCATTCCAAGTCAAATATATGGTGTTTTGTATATGAAGGTGTAAGGTTCTATTGGAACGCCGTCAGACCCTTATACACACGTTGCGCATTCCAAGTCAAAAAGATCGTGGCAATTTACAAGAATCCTACGTGAAGTATGATGATTTGCGTGACTCTGTGTCGTGCTTGCATTGAAATACATGAATCTTGGACTCGTCATGGTACGTAAACCAAGGTATTCGCTATAAGAAGTGTAGAGTATGAGGAACGCCCTCACCATCGCTGGCCAATAAACTCGTTTCCCTCATGCTGGAATATGCAGTCCATTTAACACCTTCGTTAAAGCATGTAGTCCCTGCTTCCCACTTTAGCACCACAAAATCTATCGGACATAACCCAGCCTCTTCGTCGGACTCTGTTGCGGCGCGCCAATATCATGATTCTCCCTATAATCCACCCTTGGTACACCCAATGCATTCTGATACGGCGTATAATACTGATTCGGATCTTCTGTAAACGACGATCGTTGCGCATGGGGTGTTGAAGGAGGAGGTTGAGGATAATTAGCTGCCGCTTGGGGTGGAGGTTGCCATGGATGAGTCTTGTGGCGGAAGAGGTACATGGTGAGGTTGTTGACGGCTAGACAGCCTAGGAAGAGAACGCATAGGGAAATCTACCCAGACAAACATGTGAGCATCAGTGACGACGATTCATCTTCAGTGAAATTCACAAGAAAAATAGAGGCTTACCATAGCTTTTGCTGAAATCGGCTGGAAGAAATTATTGATAATCTCCGCAAAAGTATGCGCGCTGACTTTGGCTCTTCCCACCATGGTCGGATCCCTCTGCATGCATTTCTCCCAGCTGTTGCAGATACTCTCCATGGCCGGCACCCGCGCTTCGGGCTTGTCGCATTTGTTGTCCTTGTAGTCTCGTGCACACATGGCCATTTCCACTAAGATCTCCCCGGCTGCTTCTTTGGATTTCTCATTAACGTCGGAGCGGATGGTGGACCAGAAGGCGTAGATCATGTAGATGATCACGGTGACCAAGAAGAAATTGAGTAGGAACTGGGCGTAGTATGAGAGGATATGCGGGAGGTTGGGATGGGTTTCGAGATAGCTGAAAAAGGCAGGGACGATGCCCATTTGGTGAACTTTGGGGGAGGCTGTTCTGGGTCCTTCGCTGCTACTTGGTCTTTCATGGTCCTCGCCTTCCCAGTCGGAATCCTCGTTCAGGCGTGGGCGGGCGATTCGGGCATCCTGTTCTGCTCCTCTTCGCTTGCGCTTGTGGATTCTACGAGCCATGACGTCGTTTCGAGGTCTTCGTTGGATCTCGCCCCGACCAGACATGCCATAGCGACCGAAGATACCCAGAGCGGGCTGCTTACGCTCTGCTTGGAATTGCACCATTGCACCGTTGTTCTTCCCTAGTTGGCCTCGTGGGGTTGGCTCTGGTGTGTCTTCAGTATCGCCGTTAGCTGGCGAGGACTGGTTTTCTGCGCCTGACGAGAAATCGAGCTCAGGCGACTTTTGAGGGGTGGTGAAGGATGGGTTTCGGAATTGATGGGTCATCTTCGTTGAGGATGTGAAAGGGGGAACAGGCGGCCGGGGACCAAAAGCACTTTTTGAAGGAGACTGGGGTTTCTGTGATGAATGGAAGCTGGCGAATGATCCTGAAGTCGATTAGGATTTTGTGTCTCGAAGACCAAGTGCGATTCGAATGGTGAAGTACCTTTCGACATTGATCGCTCGTCAGGAGCTGACATTTTGTTGGCTACTCCCTTCAGAAACGGCGAATCCAAGCCAGAAGGACCATATCCCTGTTGCCACTGGAAATCCATCGGACTCTCATTTGAACGCGCCATTGCTCCAATTACCGAATGTGTTGGGTCTGAGGTGAAGCTCGATGATGCGTACCTTAGGTAAACAGAAGCGGCCGCTACGGTAACCACGTTCGCTAGCGGCCCACCCCACATTTAAACCATGGGTGATAATTCAGCGGTTTTCTTCCGACATTAAATTCCTGTCGATTAATGTTGATACAATGGATCTGGAAGTGTTGCTGCAATAACAATAGTCGTTACTATCTTCCTTGTGAAGCACTACTACCGCCTTGTTGCGAGTGATGAACGTCAACAAAGAAGGTACCTAACCAACAGATCAACCCCGGCGAAAAGACTCATCGACCAAAACAAGAGAACACATGCTGTGATCCCGCCCAGATCTGCTCCGCTCCTCGATTGCTCGCAAGTCTGTCAAACGCCATACCGCCTGAATTCCACCGCGGAAACACCCAGAATGATCCAGACCCAGTCGCAAGTCGAAAAGCCAATTAAATCAATTCGAAGTCACCGTCATCTGCCGCGTACCCAGTGGAGGCGTCTTCCTTCTCGTTCCCAACAACCTCGTACTCCTCCATGACGAGCTTCTCGGTAGCCTGGGTTTCGTATCTCTCGACCGCTTTGGCGAGGGCCATGCTGAGGATTTGGCCTCCTTGATTTGGGCCGTGAGCGGCATCGTAAGAGTAGGTGATACCGGCGTCGGGTTCGGGTGCAGCAGAGGACTCTCGAACCTCTTCCTCAGCCGAAGAGTCGGAAATGGAGTTGTCGTTCTCGAGGCGAGACTCGTGCTTGCGGGACATGGTCTCCATTCTGCCCAATTTGTTCTTCCCGGACTCGTTCTCGCGTCTTGCCTGACGATAGTATCTGCGAGGCGCCTTGCTGTTAGGCAACGTCTCCCAAGCACAGGCACCGGGATGCGACTTACGTTGCAGGGGGAGCTTTGGCCGGTATCTTCTTATCACAGCCGCGAGTCGGACTGGCCTCACCTCTGGCCCATTTGTACTTCTGGTCGAGCTCTCGCTTGCGGTCTTGGCCCAACTTGCGCCTCATGGTCGAATCATGAAATCCTTTCGGAGCCATGAAGGCGGACTGGTGGATGGATGCAAAGAAGAGAGGAGGTCGTGAAAAAAGATAATAGAAGGATGGTGACTGATGAAGGCTGCCGGTGTAGGCAGCTCAGAAGGTTGAACGAAGCAGATGATGGAAGGGCAATGAGGTGATACAAGTAGAACACGTGGTGGACGGTTGGGTGATGTGGCTTAGGAAGATCGGGGTTCTTTATTGAGTCACTTCAGACAAAGGGTTGCGGATGAGCAAGGATAGATGACTGGACAAGAAAGCTAAGAGGGCAGACGAGAGTGTGGAGCTAGCTCTGTGTACAACAGCTGAGGGGTTATGATTGAGACGACAGCTGGGGCAGGTGCAACGGGTCACAGCCGGTTTGATGACCGGGTTGAGGTATGACTCTATCCGTTGGAGCAAGCGGGGACGGTATCTACCGTGACGGATGAAGCCACATGCTCATATTGAGTCAGGCGGTTAAAACATCAACTACATGGGAATCATCTACTCCTCCTTATCGTCCTCTATCAGTGATCTAGGTCAGGCACCGGAGCGCTTATGGTTGTTGAGCTACCTTACGTGGTATGATTGCCTCCGCTTGTGTCATCGAAGCTGCAGGGGAGCTTTATCTGCCAGCTGCTATTTATAGGCCGCTACAAAGCCGCTAGTCCGATGACGTACATTCACATTTGCAGTGCTGTTAACCAAGAAGCTGCTGATGGTTCAATATATACAACCTCCAAAGTAATGGACCCGATTATTGTCTTTCACGATGAATCATATCAGTTCTCACTCGCTATCAGCACCGGTAGTCGCGTCTTCCTCGCTTGGTAGTCTCGTCGGAAACCATCCAAACGTGCTGCAGAGGTGTATCAGTCACGCTCTGCGGAACATCATCTCTTTCCACCTTCTCACCTAAAATCCACAGTGAATTCTCCCAGAGCAGTCGTTCCGACAGTCACCCCTTCCTGACGCAAAGCAGCAGCTTGTCTCGAAGCTCCGCCAGGACCCCTATTCGAACCATCACTTGATGTCCGGCCTTAGATTGATTCATGTAGGCTGACCTCGGTGATATCATGCCTTTGGCATTGATCACTCGCTGCCAAGGTACATTTTGGTCGTGGAAAAAGTGCTCTCCGTCATCGGCGAATGAGGGTAGGTGCTTCAAGCAAACACCGACCTGCCTGCAACGGTTGAATCCAGGTATCACCTTGAATAGGAGATCTCACTGATTGCCACTGACCGAGGGCATTCCGCTGTAAAAAGACAAGTCAACCTTCACCTTCTTCCCTATCATGAACTTGATGACCTCCCACGGTGGATTGATTGTACTCACGCCGGCCGAGAAGAAGTGCAATGTGCCCGTAACTTGTAACACTACCAGGCGGGATTTCCTGAACGGCTTCGTAGACAGCATGGAACCACCATTGCGCCTCGTCCGATCGAGCCATGATAGAGTCGGGATCCTATGGCAGCCGTTTCAAGCATGAGTAAGCGAAGCCTGATTTGGTGATTTGGCACGGATTAAGCGAGGGTTTTCCGAGATCTCTGATTGGATGGAAAGTGCCAAGCTTTTGCGCGTCTGTTGGGCACCAGAGATCCTTCAATCCTTCGCAACAACCTTAGTCTCGCAACAATTCAGAACCTTTGCAGGCATATATAGCTACTACTACTATCTCTTTTCCAGATTTTAAGAAAAATAAATTATAGGGCTTATTAAGCTGACTTTTACGTTGTAAAGAAATAATTTTACGACCGGATAAATATCTAAAAAGATCTACTACTAGAAGTCTTAGCGCGCTAGCTTTATAGCGGAGATACTAAGATTATTCGTATTATAGTGTTATGAAAGAGTCAAGCAATTATCTTCTCTGATATATCTAGCTGGAAGCTGCAGGCGAACAGCTTGAAAAAGCACGTCACACGAAAAAGAAAGCGATGGAGTAAAACGGGACGTAAAAAGCGGTTCCCCAACCATTAGTAACACACTAGTGAGCACGCCTATTTGGAGCCTATAGGGGCCCGGGGGCGCCCGGAGGACCATAAAGGGCATCGTAGGTACCTTAGCTCGCATTGGTTTTCGGCAGCTAAGGTACCTTAAGGTAAGCACCTTCGTAAGCTTCTACTGAAGTGTATCGAACTCATTTCGTTAGCCTTTACACATATCAAGCTGTACCCAGGAGGACCTTTATATAGGTGGGGCAGCATCGCTCTTCCTCTCTGCATTCTACGAGGAGCGACGTGAGACTCTATGTACGAGGATATATGGTTCGCGTGCGTCTTGCAATAAGCCACCCTGGGTGAGAGCGGGCTGCAATAGGTACTGTCAGGTCTCTTTCGTACCTTAGTTCAACACGGACTTTGACATTGTGCTGCCGCACCGTTCCAGAAGAGGAAGGTCTTTATCGCTCATGCCGATCGACGTCGGCTTCCTTGCGTAGCCAGCGATCGTCAAGAATTCGCTCAAATCTCGCGAGCTGACTCCCCCTCTTCCGCTCTTTATCGATGGCCAACTGTCAATTCCACAGTCTTACTCACCCGACACCCTGACAGCGCTACCTTCACCTCTACGTCCCGTGCACTCGACAAAAAAATCACCCATTCACAGCAAAGTTCCGTACTCGCATAGCGAAATGCCTAGAGAGCCATCGAGGAGAGAACTCAAAGATCTGGAGTTGGATCACGAGGACAAATGCTTCTGGCGATGCACGAATATGGATTGTCACTACAAGCAAAAGTATGGCCACCTCCATATCGCTAAACCATGGGAAAAGCACAAGAGACATGGGAAATGGGTCGTAACATGTTGGTGCAAGCTCTCAAAACAAACTCCGGGGCACTGGGTTTGCGTACGTCTACTGCCTCCCTTTCCGCACCAGATGAAGAAGCTTAGCCGGCGCAGTGCCGCTGTAACTGCTTGATGAAGCGTTTTGACGAAGGCTCATCAAGCGACAGTGACAAGATGTCGGGAGCAATGAGCAGGGCGAGCTCATCGGGCCCCGAGTCTGTTGGAACAAATGTGTAACTACGGAATCAAATTCGTAGTGTCTTGAGGCTTGCTTTGGTTGAACAAGATCGAACGCCTACCCAAGGATCATGGAAGTTATGTAATTTGATCACAGTGTGGCAGAATATTGAAGATTGCTAGTCTAGGAAGGCGCTACTTTACGGTCGTGTCAACGTCCTCAAATTTGGTATCCGAATGGATCAACAGGGTTGTTCAATGAACTCATCTTTTCCTCCTCGAATCCTCCTCGAATCTGAAACCGATCGTTTGTATTTAGTGATGTGTACGGAGGATGACACCAATAGTCCTCACCACACGCTAAAAGCCGCCCGTAGCCTACTATCGCCCGGACTACCTGAGTGGAGCCCCCGCCCAGATTGCTAGCGCATGGTGAGGACTTTCGGTGTCATCCTCTGTAAGACCTCGGCCTTCGCCCGCATCCATTCATCTAATCTCCTTTTATGGAAATAGGTTTTCTGATGAGACCGGCCCCAATTTGCGTCGAAGTACGAGACGACTTTCCTTTGCAGAACGACCGCATCGTCATACAATAATTCCCTTGCATAGCTTTGCGCCAAATCGTTGTAAGCCTGTGCGGTAAAGGAATCGCTGATCGTGCTGCCGCCGCCGAGTTCGTGATGGCGAATCTCTTCCGTATTGGCTGAATCCAATGTCTCAACGACCTTTTTCCTCAGATCTAGGCACATCTTGACGAGATCTTCTCTTGTGTATTCGTGGTATACGAAAGTTTCTTCGGATGGTACGTCCAAAGTATGCACAGAAACTGTTTCTTCAGGCAAATCCTGGGAAGAGCTATCGGAAGCAAGTCTCCAAGAAACACAAGATATGACTTCTTCTGAATTCTGAGGTATTTCCCTGACTGAACCAAGCGGGTCTCTTGACAAGGGATCGTAATCTTCAGCGATGCCCAAGTAGAGTGTGGCAAGCTTCACCATAGCCTTTAGCTCTAATCGTGTTGTCCTATCGTGCTGGGCACTGATCAGATCCTCAAGCGTTTGGGCAGCCTCTGGGTGCTGCTTCGACAAAATCAAACAGTCAACATACTTAAATAGGACGACATCATGATAAGGGTCGTCATATTTTTGCAAAACCTTGATCACGTGTGATAATTTGGCGGCGGCGACCTTAGGGTTTCGACATTGGATTATCCGCGCCATCTGCACTTCTGCCATCAAAACTTCAAAGTCTTCCGGCTCTAGTCTTTTGTTCAATGTCTCAAATACGTCCCTCTGGATGTCTGTGGCTTCGCCGAGTGCAGACTCGTGGGTGTCGCGCAATCTGAGCAGGACTTTCCCAAGGTCGATACGAGCGTGCAATGTCATCAGATGATCTTGTCCCCAAATCCTGGTGGACTTCTCAACGACCTCCCGCAATAACTCCAGAGCCTCTTGGTGCTCATCAGACCTTAGGTGGACCGCGGCACGAGTAGCCAATGCGACACAAGTATCAGGATGGTCGTCTCCAAGTGCCTTCGTCCTACTGGCAAGGATCTCCTTTGCCAAGCTAGTAGCTCTTATCACTTGTCCAGTCTGCACGAGGCTAACAACGAGCTCACGACGGGCGTTCCAGGCGTAGTCGTGCACGCTATTAACGAGAGAGTCGCAGACTTCCTCGCGAAGTCGCAAGGCTTCCTTGCGATTGTCGAACTCGAACAGACTCATTGCATAATTACGTTTTGCTTTCAGAACCTGGTTCCGATCGAGTTCAGTGCAGTGGGATGATTGGGCTGCAGCTTCTGCAAAACTCAAAACCTCTTTGCGCAAACGTAGAGCCTCTTTTCGGTGAGCTACGTGTCGCGAATAGCTGACTGCAAGATCTGCTGCCGCACTGTAGTATCGCCTCGCAAGTCGTTCTTTGTCGGCCAAACATGAATCTTGACCTCCGGAAGAGTACTTGTCTTTGCTTTCTCTGTATACTCTCTCCCGGAGTTGTAAGGATCCCTTCGAGTCGCCAAGGATGTCAAGGCTGACAGCCAGCTCGCTCTTTGCTCTCAGTGCAAGCTCGTTGATGGGACCGAAGGCAGCTTCTGATTTGATGCTAGCGCGATGCTGTAGCGTCTTGGAATCGTTGAATCGTCCATTTTCTAGATAGACTCTTGAGAAATCCAGTAAAGCTTTGATCGCCACCTCGAGATCGAGATTACCGTCAAGGAGCAAGCTGCATGGGTCAGTGTAGTTATCAAAGCAGGCATCGATGTGCGGGACGATAATTCTCCGAAAGTTGATATCTTCTTGCCTGGATTCTGAGGGGATTGAGGTCCCAAGTATGCGTATGGCAGTGCGCCAGTGCCCTAGCTTTGTAGCCTCCGCACCATGCTCAATCCACATCCTCGCACGTGCGCAGCGATGGAGCACTTCGAGCATTGACGTGCCGTGCTCTTGTTGCACTCTTTCTAGCATTATTAGCCCCAATGCCACGAGGACCCTCGTCGCCTCTTTATACCTCATCCCATTGCTGAGGAAACCCAGTTCGGGGTCAGATTCACTGATGGGATGGTCAAAAAGTCGTCTTGGTAGATAGCTATGTGAGAACATAGTCTTAAACTGTAGAAGCTTGCTGGCGTCTCGAAACTTTTCCTCGTCTTTTCCCTTCAACTTGTCGATGATAAGCTTGAAACTCTGCCACAAGGGTTCGTGGATGTCCCTTAGTTGAGGTGGAAGATCGTCACCCTTGTGCTTGAAAGCTGCAATGTATTCTTCGCAGTCGTTCACTGTCGGTCGACCGCCACTATCTCTGCACAGGTATGCTGCAGCCAAGCGAATCGACAATGTATGAGAACCCAGCGTTCGTACCAATTTCTTGACTGAAACAGAAAAGCCTTTTCCTAAGTCGCCCTCCGGATTTGGAAGTTGCATGCAATTCCAGAAGATCCTTTCCAGATGTTTCATATGCAATTCGAGCACGTTGATATGAAAATTATGATCCATGTCCAATGTCGCGGTAAATGTGGGCGCGCAAACCAGCACGATCCCGTTTACATTGTTCGGAAGATAGTGACGAAGTGGAACCCCCTCAGTGCTATTGAAATTATCAAAAATGAGTATCCACGAGGTCTTAGTGTTCGACAGCTTTGTCTTCACAGCGTTAACGACGCTATTCTCGGGCTGCGATGCTTGTTCGTAGTCTTGTGCTGAACCAAGGTCTTGGTAATTGTTAGTGGATCGAAGACGGAGATTCCTGGCGATGTTTGTATAGTCATGTTCCAGTGCTCTGGAGCTCTCTGCGTTGACGAGCCAGATCCAGTCATAACTGAGAATTTTCAGATGAGAGAAGCTGGTGGATTCGTGCCACTAACCGATTTCTCAGGGTCTTAGCAAACTTCAGGCACACTTGTGTCTTCCCTATGCCCGGGATTCCATATATCAGCCCGAAAGGCATTTCATTTTCATCCTTCGTCTGCTTAACTTTCTTATTGATTTCATCAATGACCTCCTCACGATCCTCGAATTCGAAACACAGCTTTCCGCTAGTGGAGGAGGGAAGATACAGCTTGCCAATTTCGGCTTCGAGGAACATGTCAATACGGGTAATTACACACCTTTGCTATTAAGTCTACATACCATCTGAGACGACATTTGTTCGTTCCTGTGGAGAATCCTGTAACGATTTGTTCGTAGGTCCGGAAAAAGTTCTGAGATCGCTTTCCCAGCGAAGAAGCTCTCCCAATAACCTCTTGAAACCGTTGTCATGCTCCCCCCAAAATTTGACCATGCCGGAGTGGTTCGCGTGGATCGATGCTAGGCTATAGCCATCAAATGTCGCAGATTCTTTCGAGACGACCCTTCCCACCACATGCTTCATGGCTAACTCCTCGAAGAAGCAAGTTACATGGAGGCTGCGATTATGATTTTCTTTGAGGTCGCGAAGAAGAGAGCGGAAGCTGGTCTGTAGAGATGCTAGGTATTGATCATTGGTCTGAAGGACGGAGAGCAACGACTTGTTTACCGATTTGAAGACTCCAAGACAGCCAGCTGGCATGCTAGACCAGTTAGCAATCCAACTGCCTTGGTGAGGCGTTCCCATAAATGCAATTGCCTGAGTTGATTGGAAGATCTTTTTAAGATGTGGCTCGGGGCTGTCTTTCGAAATGAGTATGGCCGCTTTGCATACCAGGCCACCTAGGCTGTGTGCGACAAAGATAAGGCTGCGTGCTGAGGCCTCCTTCCCATTTCGATCGTTAGTCAAGTCGGTCAAGAGATTGTTCGCATGATCGGCCAAGCAGTTCGATGAAGCCGTACTTTTGCGCACAAGATATGCATCATAGCCCCAGGTTAGAATCCGCGCATACTTCAAGCGAGAAGGTAGGAGGAGCTCTATCCATGGCTTTTCCTCACCATGTGCGGTCCACGTAGCCTCTCTATCGCCAGTAAGACCATGAATAAAACAAACATCGACAATTGGATTGGGGCAGCAGTGAACCTCCTTGACACCTTCAGGAAAGACAACGGCAGAGACATCTGTATGGTTCTTTCGGAAGAAGCGTTTAATATTGACCATCATCTTGAAGAAAGGATCCAATCATCTGCTGAGATGCCAGAGAAACCTCAGTTAGGTAGATATCTACCTGAGGTGGTGCTAAGTTTCCTGGTTAAGGTAGGCTTAGATCCTCGGCTACTATGCCTCTTGTAGTTAGATCTACCTTGGCATCAGAGTTTTCTTCCATCAAATTTCTCACACAGCATTAGATAGTTAATAAATTAATCTACTCCTTCCCCATGTGGTCTACTACCTTCATTTTTCAACAAATGACGGTCAAGTTAAAGACAGATGCCAAGAAATGGACCACATTGCTCATGGGGCCGAGGATGGGCCCGTGGAGGTAGATGAGGTTGATCACGGTGGGAATGGTGTCGAAGACCCAGAGAAAGATAGCGTTGAGGTGGACAATGGCGATACTCAGATCCAATATAGCTACAGCGTTAGTGTTGATGACGACGTTGAAGGTCGGTGTTACCCTTGTGGCTTCGTATCAATGCTGACATGTGATTCTAGGAGAGCAGAAACCGTCCGACCCTCAAACCGTTGAGGCCCCAGTGCAATCTTCTCCTTGCGTGGGCCCCAGGGGTCGGGGTAGACCTCGCCGCAGCCGAACTGCAACTACAATAGGCAACACCATCCGGGAGGTTACTAAGATTGCTGGAGATGAACAGTCAGGCGAGAGGCATGTCGTCAAGGTTCAGGCCGAGGCATGGCTGGCAGAGAAAAGTTTTCCTGCTGTCTGTGACGCCATCGCAACATATAAGGCTAAGAAGGACCGCGCGGCGAAGAAAGGAATAGCCTCGAACCCCAGCGTTGACAAAATGTCAAAGCTTTGAATGTTGTATTTTCAGATACAGCTATCTTCATTAGCCACAGGACCTCGGCCCATAGAGGGATTTCTAGGACTAGACAAAGATATGCTCCACCGCTACTCAACCTTTGGATGGCGGAATAGGACGAAGCTAGGGTCTGACCTTTCCGTCCTTCTCGAGGGTCGTGAGAACCTTATCCCACATCGGAACAGGGCGTGCGGTATGTGTGTTGCCGATGATATATATTCCGTGGCGGGCGCGACTTAGCAAGACGTTTATGCGATTCGACGTCCTAGGAGTCTATACTTCCTCTCGTCGTTACTCCGGACCAATGAGATGACGATAACTTTCGCTTCTTCTCCCTGGAAGTTGTCCATACTAGCGATCCTCAAAGCGTTCAGCAACTTTGTCTTGCGAACATTGCCTTTAGTTGCAATTGTCTCTTCCCTACAGTCATCCTCCACTCCCTTTGCCTCTATGTCTTCGAGATCTCGGTCACCAACCACGATCGCGAAGGAGGATCGTAGGCGCTGTTTGAGCTTCTGCAACTGTCCCAAGTAAGGAGTCAGGACTGCGATATCTTTATTCCGGTAGATTCCTTGGCGGATGAGATGTGAGACCAGAGCAGCTGTTGTCTCTACTTCCCAGGTGTTAGTCTTGGAAAACGACTGCGCTGGATTTAAGGGTGAAGCATCTTCTTTCTTGTTGTGATCGAGCCAGAAGAGACGTTTCCTCATTCCGTCGACTTCTGGATACGTGGATACTGATGGGTGATCTTGTAACTTAGGATAGAGCGTGGACCTAATCAGCTCCGCAATCGATGGATACATCCGACGCTGAACCTCCAGCGAACTGTAAGGAAGCTTCGGATATCGAGATTGAGGATGGACCAGTTGTTCGAAAAGCGATATCTCCAAAGAGAACTTTGCACCCCGGGGATTGTCGGATTGGAACTCGTAATTGTTGATCTGGGGCCTTAGCTGCTCGTGATCCCCAATAAGAATGGCATGCTCGACCGAAGGCAGGAGTGCCGTAAGGGTATGTGCTTCCAATACCTCGCCGGCCTCTTCAAACACCACCACTTTTGCTCGCACTCGGCGGAGGATGTCTAAGTTTCGCGCTAGGCCAGTGGTTGTAACACCAATGATGTGCACGCGAAGTAGGCAACGCAGGTCTAGCTCCTGGTGGCATTTTTTTAGGGTATCCCTTATGTGGCGATATGAGTCGAGGACGTGTAGGAAACGGCAGTTGAGTTCCCTAATACTTTGCTGGACCCAGTGTTTGTGCAACGCCGATGGCTCGAGGCCAGACATATCCTTTAAATTAACATTGAGAAGCTCCGGGACTGGGCGAGTCGAAGCACTGCGCTTGGGTGCTCCTTTGACCCATCTATTCAAAGTATTGAACTTTTTACCGTGTGCCTCCTTGAATCCATGTTCGTCAACTCCCCGTCCGAAAGTTGTTGGAAGTGGTCATTGTGGTGGTTTTCGAGATAGTCTTTGACATTACTCCAGCGGGCTGGATCCCTGAGGCCTGGTATGAGCTCCTCGATCTCATCAAGAGCGATATCTAACTTTGCATAAAGCTCATATTTCTTATGGCCTTCGATCTTCGTGGGCCTGAATACCTTTGATACATGGTGGAGGTTCAAGTCCTGGAGGAGTTCTGATTTCGATCTCGATCCCAAACGGATGAGCTGCTCCACGCCGTCCTTGACCAGATGCTCGAGAAGTTGGTCGAGAGCGTGATTTGTGTAGCATATACAAAATATGGGCTCAAGCTTAGCTGCATTGCGATTGTTCAGTAAGGCCTTAATGATAGCGACACCGGTATAGCTCTTGCCGGTGCCTGGCGGGCCTTGGATTAGCGCAAGACAGCTTCTTAAAGCATTTGTGGTGGACAGCTGCTGCGCATCGTCGAGTGTGGATTTCTCGCGGAGTGGGTTATCATCGAAAGGCTGTCCGGGTGCAAGTCTTAGCTGCTCTCCTCCAGTCAAGGTCTCTAGACTAAAGGTGAAGCCAGGCCTGCGAGAGTACGCAGGGGCGGGTATGTCGACGTCTCCTGCGTGTTGTCTTGTAGGGTTGGTTGGAAGGACGGTAGCAAAATTCCTGGAAACTCGACAAGCGATTGTCGTAGCTTGTGAGCCTTTCCGAGGTGACCGTTGATCCAAGTGATGTCTTCCGAACTATCCTCCACCGGCCTAAGCATCAACGTGGCTCGATCCGCACGCTTAAAAAGATTCGGTCGCTCATCGTAGGCTCTCCATTGTCCGGTTGATCGAACCTCACGTTCCTCCTCGCCATTTCTCCTCTTTGGCGGAGGCGTCGGAGCAGGATCGCAAACGGAGAAGAAGATAGCACGACCTGTGGAAGAGACAAGGCAAACAAAAGCATCGATCTGGAGTTGTTTGGTAATCCTCCACCATTCTTCTCGCTCCTTGGCTCCCTTCTTCGCTAGTGCGGGAGCTTATGATATTCCGAACGCCATCATTCTGTCGATTGGGTATTGGCGGGTTTGGTGAGCCGCTTACATTCAATCTGCACCGCATCGCGGAATTGACCAACTGTGTCTTTACGTAGAAGTCTACGTAAATTGTCGGTCAAGCAAGCCCGCCAGACTAGGAAGATGGTGCTTCGTAGGATCGCTCGAAGTGAGGTATTCCAATCGTAGGGACTGAATTTCATCGGTAGTCGGCAGGATCTTGATATCGAAGATATCTGCGTGATCGTTATCGTGGCGTGGACCTAGTTCAGATAACGCGCCAGGAAGGTCTCGACCTAATTCGAAGACCGGTCGATGACTCTTTTGCTGTGGAGGGGAGCCCCCTGACAAAGGCATTGCAGCTCCAACACCAAGTCGTTGGCGAAAACGGGCTAAGCTTCGGCTTCCGGCCTGGAACAGTTGTTCTGGAATAGTGGTTGATAAGTCGTTCACAATCGACGTGAAGTCGGCAATGACCTGGGCGCCTTGGTTTAACTCAACGATTCTTTCCAGTACTGCTAAGCTCGCTGCTACCGCGATCGAACTTAGCTCTTCATCTTTGGCTGTTTCGTCCCAAGCAAGAGCATCAAGAGCGGAAGTCGTAGCCTTGAACAGGTTGATAGCACGACGACCATTTGGGCCGAAAAGTAACGAGCAAATAACATCGAGTGGTATCTCCAAAATCAGGGACGACAGAATGTCCGGGTGAGAGATGGTTCGGAAAAAGGGAAGCGTCCTATCCTTAAAGGTACACAGCCTCGTTTCTAACTCAACGCTATCGGCTTGTTCATCTGTAAGGCCCTTGATCATGGCCAGCCCTTCCTCAGTCGCCAGCTTCTTGATAATCTGTTGCCCCTATGCCACTACTGGTAGAATATCCTTGGGCGCCATTATGCCAGCAGTACTTTGTCAGAGCAATAGAGCCTTCACCGCAACTGATAAAATTACCAGAGGGGTTTGCGATAGGCGAGGACTTTATAAGGGATATGAAAGCGGTAAGGCCGGTGAACAAAATAGTTGATGGAGAATACATTGTTGTTATTTCTGGACGAATGGGGACGCCGTAGATTTGTAGTTTAACGTGAATAGAGAAGAGCTATGGATGCGTAGAGAAATCTATTTCCCCACCGACTCTTAGAGTGGTACCGTGTCAAACCCGCCCAGGACACAACGCATTTTCCAGAGGACCAGAGATTTGCCGGGCATGATCTTGCGATAATCGTGGCTCGAATGCCAGTTGTAGATATTAAGGAAACCGCTCTTTTCGTTGCCGTCAAAAGAATCTTTGGCGGAATCCGTTATGTGGAAATACTCAATCGGGTGTGGATCAGTCGAGAAGAAAACCCGGAAACGGTGCGACAATGAAGCGATAAGCACCGTGAAGGCTATCACGAGGCAATATCTGCTGGAGAACGGCTTCCTCCGACTACGAAATGGTGTGTCGATGGACCAAGTCACCCAGACCTAGAGACTATGAAAACGGAAGAAGAAGCCAAGCCTACAGGTTCCAAGGGCCACTCAGACGGCCATAACTCTGACGAAGAAGGAATCAAGCCACTACAGAGATCACGTACAACAGGAGTTCTTAACAGAATAAGGACTGGCTTCCTGTCCCGCAGAGCTACAAAGGAAGGTCGCTGAATGATGGGGCTGTAACGAATGGTTTGATGAGCTCTGGATCCATGAGACGGACTCGTTAAGACACTACATCACAGCTTTGCTTAGCACCGGTAGGTGCAGCAAGTAGTAAAACAGTCTGACGGACTCCTATCGACCTACGGATCGATATCTTTAGGACAACCTCTGCATACGTAACCTTTGCATTTCGAGGTAGCGGTAGTAGCTTCAGTGCACTACTTAGGTCAAGAACACCTATTCCAGAATGAACCCCGGCAAGAGGCGAGACCAAATTGATCAAAGTTCACACGAACAGTGCAGGCAAACAGATGCGTGCGAGGCAGGACAAGATGAAGAAGGAGACTGTTGGTGGAGACGGTGGTAATTTTCCTGGGCCACAGAGATCGAAAAGATTAGAGTTTGCACAGCAGAGAGATGTCTGCAGCCGGTGTATTCAAGAGCGCGAGATGGGCGGAATCGATGGAGGCTGTTGTAATCAACATAGTAAATTTCTGGGAATAATTCTGGTAGGCGTGCCATAGAATACCAGGAGGAGGGCCTTCGAGGGTCAATAGAAGTAGTATAGAGATGGGATGAATAATCGCTACAATTTGTGAGAAAGGTAGCGAGTTGCGGGATCGCTGGGTTTGTAGCATACCCTAACCCTAGCTCTCGGCATCTAGAAGGGGACCCTTATACTACAATTGTGCATTGCATAAGTGACCCCTCTAAAAACACCGTAGAGTACCTTACGAACATGCTCTTGCAGAGGAGTCGTCGAGCTTCCGAACCCTGGACACAATATAAAAATGTCTTTAGCTGACTATATTGCCAAGAACTACCTCACCGCCGACTCAAAACCAGAGAAGAAGACCAAAAAGCGAAAACGAAAAGATGGTCCCCAGTCTGGACTGATCATAGCCGACGACGACGTTTTAGGATGGGGAGCGAAAGCCGCAGATGCAGACGAGGATGACGCTCCAGTCAATGGTACCTCACCTCAAATTTTACAACCCAGCTACCAACTGACAAGCAATACACAGTCAGCGCCGGCAGCGCCGAATTCCGCAAAACCAAGAAAAACAACTGGCAAACCATCGGCGCCCCCGCCCCCTCATCCGCCGACCAAGCCGCCGCCGACGCCATCATCGCTTCCGCCGCCGCCGAAACCTCCGCCCGTGAAATCGCCGATGAAGAAGCCCCCACAGTCGACGACACGGGCATGAAAATGGAATCGGGAGCCCACGCAGGCTTACAAACCGCCGACCAAGTCACCGCACAATTGAAGCGCAAACAAGCCGAAGAGCGTAAACGTTTCTTGATGGACGGTGCGGAACATAGCGGACAAGGAAAAGAGACCATCTACCGCGATGCCTCGGGACGGATCATCAACGTCGCCATGAAGCGGGCGGAAGCCCGCAAGAAAGCGGAAGAGGAGGCTGCGAAAGCGGCGGCGCAGATCGAGGCTCAGAAGGGGGATGTACAGCGTGCGGAGCGGGAACGGAAGAAGGAGGCGCTGAAAGAGGCGAAATATATGACTGTGGCACGGTATGAGGAT
Source organism: Rusavskia elegans (assembly GCA_011316305.1). Classification (NCBI taxonomy): domain Eukaryota; kingdom Fungi; phylum Ascomycota; class Lecanoromycetes; order Teloschistales; family Teloschistaceae; genus Rusavskia; species Rusavskia elegans. The sequence continues at coordinate 100,373 of SAUG01000072.1, forward strand.
GATGTGGAGATGAATGAGGAGATGAAGGAGAGGGAGAGGTGGAATGATCCGGCTGCGCAGTTTTTGACTAAGAAGAAGATGGGGAGGAGTGTTACGGGGAAACCGCTCTATACTGGGGCGTTTACGCCGAATCGGTATGGGATACGGCCGGGTCATCGGTGGGATGGTGTCGATCGGGGGAATGGTTTCGAGAAGGAGTATTTTGCGGCTAGGAATAGGAGGAGAGATTTAAAGGAGTTGGATTATGCATGGCAGATGGACGAATGATACCCAAATTTCAGCTTTCGGCAGGGTACTGGACCATCTGCCGTATGACGATGATACTCCTTCGCGTATCACAGCTCTCATGAGGTCTCGACACGGCTTCGTATGACGCACGGTTCGCAAAATTCAATTAAGCTTCCGGAGGTTCATAAGACTTGGTCTCAATAATGACGATGATTGTACATGGGACAGGGCTTGCTAAGAACCGACTAATCTACCATCGCCATGGCAGAGACCTACTGCTGCTTCTTGCCTTCTTTCGGCGCCATCTTTTCAATCAAGTTGGCTCCGACCTTGGCCGATTCTTCCCACGTTCGTTGCCTGGACCAAAAATGCTCCGTGGGACCCGTCGTCCTGAGGCTACTCTGACGAGCATCTTCCTCCAATGATGCACGGGTGATCTTCTCTTCCATAAAACCAGAGGGAATATCGAGAACATCTTGCCCCAGGGTATCCTGGAGGTATTGCTTCCGCACCTTGAACCTCTCACCTCTCTCTTTTTCCATACCTGGAGAATCGATTTTGGAAATCGCAAGACGAACGCCCCAGCGGACTAGGAGGTACGAGTGCTCCGAGAAGAAGATTGTAAGGAGAAGAGCCCAGCCCTTGATTGTGGCGGGTGTTCCGTCTGGTCCAAGCCCGTTGTTACTGAAGAGGTATGCTAAAGCAGCCGACGTGATACTTCCGAGCCAAGCAAGGAATTCAAGACTGTCAAGCCACGGTCCAATGCTGTCTGCCCGGTGTGGAGTGGGTCTCTGCATCTCGAGGCAGATTTTGGCAGCATCTGAGCGGAGTTCGATCCAATTGTTGATGATGAACGAAACTGGCGTCAGAGGCCAGACAACGGAGAAGAGCGACAGGTAGCCGAATTGCACAACCATTTCTCGAAGGTCCGTAGCCACGTCGTAGACGTCAAGCTCCGCTTCGTTGCGCACACGTTTTAGGAATTCGGCTTCCTCAGGCACATCATCGATCGCCACACCGGCACCTGCGCCGCCTTTCTTCGCCGCACTCTCGCTCTTCATCTCTTGATACTTTGAAAAACCTCGGCGCTTGACGTAGGGTAGGATGGTTTCCAGGCCGAAATTGACAATTTGGGCGGTAACGGTGAAATAAATGACCTGGTTCTTCAGCCGTGACGGATTGATCACGAATGCACCACTCTTCGGTGTTTGAAGCTGCTTCTCTTGCTGTGCGAATGGTCTCGCTGTCAGGCTGAAGATATCGAGATACGGCACCACTATGCTGCCAAAAGGTACATATACGAACGCGGTCAGGAAAATAGGAAGATAAGAGGTGATGAAGTTCAGGACAAAGATCTTCTGTGTCAGTGCTGATTCGTAGCTCTCCGCTGTTTCCCAATTCTCGTATTCATTGAGCTGGGTCGCAACGGTAGTCAGCATCGTCGTGAGTGTAGGGACCAAGGTCGTGAGCAAACCGGTTGGCAGAAAGACCTAATCAAGCTATCAGCATAACCTATTAATATTTACCATGTGTGCATACCAAGAGAGTCTTCCCGGGCCCATTGTAAACTTCGGAGAGAAAGATTTCGATTCCGAAGCAAGTCGCAATCAACGTTCCGAGGGCTAAAACAGCCAAGAAGGCAAACGGAACCTGCAGTAACTGCCGCGAAAGTCGTTTCGTTGCCGGAAATATTTGTAGTGTTTCGCCAGTCACTGGGTCTCTGATTTCCTTCTCGTGTTTGAAGTCTCTTCTCTTCTTTTGAATGCTAGCAACGCCTTTGACGCCCCAACGGACGCTCAGATCAAGTTCCTGTCGTTTCCAATACTCCACCAGAGTCACGCACCACAGTCCATTCACTAGTGCGTATATTGGAGAGAAAGAGCCAAGGATGACCCACGAGGCAAAACCAAAGGCCGCGGGAAAGATGAGAAAGGCAAAGTAATTTTGGGTGAAAGCGAAGTAGTAGGCAATCTGAGAGGTCAGCCCCTAATCCTCGACTTTCCACGGGCTAGAAGCTCACCTTCTCCCCAAAGCGGTTCCTGATCTCATCCAAATCTTCAACCTTCAAGAAGGTCATGGTGCTCCATTTCTTGATCCATTCTTTGTTAAAAGTATGATCGTGCAATGGAAAGATAGATTCGACGTTCTTCCATCGACCCTCTTTTGGTGTCACACCAGCTCCACCTTCTTCTGCTGGACTGGTAATCAGATGGTGTATAATACGAAAACGCTCGGCTTCTGTCAGGTCCTGGCCGGATACAGTATCTCGGGTGTCTTTGGCTGGTTCGGCGGCTCGCACGCCGTGAAGCCAATCCTTGACCCTACGGAAGATATTATTGGATAGGCCTTGGAATAATGGAAATCTTCCTTTACCTTGACCTGTAGACTTCATGTGCAAACCTTTTATCCGAACCGACTTTGATAAATACAAGTAGGGAACAATTGTCGCCATTGCGAACTTCAGTCGCTAGACCCACGCGAGCCAGGGATTGCATGAGTGCCGTGAAGCCATTTCGAGCTTCGACGTTGTCTGCAGATACGAGATACAGTCAGAGTACATTTAGGGGCTTGAAGTCGAACGCAACGTACTGGTATCGGCAAACCTATAGCTTATCACGTAGTCGACGTTGAAATTCGAATGCAGGGCGCTGTTGGGAGCCATGTCGAGTTGAAGGACTCAACGTCCGTCTCCACTGCGGTCAAAGATAGATTGACACAAAGCTGTCGTTTTTAGGAGCTCGAGTAAGTCAAGAAGGTGAAGGGAAGAATATCAAGAAGTTGGCACTGGGAAGCTCTCTCGAGAAAAGGGCACGACGTCACCGTGCATCAGGCTTGGCGCGCCTCACATTGTCAACATTTACAACCTCCTGTTCGCAGCTCCTAAACTTTTGGCATTCACCAATTCCACTGGTCTTTCATCTCAGCTGGGCCATCAGCTACTGATAACATGTCTACTTTTTGACGACTCAAACTACAAAATCCAACACCTGGTAATCTCTTTGTATCTTGATACTGAAAAGCTACGTTCACACAGAATCACATGTAAATCAATCAGGTCAATTTCGAGACATGCTCTTTGTTCATCCTCCATCTTCCCCGTTCGAACCGCCTTCTCTTCTTTTCCATTTCACCTCCTCCCCTATCAAATTCCTTGTCCAGCACCTCTACCATCTGATCCTTCTCTTCCGGGGTTCTGCAATAACATCGCCTGATCCGTCTTCACGTATACGACTTGTCTGCATATCGGATACGCACTCCAAGAAAACAGTGATCCCCAACGGCGATGTTCTAATACACGCGGGAGACCTAGCCAATGAAGGTACTGCTGCGGAGATCCAAGAGCAAATCGATTGGATTGCTTCTTTACCGCACCAGCATAAGATCGTGATTGCTGGCAATCACGACGGCTTTTTCGATCCTCGATCAAGGCATGATTCAGATAGCAATACGTCTATTGACTTCAAGGGTATTCACTACCTACAGCACTCTGGCATCACGCTTACCTTTCCCCGAGCGGCGAGTCGCCAATTGAGCTTCTATGGGGCGCCCCATATCCCTGCTTGCGGTGGTGACGACTTCGCCTTCCAATATCCAAGACAGCAAGACGCATGGTCAGACACAATCCCACATTCAACTGATGTGCTCGTCACCCACACTCCGCCACGACATCATCTGGACTTGCCTCATGGTATGGGCTGCGAGTTTCTTTTGAAAGAAGTATGGCAAGTGAAACCAAAATTGCACGTCTTTGGGCATGTGCATTGTGGCTACGGCCGAGAGAGTCTCTTCTGGGATGAAGGTCAGAAGGCTTATGAACGGGTATGCTCCAGGAAGCACGCTGGCTTGTTTCGTGATTGCCTAGATCTCCCTGCGTGGTTTGACGGTGTGAAGGTTGTATGGTACGGCATTATGGGTTTTCTCTGGAGCCAAATCTGGGGAGGTATCTACGCGGGCACTTTGGCGGTCAATGCTTCATTGACCGTTGGGAGTACGGGAAAGCTAGGGAACCCACCGCAAATCGTCGATCTCTGATCAGGTCGTTTCTAGGTTGGTGCTCAACTGCAACAGCAAAATACCTACAAACGGCGCTTCATGGCCAGATTCTTTTAAGTTTCACAACAGTCCACCTTCACGTCATAGCCTGGCCTTTTCTTGAGGTGTCACTAGCGGATCATATATTCCCAACCCGAGGGTATCTGCAGGTACAGTCGTCGAATGAAGGCTCAAGCCTCGAGTGTCAACCAGAGTTGGGTTCAACTGGTCGACTTTTGAGCAGCCAATCAATCTCATGTTCATCTCCATCTCGTCCTTGAGTAATTTCATGGCGCGATCGACACCCGGCAAACCGTACGCACTCATTGCGTATAGGAATGGCCTACCGATGCCGACACCTGTGGCACCTAGACAGAGTGCTTTGATGATGTCTGTCGCTCGTCGGACACCGCCGTCAACGTAGATCTCGATGCGATTCTCCCAACCTCGCTCTCGCAGGACCGGCATGACCTCTGCCAAGACTTCGATACCGGACCGCGCAAAGTCAAGTTGACGACCTCCGTGGTTTGATAATACGACGCCTTGGACGCCTGCCTCGATAGCTCGGATGACGTCTTCAACCCTCTGGACACCTTTCAGGAGAATCGGCATCTTGGTGATGCTGAGAAACCACGGAATGTCTTTCCAGCTCAAAGCTGGGTCAATGAACGAAGATATTGCTCGAGCAGCGCCTTGAGACCGATCGACGTTGTCGCCGCCAGTGTCCTGCACGTTGGAGCCGACGTCCGAGAATTTGCTCCTCATATCCTTCTCTCGACGACCCAGTTGGGGTGCGTCGACTGTGATGAAAAGACCTTTGCATCCACGTTTTTCGGCATGCTCGACGATCCGTTTGGTGATTGCACGGTCCTTGTTCACATACAGCTGCAGCCATTGGGTCTGGTCCCCTTGTTTGGCGTCAACGATCTCGTCGAAAGAGCAGCTGGCAAGAGTGGGAATCATCTGCACAACATTGTGTTTCTTCGCGCCTCTTGTTAAAATGACCTCCCCTTCCGGATTGCCCAGCTTGCCGAGCGCCGTCGCAGTGACATAGAAGGGAATGTCCACTTTGCTGCCGAGCATTGTAGTCGATAGGTCGATCTTCTCAACGTCTACCAATACCCTTGGACGAAACCAAATCTTGTGATAGGCGGAATGGTTCTCCCGCATTGTCTACAGGTTCAATGCATCAGCACAGGCAGAGCGAAGTCCAGAAGTATAGCTTACGATTTCGTCGTCAGCACCGCTCGAGTAGTATGCCCAAGCAGTCTTCTTCATGACCCTCCGGGCGACAGCCTCGAAGTCCATGAGGTTGTAACATTGCTCCAAGATGGGCATTCTCTTGATCCTCTCTTGACGCTCCATTTCATCCGGATCTTCCTCGGCCTCGTCCTGCTGAACAGTATGCATATTGACTTCACCGAGATGCTTGGATTGATCCAGGAACTTATCGAGGGTATCCGGCGGGTGAATTGGATCATATGTTTCGGTTGCGTCCTTGCCAGCCCATTTCAAAATGATCTGCTTGCCCCCTGGATGTTCCTCCTTGAATTCGGTGACATCGTAGGCTTTCCCGTGAATGATGACCCAGCAATCGCCATCGTTATTGTGTTTCGCCACCTCCTGGCCATCGAGCTTCTGGGACTTGGATTGCTTCTCTGGCTCGTGATTCATGTTGTGAGTAACGCCAATCAGTTTGTGGAAGGGAGAGGATGCGAAGGGGGCGGAAAGAGCCGGGGTCAAAGATGACTGGGCCAAGCTGGAGAAGGGAATAACTATCACAAGCAGATAAGAATTCAAGTCTTTGTCAAGGTTCCTAATATGCAAGCCAGAAGAATTCAATCCAGATGGTAGTGGATGGAAGCGCCAGAAGCAAACATGCCAATCCGTGTCTTCGGTCTAATGGATCCCAATACCTTATTACTCTGCTACCTGTAGAGACTTGTCAAGGACTTTGGACCTCGGCGGGGCAAGAAGGCTGCAGATAAGATTGGCAATCATGTGGAGAAAACGTGGAGGTGGCTCTGTGCAAGGGTAATCTAATGATGCACGCCTCATCGATTTATCCAGACAGTGCTCTCAGAACAGTAGACCAGGAAGGGATACCTGGATGTGTCAGACACTGGATCAAAGTTGGAAGCATCACTCATCGTCCAGTAGTCTGTGAGTTGGTAATGAAAGGAGATCCTGGTACGAGAGCTCCAGATTCATAGGGGGCATTGGTTGCTAACATTAAATAACCCCACTTGAGCTGCCTCAGAAGCAACACGTAGGCCAAGAAGCCGTTGGGCGATTCAATGCAGGCTTTTACAAGGGACTGGCTATTATAAATATTGTGCGACTGACAACGGTACATTATTGATTAGTCGAGATATCTCCCGCACCCCAGTATCTTACCAAAGAGCCTCGTTACCCTGTACCAGCATTCGAAACACGAGCATGACCAACCCTGTACGCGGCAGCGGCTGGTGGCGGAATCATGACGTCCAAAACCCGTGACCATCGAATGTTTCCAGCCTGTCAAGCGACCACGCGTTCCTGCTGACAGAGTGCATCGAACGTCTCCGCCTCTCACGGATATGATTCTTCACCGCACTCGTCGCCAGAAATCCTGCTAGCCATGGCTTCAAGCCTCGAAGCCAAAATATGCGTTCTCGGAGCACAAGGTAATTGCACCCGCCCCTCAGCCCCTGACGCCGAAGAAGTCAAACAAGTAACTCTGTCAGGGGTGGGAAAGACCTCTCTCGTCCAACGCTATGTCAAGGGCACCTTCACCCCTTCGACGACAGCATCTACCGTGGGAGCAAGCTTCCTCACCAAGCGAGTATTGGATGTCGACAGTGGAACGCTCGTTCGCCTTCAGCTTTGGGACACGGCAGGCCAAGAACGCTTTCGCAGCATTTCCAAGCTTTACTATCGGGGTGCGTCCGCCGTTGTGCTGGTTTACAGTATCGTCGATGAGCAAAGTTTTCAAGAGATGGGTAGGTGGATGCAGGAGGTGAAAGAAAATACCGAGGATGGCATTGTGATACACGTCGTTGGCACCAAGAGCGATGTCGTTGCTCAGCACCCAGGTCGAAGAATGGTGACGTTTGAAAGATGCATAGAATATGTGGCGGAAAATCTGTTCTCCAACCGAGTGTCGACCTCACCTCCTGCGGCCAGTGGCATCAACGCAGTGGACAGCAAGCGAAGCAGTGGGTTCTGGGGCCAAGACTATGGTTGGGACTGCTGCCACGAGATCAGTGCGAGGGACGGAGAGGGCATCGATGAGGTCTTTCGGGTCATCACTCGAAAACTCGTGGAAGCAAAGGTCAAACGGGCGGAGCAAGAGCAACCCCGGGAAGCCTGTACGACCCCAGCCAACGACAGATGGCAGGCCGGCTACTTCGACAGGCCTGGCTCGGACGGCCGTGGGAGCTTCAGAGTAGGGGCTGGAGATAAGCGTCGAAGCTGGCTAGGGTTCCCGACAACTCCTAACATCACAGGTGAAGAAAGGAATCCCCAGACTCGCGACCGGACCCCCGTCAGGCAAGGGAAGTGCTGTTGATGTCCGATCGACTTGCTTTGATGGACTCCTTGATCTCATCCTGCACCATCAGAGGCATGATTTCATGTCGGGGCGACTAGTCATCATCGTTAATTAGATTTATCCCAGCACTGGGAAACCGGTGGAATCAGCCCAGGCCAAATCGTCGATCGAAAAGCCCATCGCATAGCCGGGCACTCCCAATCAGCCTGTTGCATCAGACTGAATGCTGCAGCCTCATCGCTTGCCAGCAAATCTCGATATGTACTTGACGAGTACGAGATTTCACAATGATCGACAAGCGATAAGGGGGAGTTCTTCTCCAAAAGTTGATGCATTGGTGCAGGGGATGACGATACGAACGGTGTATAATGTATGTACTCAATACTGAAGCTCGAAAAGCCTAGCAGGACGACTGCCTGGGCTGTGTTAACCTCAAAGCCAGTCAACGGCATGAGGCTGTGGAATAGAACGAGGATCAGTAAAAATGCGACTGTTCTACCATCGCTCGTCCGAACAATAACGCTTCTTCAAATCGACCTACCGATCGTTTGTGTTCCTGGATGTTTCGTTAGACCTGCTTGGCGATTGCTCCCTCGGAGGGCCCCCAGATCGGCCCCAATCCTTTCCCAGATCTCCCCCACTTCTCCACGTCTCCGAGCCGGAAAAAGCGGGTCGCCCAACGTTCCTGCATCCTCCAACTGGCCTTCATGTCAACCCCCGAGCTCGTCCCCGTTGCGGCCGGCGTAGCGGCAGTCATTAGTGCTTACAGCGACGGTGCGGACCTGGTAGCCAAGATCAGGGGAAAGAGAAGAGCCAGAACATCGTCCCAGAATGGCAGTCTGCAAGAACTCACTAGCCAGGAGCTCCAAGCCTCTCTCAACCGTGGGGCCGAAGTTGTTCAATGCCAATTCAGTCGCGATGCAAGTCGGTTTGGAGAGCAGTACAGAATTGGAGATCGTCAGTCTCAATCTCTCCTAGAGCTGAGGCGTCCGTCACTAAATCAGGGGTAGGAATTGCATGCGAAGCCCTCAAGGACGTCATCATCCAGCTTCAGAGCCAGATGATCGTCGACCTAAAAATCCAGTCCTACCAAGAAACCATTAGTGACTTCTCCGCTCTCCAAGATGTCTCGGATTCATCCCAAGATCGAGTCGTCTTGGTCCTGCTTCAGCTACAGCAGAGGGTTATTATGGCAGGTCCAATTGAGCACATGGATTCTCTGCCCTCATTTTGGGATCCAAATGCTTCTTCTGCTAAACACGAACACCACGCGACCACTCACAATGTCAATGGACCCACTGCCACCGCCTTGATGCAATCCAATGCGGATTCTCGAGAGACGCCGGCTCTGCTTCGTAGCAACAATATAAGGACCTCGTCGGAAAATCCCACCACTGATGTTTCCAGACAGCAACCAGGCAGTCAGGCGTGCAATGTCATGCCTCCTCGGTATCAGGGCCCTTCTGTTGAGACCTCCTTACCACCGTCAACACACAGGGCTCCATCGCCGCCCACGCGTGGTACTGGCTTCAGCAGTGGTCCTACGGGAAAGACAAACCCTAAACCCAGGACAAGTATATTTGGAAACCTCGGAAGAAACCGCAAAGATCCTGGCGATACCACAAAAAGCCCTAATAGTTCAGCACTACCTCAACCTCCAAACCCAATACAAAGAAACTTAGACGCAGGCGGCGTCAGTACACAGCGACCATCAAACCCCAGGGCCAGTACTGCAGCGTCAATTTCAACTCAGGACGCTTCGGAACGTCGTTCACAAACAGACTCAAGCAGTACTGGAGACAGCATGTCGATTCTTGGAGAACATCAGTCCGAATACAGCCCCTTGGCCACTTCGGACGACCATACCATGTCTCACGCGCATCAAGATGCCAATTCATTCGTCAGCTCCATTACATCCCGCACCTCTCAAGACACACAATCCAAGAGAAGAAGCTATAAGCAACCTGTCGCTCCTAGTACCATCACCATCATCACGGCGAATCAGGACTCCCCCAGCGCTACAGATCTACTTCCGTCCGAAGCGAACAAGTTTTCGGGGTTCTGCAAAGGGGCTTGCAGACTGCAAATCGGTGAATACAAGAAGGCATTGCAAGAGCGTCAACGACCGGGTAGCATGTACAGCGCCGTTCGCTTTTGGCAATGTAAATCTTGCAAATTCGAAGGCCGGTTGATCCAGCTGGACAAAAAGACCAAGGATTTCGATCAACAGATCATGTTAGCCGATGGCATCCAATTCCGCTGGGTGTTCCTTTTCAAGAGCCATGTTGAGTGTAAAGATACGAATCCGAATCCCCTGAGGTCGACTTTTGGGTGTATGTTTTGTTGCGCTGAAGGTAGGGGCACGCCAGTTTTCAGGGGTGCTGAGGCTTTGATGGATCATATGCAGGAGCACCGGATTCGACCTCCGCTGGGTGAGGTTCTGTATAGGATGAATGCTCTTGTTGGGGAGAAGGCACCGCCTGGGGCGGATTTTGATATTAATTTGGATGCTAAGGAGGGTTTGACCATATAACCTATGCCCTGATCACTCGATACACAACTCGCAATCCATGGTTCAGAGACTGTATTTGCTTTTTCAGAAAGATGTGTGGATGGGGCGACCATCAATGAGCAACAATCCGCGTACCTTTTTCTTGACTCCGTCTAGCGGATCGACTGGCGCGCAATCTATATCAAATCCTACAGTACCGCTTAATTATGGAGGTATGTGCTAGGCGGGTCTAATTCGATTGCGGTATGAATTGGTAATAAGTAACCTCATAGCGTTGGGAAACACCATTCATGACTTGCCTAGTAGTTGATGGACCTGGGTTTCCTTCACCACGTACAAAGGCTGAATTTGTTTCATGATTTCATCGATTTGAATACCCAGAATGCGGACACCTTTATGCCGTAGTTGACCCCCGATGCATTGGCCCAAGCCCCAGACTGAATGAACACTGACAAGCCGCGCACGACTCACATGATCACACAACACGAATTCTGTTGCTTGGCCTGTCATTACAATCAGCATGTGTTCACAACCAACACCAACAGCAACGGCCCAAGCCAGACCGAGAACGCACCTGCTTATAAAACATCTTGCTCTGCGCACTCAAGCCGTCACTCTTCTCCACCAAACTATCAATCTTCTCCCCCCTCTCCAACACACTCTCAATAGTCTTATGCAGCACAATCTTCGTCTCATCCAACTCCTTCTGGATCTTCATAATGCTATCCGCCTGCTGCGGATCCTGATACTTGACGATATATTCCTTCAAGGGCGGGAAATCGAGCGTCGGGGTTCCGTTCGCGAACGCGGTTCGGGGGTACCGCGAGAGGAATTCGTCGACGACTTTGGAGAGGAGTTGATGCGCTACTAGGGCTGGGTAGTCGGGGTCGCTGATGATGATGCCGGCGACGCCTTCGGTGCGGCCGTAGGCGTGGAAGGTGTAGGCTTTTTGTTGTTTGTTGGGTAAGTAGATGGACGGCTGGGTTTTAATGAGGGGGTGGGGGGAGATAAGGGTTTACATTTTTCTTCGACGTCTTGTCTTTGGCCGGGCTTTGTTCGTTCGGCGACGGTTTTGGAGAAGAGTGACATGAATTGGCCATAGCTGATGGGGACGGAGGGGTTAGATGCTGAGGAGGCTGGGTTGAGGATGGGAGGGCGGACTTGTCTCGTGTGAATCTGGAGTAGCTGCTAAGGTCTTTCTCGACGCATAGTTCGTGGGCGGGCTTCGTTTCGTTCTTGATGATCTGGTGGGTGTGTTAGTGGTGGTGTATGGAGGTTGTGCGCGGCTTGGTAGCCTTACTCCTATGTAGTAGAGCTTCATGACTGTTTTAGAGATATAGGATCATGACCTGGTCGTAATAGGTACCAGTGGTGTTCTTCTAGGTTGATTATAAAACCTTACGCCCGCAGACCGGCTTTATCTCCGGCGCCACTCGTCATGTCGACATCAATCATATTGATATCGAGACCACAGTTTCCACTCTTTGTGGACTACTGTGGTTTCCCTTGTCCTACAATAGCGACTTTAGCTCAAGAAGGATCTTCATTGCGTTACTTTGGCCTCGAACTTCACCCGGCACTTCGAAATGTCCCCTTCGACATTTTCCACCGAGTCGCAATGGCTGGCGCAGGTCGCTGCCATGCGAGAAGCCATTGCAGGACTGAAGCTTGACCAAACCAACGGATCCATGCAGCCGTATGGTCACGATATAGTCGTTGACGAAGAGGGAACTTCCGAGTCTAGCGGCAGAGACGATATCTGGGATGTCTCTAGCGAGGACGATGAAGACCAATACAGCTCCGACCTTGCCGATGGCGTTGAAGAGTCTACGTTTGACGGTGATGCTGGTAACAACGGATCATCTGAATGGTTCAAGAATATGTGCTTGGGTCTGGCCCAGCGCAATGTCGGTCTCAGTGATGCAGAGCTGCAAGAGCAAATCACCATGCTTTTGTCATCCGATATGCGAGATGAGGAGCTTCAGATGACCCTTGCAGATGTTGTTGGCTACGACGATCTGGATTTTGTGGTAGACTTGATCGCCCGTCGGCAAGATATCGCCAAGTTCGAAAGTCAAGCATCTCGGCAGACGAATGGCATCTTGGATGGTCTTCAGTCAAAGGAGGAGAGAGAGCTTGTCCTACGTCAACGAGATTTCGAGCACAAGAGCACCGCTCTACGCCCAGCAGAGAATAGAGAAGGCGCCCTATATCCCCATGTATACAAGAAACATCAGACTGGTAATACTCTGACCGCCGGTGGACAAAAGTATGGCCTTCCTATGGGGAGCGTCAGACACGAGGCTGAGAAGTATGAGGAGTACTCGATTCCCGCCGCTGAAGTTGGCACCCTGGGCGCTGGCAGGAAGCTCATTGAGATTGCCGAGATGGACGGGCTTTGCAAACGAACCTTCAAGGGTTACAAGGCTCTGAACCGCATGCAAAGTCTCGTGTACCCAGTGGCCTATAGGACCAGCGAGAACATGTTGATATGTGCACCGACAGGTGCTGGTAAGACGGATGTCGCTATGCTAGCCATACTGAATGCAATCAGTCACAACGTTGAACCAAATCCCATAGAAGAACCCGATGCGACTTCTTTCACAGTCAAGCTTGAAGATTTCAAGATTGTCTACGTTGCTCCCATGAAAGCGCTGGCGGCTGAAATCACCGAAAAGCTAGGCAAGCGACTTGCATGGCTGAACATCCAAGTCCGCGAGCTTACTGGAGATATGCACCTGACGAAGAAAGAGATCGTACATACGCAGATTATCGTTACAACTCCAGAGAAGTGGGACGTCGTTACTCGGAAAAGCACTGGTGACACTGAGCTTGTTCAGAAAGTCCGTCTTCTCATCATTGATGAAGTACACATGCTGCACGATGAGCGCGGAGCAGTACTGGAGTCTCTTGTTGCCCGTACTGAGCGCCAGGTTGAAAGTACACAATCCCTTATCCGCATCGTTGGTCTTTCTGCAACACTACCCAACTATATCGACGTTGCGGACTTTCTGAAGGTTAATAGGATGGCCGGTATGTTTTACTTCGACGCCTCTTTTCGACCTGTACCGCTTGAACAGCATTTCGTTGGGGTGAAGGGCAAGCCTGGAACGAGGCAATCCCGTGATAACATTGACCAAGTGGCATTTGAGAAGGTCAGGGACATGTTGGAGCAAGGCCATCAAGTAATGGTCTTTGTTCACTCGAGGAAAGACACCGTGCTTACAGCCCGCACATTTCTAAGGATGGCCGCTGAGCAGGCTTGCGGTGAACTCTTTGACTGCCAGGATGTGGAAGGCTATTGTTCGGCAATGAAGGATCTAAAGCAGACCAAGGGTCGTGAGGTCAGAGAGCTAGCTCCTCAGGGCGTTGGCACACATCACGCTGGAATGCCACGAAGCGACAGAAACAAGATCGAACAACTGTTTGCTTCTGGTCACATAAAGGTTCTTTGCTGCACAGCAACTCTAGCATGGGGAGTAAACCTGCCTGCCGCAGCAGTGATAATCAAGGGTACCCAGCTTTACAGCGCACAGGAAGGCAAGTTTGTCGATCTCGGAATCCTGGACGTCTTGCAAATATTTGGACGAGCGGGACGACCTCAGTTCCAGGCCACAGGTATTGGATTCATCTGTACTACAAGTGACAAATTGAGCCATTACCTTTCTGCCGTTACTCAGCAGCAGCCGATTGAGTCGAGATTCTCGCGGAAGCTGATCGACAATTTGAACGCCGAAGTTGCTTTAGGAACCGTAACCTCTGTCCCAGAAGCTGTGCAGTGGCTTGGTTATTCCTATCTCTTTGTCCGTATGCAAAGAAATCCTTATGCCTACGGAATCGATTGGGCGGAGATCCGTGACGATCCCTATTTGGTGCAAAGAAGACGAAAGCTTGTCATTGATTCAGCCCGAGTCTTGCAACAGAGCCAGATGATCATATTCAATGAGACTACAGAAGAACTCCGAGCGAAGGATGTTGGAAGAATCGCTAGCCAGTATTACGTCCTACAGACAAGCATCGAGATCTTCAACTCCATGATGTCGCCGAGAGCCAATGAAGCCGACATTCTAAAGATGATCGCAATGAGCGGCGAATTTGATAACATACAGTCCCGTGATAACGAGTCTAAAGAGCTGTCAAAATTAAAAGAGGAGGCATCCCCTTGCGATGTTGCTGGAGGTATCGATACTGCCCACGCCAAAACCAACATTTTATTGCAGTCATACATCTCGAGGGCCCGCCTGGAGGACTTCGCCCTAGTGTCTGATTCCGCCTACGTTTCCCAGAATGCTGCTCGTATTTGTCGAGCTCTGTTCATGATTGCGCTGAATCGTCGGTGGGGTCACCAATGTTCAGTTTTGCTGTCGTTATGTATATCGATCGAGAAACAGCTATGGTCTTTCCAGCATCCCTTCCACCAATTCGACCTTCCACAACCCATTCTGAAGAACCTGGATGAGAAGACCTCTTTATCGTCGATCGAAAATCTCAGGGATTTAGAGCCGGCCGAGATTGGCCAGCTTGTCCACAATCGAGGAATGGGCAACAAAATCTCCAACATCCTCGATAACTTCCCTACACTGACGGTCGAGTGCGAGATTGCACCTCTGAACCGGGACGTTCTCCGCATCCATCTTTTCATCACTCCTGAATTCCGTTGGAATGATCGGCATCATGGCACGTCCGAGTCTTACTGGATTTGGGTGGAGAACTCGGAGACGTCAGAGATCTATCACCACGAATACTTCATATTGTCAAGGAAGAAGCTATATGATGATCACGAGCTTAATTTCACCATCCCGCTCTCGGACCCCTTGCCGACACAGATATATGTGAGGGCGATGTCAGACCGCTGGCTTGGGGCTGAAACAGTGACGCCTGTGTCGTTTCAACATCTAATCAGGCCGGATACCGAGAGTGTATACACTGATCTCCTGGATCTCCAACCGCTATCCGTGGCTGCTTTGAAAAATCCTTTGCTCGAAGAAATCTATGGACAACGCTTCCAATTTTTCAATCCTATGCAGACCCAAATCTTCCACACGCTCTACCATACCTCGGCCAACGTGCTGCTGGGATCTCCAACCGGAAGTGGGAAAACCGTTGCAGCCGAATTGGCTATGTGGTGGGCGTTTCGAGAAAAGCCTGGGTCCAAAGTTGTCTACATTGCTCCAATGAAAGCACTTGTCCGAGAGCGTGTACAGGATTGGCGCAAACGTCTTACCAAGCAGATGGGCTTGAAGCTGGTGGAACTTACTGGTGATAATACACCGGATACTCGAACGATAAGAGATGCCGATATCATCATCACAACACCGGAAAAGTGGGACGGTATCAGTCGTAGTTGGCAAACTCGTGGCTATGTCCGTCAAGTCAGTCTTGTGGTGATCGACGAGATCCATCTCTTGGGCGGTGACCGAGGTCCCATCCTAGAGATCATTGTTTCAAGAATGAATTACATAGCTTCACAAACGAAAGGTTCCGTACGGCTAGTGGGTATGTCCACAGCGTGTGCTAATGCTATGGATCTCGGAAACTGGCTCGGTGTCAAGGAAGGACTCTTCAATTTCCGTCACTCTGTCCGTCCTGTGCCATTGGAGATATTCATCGATGGCTTTCCGGAGCAGCGTGGGTTTTGTCCTCTGATGCAGTCCATGAATCGTCCAACGTTCCTCGCCATCAAGACGCATTCGCCAGATAAGCCGGTCATTGTCTTTGTTGCTTCGCGTCGGCAGACTCGGCTTACAGCGAAGGACTTGGTAAACCTTTGTGGGATGGAAGATAATCCCCGAAGGTTCGTTAAGATGTCAGAGGACGATCTGCAACTCAATCTCTCCAGAGTCAAGGACGAAGCGCTCCGAGAAGCATTGAGCTTTGGTATCGGGCTGCATCACGCTGGACTCGTTGAAGCTGATCGGCAGCTGGCGGAGGAATTGTTCGCGAACAACAAGATCCAGGTTCTCATCGCTACCAGCACGCTGGCCTGGGGCGTGAATCTGCCTGCTCATCTTGTTGTTGTTAAGGGGACCCAATTCTTTGACGCGAAGATCGAGGGCTACAAGGACATGGATCTAACCGATGTTCTGCAGATGCTTGGGAGAGCAGGACGGCCTCAGTTTGACTCCTCCGGTATTGCACGTATCTTCACCCAGGATGCGAAAAAAGATTTCTATAAGCACTTCCTACATACCGGCTTTCCCGTTGAATCTTCTCTACATAACGTACTGGACAATCATTTAGGAGCCGAGGTGTCAGCAGGGACTATCGCTACCAAGCAAGATGCACTGGATTATCTCACTTGGACATTTTTCTTCCGCCGGCTGCACAAGAATCCTTCTTACTATGGTCTCGAGATCTCAGCGGAGGAGCATAACACCATAGCCGCGCAGCAACTAGCGAACGACTACATGGTTGAAATCGTCGACAAGTCTCTGGAAGAGCTCGCCGAATCCGAATGCATAGCGCTACACCCCAACGGTGACGTGGATTCTACGCCTCTCGGAAAGATCATGAGTTACTACTACCTCTCACACAAAACCATCCGCCACCTAATCAGACACGCCAAGCGGGACGCCAGATTCGAAGACGTCCTATCCTGGATGTGCGGAGCCACAGAATTCGACGAGCTCCCCGTCCGCCATAACGAAGACCTCATCAACGCAGAACTATCCACCAACCTCCCCATCCAAGCCGACGCACTCGGCCTCCCAATGTGGGATCCTCACGTGAAAGCGTTCCTCCTCCTTCAAGCCCATTTCTCCCGCGTCGACCTCCCAATATCCGACTACGTCGGCGACTTGAATTCAGTGCTAGATCAAAGCATCCGTATCATCCAAGCCTCCATCGACGTCCTTACCGAACTTGGTTTTCTCTCAAGCTGCACAATGATGATGACGCTGCTCCAATGCGTCAAATCCGCTCGATGGCCAGACGACGGACCCCTGGCTATCCTGCCAGGTGTGGATCTGGAGAAAGAACGTCAACGTCATGAAGCGGGCAATAAAAATCAACCACGTTCCCTAACAGAAATCCATACCCTCTCCAAACCCATCCTTCATACTATCTTCAACAACATAGGCATCTCCCCGGACATGTACCCTCAAGCCCACAAAACCATCGCCATCCTCCCCTCCCTCAAACCAGACATCACGAACATCAGCGCCCTCGGTCTCACCGTCGCCATCTCAAGGATAAACCCCGTCATCCAGCCCGATTACCATATCTACGCGCCCAAATTCCCAAAAGCGCAAACGGAGGGGTTCTTCGTTCTCGTCACTGATCCTACGAACGGCGAGATTCTGGCGTTGAAGCGTGTTAGTTGGCCAATAGCTGCTGCTGGGGAACAGGATCGTCTTCGTAATCATCATCCTCCGCGACCGCAGACGGTAATGGCGAAGGCGGTGTTCAACATGAAGCCTGAGGCTCGGGAACGGAAAGTGGAGGTTTTGGTCGTAAGTGATGCGTATGTTGGGATGGTGTGGAGGGTTAGTGGCGTTGAGGTGCCGGCGGCGCCGATAGGGGATGGTGATGATGGGAAGAAGAAGGTAGTGGGATAGGAAGGAAGGGATGTAGTATAGTCAATTTACTACAGACAGTACATGAATTTATTCAGATGAATCGAGGCAAATGAGTAATGACTATGTCTTCAAGTTTCTCGAAAGCTAATCTAATCGTTTGTTTCAAAGTACAGAACGAGTTTTCTCGTGCAGTAAGAGAAGACTCGCCGCTGCCTTCCTCTCCATCTCTATGTTGCAAAATGGATATCTCTACGCTAATGCCGCTCGCTCGCTCACAATGCTGCATGACCGTTCAATAGAGTGATACACTTTTCCCCAATCCAAAGATACTCCAGAAAGATAGCAAATTGATAGCCACGGATTGGATGTGACCGATAGACGCTATGGTTTTCGTGCCGTCAGAACCCGCCGACGAGCCAATACTACTGCTGCTCGCCTTTTCCAGAAATGCAAGCCTGTTTTAGATTTTCGCTAGATGCGCAAAATGTCGAGAGGAAGAAAAATGGGATATGCTGATGGGGGATGAGACATGTCGTGTGATGATGTTGCTGAGAACTACCTTGGGAGAGCGAGGGGAAATATCTCCCTCTAAAGCTCAAGAGTTGTGGCGGGGCCGTTCTGCGAGGGCACCGGACATCATCGCATTTTGATTGTTTGAAGGACCCTCGCCGTTGTCCGGTTTGTCGGAGACAGGATCGATGTCGTAGGCAGGAGCAGTTAGGATCGAGTATTGGCCGCCGGCGCCAGCCCAGTCCAGCTTCTTATCTCGGGTAGCGGTATTGTCGATCAGAGTGGGGACGGTGATGTCGTTCGTGGTGCCTTGTCCGCATTGGTAGTTGGCGCTGAAGCCCCAGCTATAGGCTTTGCCTTGCTCGGTAATGGCGATAGAGTGATCAGTACCCGCAGCGACAGTGACGCAGTCTTTGATACCGGGAACCTGAGTCGGACGCATGAGAATGCGGGCTTGGCCTCTTGCATCGCGAACGATGTGGTCTTCTGGCACGGTGGACACATCGAGGCCAGTCTGGCTACCATCGAAGCGGCCCCAGATAAGACATTTGCCATTCTCGGTGGCACAGAGAGAGTGGTGAGTCCCTCCAGCTATCTGGGTAACAACGTCATCATCGAATTTGAGGTTCTGTACGACAGTCGGGGATATGATGACCGCATTGTCTTCACCAGCGTTGTCAAAAATCCCAGTGCCACCAAAGGAGTTGACCCCCCAAGACCAGACTTGGTCATTAGAATCGATAGCGAAGGAGTGATCAGCCCCGCAGGCAATGTAGCGGATGTTCTTGCCCCTAGACCGGAGGAGAGCTGGGTTGAGTGAGTCGTGGCGCATGCGTTCCATCATGCGATAGCCAAGTTGCATCTGCTGACCAGAGCCCCAAGTGTAGACAACGCCTTTATTATCGAGAGCCAGCGCATGATTGTTTCCAGATGCAATGTCGACGATCTTGCTAAGCTTTGGAAGCAGAACAGGTGTGGGTTGCACAAGAGTGTCTTTGCTAAACCCCAGAATGCCTTCGTTGCTCTAGATATACAGTCAACATACAACATGGCAGAAACAAAGCGCTACATAGGGATGACTTACTCGGAAAGTACCCCATCCAAAGACTCTCCCATCATCTGTCAAAGCCAAAGTATGGCTATCGCCGGCAGAGAGCTTGGTAACGACAGTGCCCTCGGGAAAGGTCGTGATAGGTCCAGGAGTGGTTTCCTTTGGGTTGAGGCCTGCGTTGTCTTCGTCGTCGCTGTCTTCGTCCATGTCACGCAGGCCACCCTCCCATTGTGTATCGCGTCCGAGCGCTCCTTGATCGTTGACACCCCAAGTCAAAACTGTACCGTCACGAGTGAGAGCGGCCACATGCATTCCACCACACGCGATATGAATGACCCCAACCTTGTCAGCCGGAAGATTCGCATTGAGACGGGGCCGCTTCACGTCAATGGCGTTCTTTGCGGCGCCAAGTCCAAGCTCGCCGGAAGAGCCTTCGCCAAAGACATAGACGTGAAGCGGGGAGTTGGGTGGTTCGTTGATGACAACTTTGGACTTGGCCTTGGGGGCTGCCTTGGGGGCCGATGTGGGTGCTGCTTTGGGTGCTGCTTTCAGGGCCGACTTGAGAGTCTGCTTCTTATCGCCGTTTGCTTCGGTCTTGGGACGCTTGGCAGGAGATGGTTTGCTGGCGCTGCTATCAGCGGCATCAGCGGTCTTACGCTTCTTGGGTGACCGCTCAGCTGCAGAGGTAGTCGGGGCTCCTCCTGGCAGGTTCGGAAAGATTGAATTGGGTGCTGGTGCCGCCTTGGCCTTGGCAGCAGTGGATTTGGTCTTCTTAGCCGTCGTCGTCGTAGCTTTAGCAGTCGCGGCAGAGACTCTCGGCATTGTTGTTTGCTCTTGGATTTTCTTGGTCTTTTGGAGGACACGGGCAGAGCGACGAGGTTCCTGAGCTTGCTGAGGTTTTTGGGTGGTCGTGTTTACATTCTTTAGCGCAGCCGATGAGGTTAGCCGCAAATCCTTGTGCAGATCGACCGGGCCGCGACTCACCGACATGGCCGCTATGCAAGACCTGGCCCACCGAAGCATCGATAACTTGACAGCCTGATGCTGGATGGATGGAGTTTGGATGACAGTGATAGTACTTGCTACCAGAGCAAGGAAGGTGAAGGATGCGGGACGTCTAGCTGATGGAGTCCTGAAGACACCCGGGGAAAATATGAATGTGATTGTGATTGATTGTACAGTGATATGGTGAGGGAATGACCGTTATGGCGAGGATATGTATGAATGTGATGAGAGGATTTCAGGAATGTGGCTTCTTATACACCAGTAGGAGAAAGTGGCAGGCTGCGACCTGGAACGCTAGTGTTTGCAGTACATTCATTGTTGTTCTTCTTGGCCAATACTGCCGTACTATTGTCCAATACAACACAATATGTCATGACTCAGAGTTCACGGTTTGCTGCCATCCTGTTAACCAGAACATATGTCTGTTATGTAGGACTGAACATGGACCTACCACGAGCCAATCCATCCCTTCTTCAACGCCTTTACCATCGACCGCCGAGCAGGCGACTATGCTCCAATTCCGGTCCCTTAATTCGCCTAGATGTAGAGCTTCCGAGATATCACCAGCTCCTTTTGCACCGGGTTGATCTTGTTTGTTCGCAAACACCAAAAGTGCAGCATCCCGGAGTTCATCTTCATTGAGCATCGCCGCTAGCTCCTCTGATGCTGTGCCCAAGCGGTCTATATCGGTAGAATCAATGACGAATATGACTGCTGCTGTATTTGCATAGTAACATCGCCAGTACGGTCGTATTGACGTTTGCCCTCCTAGGTCCTGTGATGACGTGTCAATACCGGAAGCATCCTACCGCTTCAACCAAGGACCTCAGTCAACATACCCACACATTGAAATTGAGATTCTTATAAGTCACGGACTCAACATTGAAGCCTATTGTAGGTATTGTCGTGACAACTTCGCCGATCTGCCATGAGCTAAGTACTCTGGTCTACAGGTCGGCACAAGGATCATCCCACCTTGAGCCGGTAGAGCAACGTCGTCTTCCCCGCGTTGTCCTGTGTGACGATTTAATGATGTGAGATGGGTCCGTCACGAGCGATCTAGCATACAAGTCCTAGTATCAGAATGCGTATCTCCTTCTTCGACCAGAAGCCAGATAATATCCTTGAGATTGAGCCACCCATGCTGAATCTGGTTATGTTGAGAGCTCGATCGTGGTCAACGTAAGCGCCAACATTGTAAAAGTAATGTGCAGGACTTTGATCTCGAGTAACTAGTATCCGGAATGCTCCTGCTCAGTAGCTAGTTGTCATGCGGACTATTTATTCATGTGGCTGGTGAAATGGATATCCAACTAGAAGTCGGACAGCCTAACGGGCTCGTCTAATTTAAAATGCCCTGCAGCCGCCTGCTTCCGTCCCGTCCCGGCGCCCGTCGAAACACCGCGTAAGGCTGGCTCATTCACGGTTCAATGAATTTGCAACATCAAGGGCAGCCTCGTTGACGAACGCTATTGATCTCTTGGATAGTCAATATGGTGGGAAAGAAATCTGGCAAGGCCCTCCTTCGGGAGGAAGGCAGGTTACCCATCTCACAACATCCTACTGTTCAACCTCTGCAATGGACTTTAGACACCTTTACAACAACTCTAGTCGCTAACAGGTTATGCCAGGCTTGGAGAGGACGGATAACAACATGGATCTCACGACGTGGCCCCAAGTGAACATGATCAACCAGAAAAACTATTACACGTAAGTCTTGGTGCTCGTCGTGATCTTTAATAAGATCACCGTTGTTTAGGAAGTTGGCAGCTGCCATGTTTCATAGCAATCTGCTTTGTGATTACTAGCTTCTTTCATCTTAATCGGATTCGTTGTGCCGGCCTGCTAAAATTGGTCCTTTCTTAGAGAATATCTTAAAAGAGATGATCAAATTCTCCCGCTTCGCCTTCAGCAGGAGGAACGCCGCAACCGTATGACCACGAATGCCAAGGATAGAGACCGAGCGTTAGCCCAGTTCAAGCCTGGTGAGCTGCCTGTGCCTGACATCGAAATGGATTTGGACGACGATGTCGGAATGGACGAAGGAAGTGGTCTTGTCGGTCAAGATGCTCTGGGATCCAAGATCATCGTCATCCATCCTGGAAGCCAAAATCTGCGTATCGGTCTCGCTAGTGATGCTTTGCCCAAGACCGTCCCCATGGTCATCGCCAGAAGATCGACGACCAACGAATCTGAAGAGGGCGGAGGAGAACCGAGACCGAAACGTCTCAAGCTCGATAACGACAGTCCGATGGAGCCAGAGAAGATGTTTGGCGACGAGGTAGGTACACCGGTAAGTGCCACGAAAACGAGGCTAAACTCAACCAGTTCGCCAGCCAATACGCTACCATGTGTACTGAGTTGAAGATCCACATGCGTAGTCACAAACGAAGAGTTCTGCCAAACTCAAAGGAGCTTATCGTCAACTACAACAAGCGGACGCCTCCAGAAACCATCTCTGAGCATAATGATCCTCTGCGCATCGACTGGACAGAAATACCCAACGATCCTCGGAGAGCACCCACGTTCGTCACAGGTAAAGATGCGCTCAGGATTCCTGACTCTTCTAATCCAAAGTATAAGCTTTTCTGGCCATTGCGTCAAGGCTGGTATAACGAGCATGACTATGATGAGAAAAGGGTTCTATACGACGACATTGCCGTCATTATTGAAGAGGCCATCAAAATGCAGCTAAATATCCCCCGAAAAAAAGACTGGATGCAATATGGCTGTGTTTTTGTCGTGCCAGACCTTTACGAAAGACGATACGTGACTCAGATCCTTCGCATGCTCCTACGAGATTTTGGCTTCGCACGGGTCTGCTTTATCCAGGAGAGCCTTGCTGCTACTTTTGGAGCAGGATACACGAGTGCTTGTGTGGTCGATATAGGAGCTCAGAAGACCTCAGTGTGCTGTGTCGAAGAAGGAATGTGTTTGGAAAATTCACGGATCAACCTTAAGTACGGTGGGGCCGATGTGACCGAGACCTTTATCAAGATGATGTTATTCGATCACTTCCCCTATTCCGAAATCAATCTGAACCGACGCTACGATTTTTTGCTGGCGGAAGAAATCAAGATCAAATTCTGTACATTGAATGAGGGCGATGTCAGCCCACAACCGGCTGATTTCCACTTGAGAGCTTCTGGCCAACCTACGCGAAAGTACTTTTTCAAGACATACGATGAGATACTTCTGGCACCGCAAGGCTATTTTCGACCTTCGATCTTCGACCATTCGTGGAAACTACGGGATCGCCGAAGGATCATCGATCGGTCACGGGATCTCTACGATGGTTCCCCGAACGATCCAACATCGACGGCGCAGTCGGCCATCATCGCGATGACTGCTCCTCCACCGCCTCTGAACAGCCTTGCTAGCAACGGCTACGGGGACGGGCTCGACGGTATGGCCGTGTCGACGCCCGCTCGCCAGCTGCCGAACCCTCTGCAAAAGTTTTCCGAGCAGGAGCGAACTTCTCATTCCGCCATCAGCTCTCCAGCTCCAGACGACGATGATACCCCAGCACCTCAAGGCGAGGGTGAGACCAACGGGATAAAGAACGAACTAGATCCCTCGCTCCGGGACGACGTGTTGCCCATTGCTCCTTTGGACGTCGCCATCTTGACATCGATCGTACATGGCGCTCGTAACGACGACCGTAAAACCAGAGATTTCCTTGGCGGCATCATGGTAATTGGCGGAGGCTCTCAGGTACCAGGCTTTTACGCGTACTTGGAAGAGAGGTTGAAAGAATCAAGACCAGGGTTCGCAAAAGATGTCATGATCGGCACTCCGCCTAGGGAGCTGGATCCGCAAGGGGTCGTATGGAAAGGGGGCAGTGTGTTTGGCAAGCTTCGGCAAACGAACGACAGCTGGATCAACAAGATAGAGCACGATAGGCTGGGGGCCAGGGTCCTGGCCTATAAACTCATGTGGGCATGGTAGCTCTACCGACAACCGGAGGAGATCTTTTCCTACGCAGGTGAGAGCATCTCGCACGACAAATGTGAGATGGCAGGCTCAGGAGGCATCTTTTGTTCGATTACTGTATTGGCATAATTCCGCCTCGTCTCACCAATTCGATTTGTAACATCGCAGATCTCCTTAGTTCCCCTCCCCTCCTCACCCTCTCAGACCCCTCACCGAAACCAAAACCTTCTGGTGCCTTCGCAACAATGATTCCTCCATAGACCATTCAATCACTCGCACTCAAAACATAAGACCCAACAACACGTAATTTACACTTCCAATCCATAATCCCAACACCAACACCACCACCACAATGCCACCCACAACCCTATCCCTCTCCTGCGCCTGCCAGACCATAACCGGCACCATCACCATCCCCCTCTCCGATTCCAACTCCAACTCCAACTCCAACCCCAGCACCCCCCTCCCCCTCGAGTTCTGCCACTGCACCAAATGCCGGCACTCAAGCGGCCAACTCGCAATCTCCTGCTTCACCTGCCCCCGCGCCCCCAACAACGGCCCGCCAACCCTGCAAATCACATCGAAAACGCAACCCACCGCATACAAAACCTCCGAGGAACTGATCCGCTATTTCTGCCACAAATGTGGCGCGTCGATATACATGCATGCTGTTGAGAGCGGCGACATTGAGGTTTGCAGTGGGGTGTTGGGGCAGGTTGATGGGGACGTTGAGGGGGGAATTGAGAGGTTGGTGAGGTTCAAGCAGCATATTTTTGTAGAGAGCACGCGGGATGGAGGGATGAGTGCGTGGATCGAGGGGCCGAGGTGGAAGGGCTGGGCGGAGAAGAGCGAGGTGTTCTCGGTGGCGAACGCGGATGAGAAAGGGATTTTGGAGCAACGGGGTGGAGCAGAGACGAAGGGGAAGAGGAGGTTGCAAGGTTATTGTCATTGTCGGGGGGTGGAATTCTATATTACGCCGCCCGATGACGACGAGACTGAGAATAATGTATCTTCACCCCCCCCGTACCCAATCTTCCATTCCTCCTTATCCCTCCCGTTCTTATTCTCATTCTCACATACACTCAGGAGTCAAAATCATCGCAATCCCAATCCCAATCCCAAACCCAGACAGCAGACAAATGGTGGCTCCGCGCCTCGGGCACAAGATACCTCGCCGGTCTCTGCGCCTGCAATTCCTGCCGTCTAGCCACGGGCTACGATCTCCAAGCTTGGGCATTCGTGCCCAAACCCCATATCCGACAGCTCGATGGGAAAGAGGTGGATTTCAAAGTGGGTACTTTAAAAACGTACTCCCATTCGCCCGGCGCTCACCGGGATTTCTGCGGGAGATGCGGCGCCACGGTGTTTTGGCGGCATGAGGAGAGGCCGGGAGAGATTATTGATATCAGTGCGGGATTGTTCGATGCGGAGGAGGGGGCGAGGGCGGAGGAGTGGTTGGAGTGGTGGATGAGGGTGAGCTTTGAGGAGTGTGCGTTGAACAAGGGGTTGGTTGCGAAGGTGGCGGAGGGTCTTAAGAAATGGGAGGAAAGGTAGATGTTGGATGGAAAAGGGGGTCACGGAGATGAAAGGGATATGAAGGATATGGTTACTTAGATAAGCTGGCATCGAGTGATTGTAAATATCTTATGAGGAGCAATGACAGGAGACCTGGGGCGGAATTTCGGAGGTTCAGACAGTGTGCCCTTCCAATCAGTACGAGTAAACAGGCTAGGTCTTGTGAGGGACATGAGAGACGCTGTTGACTCACATGAAAAGCTGTAGCTTTTTATCAGAACAATAAGCTTTGCAAGGCTTACCCATCGTGTTAGATATTTGGACTCTGGGGCGAATCAGAGGTGATGCAATAATGACCCCGGCGACACATGCTGGATCCATTGCGTGATCTCGCTCCTGGACTTGCAGCAAAGCACCCCAGATTGTGGAGATTCTGTGGTAGACTAGCACAGAAACAGGATTTACGTGCATGAATCGTGGGTTGTATCTGCTGCCCGTTGACGTGGGGTAGATGGTGATTGACGTCAGCGGGGTCGCAGAAGGCAATATATTGAAACCTCACCAGCCCTCGTGCACATCTCGACTTCTCATTCCAACCACAGCCTCAGACATCCCATCAAAACCACTCATAAAACATCACTCACACCAACTTCCACCATGTCAGAAGGTCAGAACAAGGGGTTCCTCGGTGGCGTGACCGACACCGTGGGCGGCGCAGCAAAAGGTGTCACTGATACAGCCGGCAACACAAGTACGCCCTCAGCAGCCGGTTCTTGCACTTCCATGCATCAAATACTAACGAGTCTTCCAGTCGGCGGACTTGGCAACGTTGTCGGTGATACCACCAAAGGCCTGACTGGCACCATCGGCGACACCACCAAGGGTGTCGGTAATACTGCTAAGAGCGGCGTCGATTCGGCCGGCAACATGGCCGGTGGCGCTACCGGAGGCAGCAGCGACAGCAGCGACAAGAAACAGACCGCTCAGAACCCGTTGGGCTTGTGAGGGTACTTCTGATCGAGGCTGAGGAAGGGGGTTAGACATACACTTTCATGTACATCTGAGCAATAAATACACATGCTTGAAGCCAGATCTGTTCGGATATCGATGAGGATGATTGCATACATACCTTAAGACAATTCGATGCAGCTGTCAACTGCTCTTTGTGTGAGTGTGCCCAAGTAATATCCTAGCGGAGTTTCGATATGTGTGGTTGGAATATTAGGTTGGCCAATATGTACATGAGCAATTTTGACATGATTTACTCATTGGACCACTCCGGCTTCTTCTTCTCTGCGAATGCAGTCATTCCTGAGTGAATCGTTAGCTGCGTCTCACCCGTGCTACGGCTTGGACATCATCAAACCTACCAATCTTCTGGTCTTTGCTCCCAAACAGGCTGTGGAACACCTTCCGTTCATACTCAAGCCCATCTCGCAGGGGCAAGTCCTGACTCTTGTTGACGACCTCTTTCGCCGCCTTGACGGCCACACTTGACATGCCGGCAATCTTGGATGCCGTATCGATTGCTCCCTGGACACACGCTTCGCTAGTATCGAATACTCGAGCCGCTACTCCCCATTGCCCTGCTTCCACCCCACTGAAGTTGTTCCCCGTTAAAATAAGCTCCATTGCTCGGCTCTTCCCAATCGCTCTCGTCAGTCTCTGACTACCTCCAGCACCTGGTATGATGCCGAGTTTTATCTCTGGCTGGCCGAATGTTGCTGTGCTTGAACAGTAGAGGATGTCCGCCATGAGTGCGAGTTCACATCCTCCTCCAAGAGCGTGACCATTGACAGCGGCAATGAGGGGGGTTCGAACGCCGGGTATGGTGGATGACCAGGAAGTGATGAAGTTGGTATTGAAGGCTTCGCTGAACGTAAGGTCTTTCATCTCCTTGATGTCTGCACCGGCTGTGGACAATGTATGTGAGCATACTCTCTTCATTTGGCGCCACCCCACAGCTTACCAGCGAAAGCTTTCTCGCTTCCGGTGAGGACAATGGCGCCAGTGCTTTTGTCATCGTCCAATTGGCGAAGTGCATCGTTCAATTCACGGAAGAGAGCGGTAGAAAGGGCGTTCAAGGCTCTTGGTCGATTGAGAGTGACTGCAAAGCCACTGACACGTCAGCTGGCGAACAATATATGGCATTGCACCAAGGAGCAGTCTCCATACTGAGACCCACACCTGGTTTGGGTGCGGTAACTAGGATATTGTCATATGACGAGGTAGATGCAAATGAATAGGGCTTTCGTGACCTCGGGGCCAAGGTAATTCTCGTAGAGCCAAGCAGCGGTCTCAGCGATCGTGTTGACGCCATTATTGAGAAGTTGTACTTGAGAGTGAGTGAGTGAGTAGCAGATCAGCGGGCTTGAAGCTCTCAAGAAGCGGGCTTGGCAGACCAAAACTCCGACAATCGTATCTGGCTTAGCCTGGTCGACATAACACTCAACTTTCGGAAATTCAACGTCGCCTTCTAGGCTTCAAGCTGTAAATCGAGGTCCCAAAGAAAGAATCGTTCTTATCCATTGCCACAGCCCGAGATCTTACAAGACTCGGTACTACTCATTAAATATTGATCAAGCCCTCACCACGAGCCGGCGCTCGCCGCCACCCCCATCGTCAACATGGACGCTCCTGAACCCGAGAACACCCCTTTCGCAGCAGTGAGCGCGCAAACATCGAAATTAGGAAGGGTAAGACGCTCCACCATCTTGAGGACCTCAACATACCCACCGTAGCACTTTATAGATATCTGCTGACACAAGTTTCTTTCCTTCCTCAGCTATACCAATCCTACCTCGACAAAAGCACCCCATACACCACCTACCGATGGATCAGCACCGCAGTTCTACTCGCCCTGTTCTTCGTTCGCATAGTCGTAGCGCAAGGATGGTACATAGGTCCGTCTCACTTTCCAATTCCTGCATCCTCTCCGCGGCCGTACACCCCAAACCAGAGAGACCGAAGGCTAACGTCAACCCATACAGTCTGCTACTCCCTAGGAATCTACCTTCTGAACCTCTTCCTCGCCTTCCTGCAACCTAAAATCGACCCCTCCCTCACCCAAGACGAAGGCCTCGAAGACGGCGACGCAGGCAGCAGCCTGCCCACAAAGAAGGACGAGGAATTTCGACCGTTCATCAGACGATTACCCGAGTTCAAGTTCTGGCATTCGGGGACGAGGGCCATTGCCATTAGCTTTTTTTGTACATGGTTCTCGATATTCAACGTGCCGGTCTTTTGGCCGGTATTGGTGGTTTATTTCCTTATCTTGTTTTCATTGACGAGTGAGTTTTTCTTTCTCTCTCTCTCTTTCTCTCTCTCTCTCTCTTACTATTAACTGTAAGAGGCTTGTCTCGAGATGATGATGCTGACGGGATGCATTTATCTAGTGCGGAGGCAAATACAGCATATGATCAAATACCGCTACGTGCCCTTTTCATTCGGCAAGGCGAAATACAACCAGCGGAGTGGACATTGAGCGATTTTCCTTTCTGTAGAGGGATTCAATTCGGCTCTTGTACTTTGTTATACCTGCCCTGTTCAGGAGGTAAAATTAGGGCAATGGCTATACGTTCGCGTAATGAAAAGAAGTGGGATTCTGCCGGTGCGAGACAGCCATTCTTGCGTGTTCCAAATGTAAGATCATGGTCGAAGTGCAGCAAATATAGATTTACGGATCGTGAGCGGAATCGTCTCATGGACACATTGCTGGTGTTATGAGACACCTCATGAGTGATTGATCGTATTGTAAGAAGCTAGAACCCTATCAGCGGTAATATTTACTCTGCATTGTGTTTACTCTGCATTGTGAACAAAAAGCCAGTTCGCTAAGCTCGTGTAAGATTCGGAAACTTGATAGTCATCGTGGATACATCACAATCTCACCACACACGCAGCATCAAGACGTCGGCGGCACGCGTGGCTGAAACCCATTCTGCGCATCAACCGACGAATTGAAAAACGACACTGGCCGCAACGGCGGCGCCATCGTCACCGGCATCGTCGACTGAAGAGGATTCGCCGCCGGTGTTTCCACAGGTGGTATTCTGCCACACATGACCGCATCCTCCCCAAACGACTGCCATCTCACGTCCCTGAACCTCATTGCCGGTTGCGGCCGGCGTGATGCGTCCAGCTTGGGCGGCGGACTGACCGTGACGCCCCCTTGCCCAAGATACGTAGGCGCGACGGTGACGACCACCGAGCTGACGAGATTCGAATGCTCGGGTCGTAGTAATTCATTGATGACCATACCTCCGCCTTCAATCATCACGCTTCTTATACCCTCCGCAGCCAGCGCACGTAAGATAGCTTCCCAGCGTAGCCGCCAGCGTTTGTCGAAATCCGTGAGACCGAGATATTTCCCTCCGTAGTATTTCAGCATCTCGATTCGATTGGGATCCATGGCGAAGCCAGGGGCAATGATGATCCAAGGTCCTTTACCCTTTCCTTCGGAAACCGTTCGAATCACGCGCGTTTGAGGTGTCAAGAGCCATCGAGCCCCGGGATCGATGATTACGGGTCGAGGCTGGCCTTCCCATCCTAAGCCACCGTAACCACCGACGCCTTCGAGGCGGCAATTGAGGGCCGGGTTGTCAGCGAGGGCTGTACGCACGCCGACGAGGATGGCGTCATGTTTTGATCGCAGGTAATGGGTCATGGCTTTGGAATGTGGACCGGACAGGACGGTCTGGATACCTGGTGCTAAGCTGAGAGATGAGTCCAGTGATGTTGCATACGTGAGGGTGACGTGAGGTAAGCCGTCTTCGGTGAAAGTCATATCATGGCGAGGGAGATAAGGATCCAAGAACGGACGGAGCTCTTCCGGGAATCTAAGCGTATTAGGGGGAAGTCCTGCGTAATAGGCCAATGTAGGATCAACAATCTCCGCATTGACGATCCTGTGCACCAAAGGTAGAGCGCCGTCTTGCCGGACTATTCCGTTACCGTGATCGTATTTGTAGCCTTCGTGTACACGTAATGGGTCCTTGTGCTGCTGGCGCCAGACTTGCGAAGCATTACGGACATCATTGCGGTTGAGATGGCGACCTCCGGACGCTGCAAGTCTGGCCTCATCTTCGCTCATCACCGTGTAGACCGACGCGGGCATGTAGCCGCTCATGACTTCAGATCTAGCAATCTCCATGAGCACCGTTGTCCGCTTGATTTTGTCCATGTGGTCCAGATCATGCAAATGCTGAGTCTTGTCGCCCAACTGGTTTATAGTGACCGACTGATAGCCCCCTTCATACCGCACAACCTTCAACTTCATGTGGCACTTCCCACCCTCCCTGATTTGCTTCTTTCTCGTTGGCGTACCGTCTGGACGTGGCTTGTCAACCGCCTTGGGCGTGTAGGTTGGTCTTTGCAAGCGGCAGGCGTAGTAGTCTGTTCTGTATAGGCCAGTCTTGTCTGAACCAGCGCGATGCTGTCGAACCCAGACATTGTCGACGTATGGCCAATACAGATCGAACTCGTCTTTTCGGAGCTCGATCTTCTCGGCCACATCGAACAAGCGCTGCCTTATACCTGCGATGTTCCTTGGTGGGTTGAAGAGATCTCTGATGTTGCGAGTGGGGACCGGGATCTGAGCGGAGGTGTCTTGCGCATCTGCTTGTGTGGCGTCTTGCTCGATCTGGTCATCTTGTGGTGGGGATCCACTCCCAAGAGCATCAGCGGCTGGACTGGTGGTATTGTTGTCAGCTGTAGTCACAGTGTTGTCTCCAGCTGCAGTAGTGGTCGTATCGCCAGCTGTAGCATCGACATCATCCATTCGCCCATCCTCGCTCATACTTGCTATGACCTGGATAGGATTCAATGAGGTCTACACTCGCAAGCGGATTGCCATTGCTCAAATTCCGAGCAGGCGTTTCGGAGGATACGTCGTGAGATTGGGAAGGTTCTTGTCGGAGAGGTTGGCCCGATGACGGAAGCCGAATAGGACGTGAGATCTGATCCATTGTCTTAATCGCATCAAATGACATGATAGTGATGGTGAAGAGACTGTCTACATACCTTAGACCCAGATTGGTATTCTCAAAGGAGGTGGTAAAACTGGTGGGGCCGTTTCGGTAGTCTTTGTGCAGTTTACATCTGTTGCTTGTAGAGGCAGCTGTGGGGAATTCCGCTCCCATATCAACCAGGGAACGTGCATGAGTCGCAGCTAATCCTCAATTACACGACGAACGTCAATAGACCATCAATTGGCTTACGTCAGGAGTCTTGAGAACATACATCCATTCTCCTTCACATCGAGGCCAACTATATAGATTTGGGTATCACCAGTCATTCCAAACGCCCTTCGCTCCAACCCCAATACCACCTCAACGACGAGTTAAAGCTATCAAGCAGATCAATTCCGATCCGCTATCGTTACTCCTGAAACCATGCTATGCTATAAAATGTGATTGGGTTGCAAAGACCTCTTGTGGAATCCCCACGCGCTGGATCAGCTGTCATCATCCGGAGCATCTTCTTCCTCCCCGAGAAGCGCCGCGCGATTGGAGCTTCTTTTAGCCTTTTCGTTATCGTCGAGGTCATCCACAATTACATCCCAAGCATCGACTCTCTTGTCATCATCCTCGTCATTGAATCGTGACGCTCCGCCAAGCTGAGCCAGATTCTTGCTGCGGTGAGGTTTCAATTGTATCTTTTGCATGATTGGGTAATAATACGCGCCTTTCTTCAAGCGCTGCTGAGAAGGGTCATTGGTATCGAACATGGCATCCTGGGTAGTGTCGTCAAGATCAGGATCATGGAGCGCGAGTGCAATCTCTTTATAGGCATGATCTGGATCTTGTGCCGTTGCTCGTCCAGTCTCATACGTCCGTTGCCGCTCTAGGCGGAACACCTCCTTGCCATCGCGATTCTTGGCTGTGTAGAGGTCGGGATTGTCACGATCAGGATCGTCAACGTCAAGCTTCTTTCTCAGATTGTTCGCAGAAATTTCATCAGTAGGTAGAAAGAAATTGTAGTTGAACGGAGCCCCTCCCGGATGAGGAATCCGCGTCGGATCAGCTTCATGGGCCGCTATCTTGGCACTGTATTCTGCGAGCATGGCTTCGTCGTCAATGGGACGAAGAAGACCCACGTCTACTCGCGTGTCGCGCTTATTCACAACTTGCGTAGGATTGGTGGAAAACTTTGCTATCATATAATCCCCGGCATCAGTGCCGGCTTCTAGATCGGGCAGGATGGGATAAAAGTCAATAGGTTTGAGACTGCTCTTCAATGGATGTTTTGGGTCGTTCCAAGCTTCAAGTTCCGCAGGTGTTGGATCCAGGCCCTTGATGTTATCATTCGTATCAGGGCCAGTGTAGGCATCCTCTGGATTGGCAATGTCAAAACCTTTGACGGCAGCCCGAAGCACATTGATCGGATCATCTTTGCTCGTATCGACCGGCTTGCGCAACTTTGGACCCGGCGGTTTCGGAGTGCTCTTAGGAGCTGCCTCTGAGCGAGCGCGAGCGGTGTCGGATGAAATGTACTCAGTTCGGCGTAAGAAGCTGATCCCTCCACCCTGATATTTCGGCTTCCCCAATTCGGACAAAGGGCGGAGAAGATTCTTGTCCTTGGGGTTGACTGGGGGCGTTATCAAGGGAGCTTGAATAGCTGTGATAGTTGTTAGATCCAATTACGTTATGATTTACGAGATCTTGAAGGTGGGACGCTGGCTCCTTACAACTCTCATCGCCATCGAATACCCCAGGCATGCCTACCAGATTGATTGGCATTCCAAGTTCAGCGTCGGCCTCGATGTTGATCGGTTGAGATCTGTGCAGCCGTGACGCGAAGCCTGGCGAGGCGTAGTAGTCCAAACCATCGATAGGGATATCGAGCAATTTGACTGATCCTGGAGGAGGTGGCAGATTATTCTCATAGCGGATGCGACAGATGTAATCTTGGTGATACGCACGATCTGGCCGAGACGCAGCGGCTGCCATCGTTAGGGGATCTTGGGTATTGCAACGACCTTCAGAACTCCTCGTGGCAAGATCTCACGAGTCCACCCTCATATTGACCCGGATACTGATTGTAAGTTGACGACGCGCAAGAGGTCGCTTACGGAGATGGATGTAGGCGCCCTCGCGCCTACTGCTCGCGCTTAAGACAAAAGCGGTTGATTATGGTTATCTTGGCAAAAGCTATGCCCCATTCCTGCACAGAGAGTGGAAACAAAACTGCGATTTTCAGAGCTTCGATGTCTCGGTATTCCACCTCGAAAACCCTCACCAGCACGTTTTATGTGCGCCCATTGCATTCATGCAGGACAATGACTGGATCGCTGAGATTTTCTTCTTGTTTGGATTATACTAGATCGGTGTGATCCAACCCAAAGATCATATTGTGCTCCATAAGATCCATGATGTCGCCAATACCAAGATCAGCAGCTACTGAACCTAAATGGATATAATTCGCCAAGGCGCTCATTACGTATCTGTCTCCATCATCTTCGGAGTCGCCCGACCAGACACAGTCAAGGTTGTCCTCTTCGTCTTCTTCGTCTTCTTCATCTTCTTCGGATTCGTCCGTTCCCCTGTGGTCAGATTCCTCCGTTGATCCTGACGGGCGATCGACATTGTCATCAACAGCCACTCTAGCAGCCTCAGCTGGTGTTGGGATCTCTGGCTCGTTCATCCACTCGGCGTACGAATCCACGGTCGATCCTGCAGGGGGAAAGGCATTGTGATCGATGGCCATTCTAGAACCCTCATCTGGTGTTGGAACCTCCGTCACCACGACATCAGTCCTGTTCTCCCAATCTTCCCACCTTTCACCATCATCCTCATACTCATGTTTGCCTTCACCCACAGTGAACATCCTCCACCTAACGCAATCGTGAGCGAACAGAACGGGGTTGTCTAAGCTTGGCATCTTGAAGGATATCTTAAAGCTCTCGATGCCAGGTTCTAGTTCCAGCACATGGCGTGCAACTAAAGCCATCACTCTTGGTAGTCCGAAGGTTCGAGAAGCCGGAAATCTTCGGCATTGTCGTACATCGAAGGGTATAGGACGATCGGAATAGGGGTCCGATGGGAAAAGTGGAAGCGAAAGTCTTAGCACAAGTGATTTCAGTCTTGAAGTACCCACTATGCGCGAGTTCTCGTGCATGATGAATTGAAGTTGTTGCTGGTTGACAGATCCGCCTGGCACCTGATCATGGACCTGTGTCTCAGCAAATAGTCCCTGTCCCCACTACGGATTTCGCCGGCCACCTGTCGACCGCGAGTGCGACTTACCGAGTTGACGCTTCGCTGCGTACTTTCTTGAGTACATTCCTGCTGGGTGCTGATTTGAATGCTTTTGATACCAAATACCGACGGGCAGGCATGTCGCAGGCGAAGTCTGACATTTTCAACATTCAGAATGCACTGTGCAACGGCTGGACACAGATGTTCTGATTCTGAATCGGGGCTTGGAGCCATCATGGTTCCAGCAAGATCAAGCGTCAGATACTTGAGATTGGGAGGCAATCTGAGCACAAAATACTCCATAGCACCACAATCTAGGTAGTCCCATTGGGATTGAGGGCGTGAGTCAAACCCGTAGTAAGCTTGAAATGTAAGCTCGTCCAGCGACTCGCACTTGGAAACCAAATCTGAGAAGATGCGCAGGCGCCTGGCCAAATCCTTTTTCCAATTGGATTTTTAAAAGCCCAGCAAACGCCCCTGGGTTTCCAAAAAGTTCTGGTAATCACGATCGAAGTTACCGACTAAGCCTATAGTAGATAAATCAGGACTCGCCATCTCCCCATCAGAAGAATCGGCAATCGCACCGTTGTCCCCTAGGCTCTCGTTGGAATTGTCGAAGAATGGTCTAATGGAAACGTCATGAGACGGTTGACCTTGAAGACGAAGGGAGATCTTCTCGAGCTTGGTAGAGTAATATCGATGTAGTTGCGTTTGCTCTCCAGGAAGGCGTACGAGGTCGTTGTAAGAAAGATATAGCATTCGTTGCTTTTTGGACCGCAGCATACCCTCGTAGAAAATTGGCGACACCACGTTGTACCATCGCTTGCATGTATACCAATGCGAAGGAAGGCAACTAGGGCGAGGTAAGGTCCCGGGGTATTCGGGCGTGGATACTGCATAGCTGGCGATTTGTGAAAGTATCTCGTTGGGCAAGTCGAGCAAACCAGGCATGATGGCGAGTAGGACTCGGAGTAGGACCAGATCACGCGTTTGTTGATTCAATTGGGGATTATCATGTGCTGAGATTTCTGTGTGAGGTTGATGATCGTAGATGTCGGCACAAATAGGGAGTAGGTACGAGTAAATATTAAGGAGCCTTGTCGCGTCGTCGCCTAAGAGCTCGCGTTACGGTAAATTGCCAGTCTGTGCTTTGTCTGTGCGGTGCTATTTTAGATTCGATAGCGTGACAACAACTTGATGTACAGCAACTCCTCGCTAAAAGGAAGTCGGTCATAAGGAATCTCGCACTACAAGGAATCAGATGCATGTGAAAGATTGTTTTATTTGCCGTTTAAGGTATAGCTCTTTATTTCGACTTCCTTGTCTTTTACAGCAATTTTAGATAGGATTCCTTATAAGAAATTTAGTACAAAGTACATTTTGCTACTTCAAGCCTTGGATTCGCAGGAATAGTAGGATATAACTAGGTTGCTTCAATTATCAAATCTCCACTAATATAACCGCTAACTATTAAAGTTTGGAGATTTTTAACGCTAGATTCTAAAAAGTCTAGTCTATTATTTTCGGTTAACGGCCGTCGCTAGTATAATACTAGATTTAAAAAAGTATAAAGCTACGTACTAAAGTTATACTAGTATAAAATCTAAAGTTAATATTATAAATTTAGCCTAAATTTATATTTAGACTAGAATTTATAAAAAGTAGAATTTATAAAATAAAAAAAAAAGTTTTAGTAAAACTGAAACCGTTAAATTAATTTTATAATTATTAAAAAAGCTATATTCTATTTAAATTCGGGGTCTATCTTTTAATAAAACTATTTTCCGGAAAGATTTAATATTATTTCCTATTTAAATTTCTAATCTATCGATATTATTTTTATCCGTTTTTTTTACTATACGCCTATTTCTATAAAAAATATAAACGGTTTTTTTTTATTTTCTATCTTTTAATAAAAGTAGCGGTTAAAATAAAAATAGCCGCAGAAGTAATAATAGTAGTTTTTATTATAGACGACTTTATTTTAAACTTTTCGGTTTTTAGTTTTATAAAAACAGGTATAGGAATTACCTATATAGAAAAGCGAGAGTATAAAATAATTTTATTTTCTAATTTATTAAAATTAGATTCTATAGATGGTAGACGAATACGTTTTCTAGCTAGACGTTTCTATAATTAGCGGCGATTCGAGTTTCTATTAATATAAAAGGTAATATTAATATTAGACTTTTTAATAAAATACGGATATTTCGTTTTAAAATATATCGATTCGCTTTATTTTTAGTATTTATTCGAAGAATAAATTATATATTTATACGCGTTTTTAAATCTATAGAAAATATAAATACTTTTCTATTATCTATAAAACTATTTATTTTCTTTAATTTCGAAACTATAGATATTCTTTTTACTCTTTCTAAAAAATATTTTATATATATTACTAAAAGGAATATACGATATATAGATTATTTTATTTATATTAAACTCCGCCGGCTAATAGTTATATAATTATTTAGCTATAAATTTTTCCGATTTAAAAATATATCTAATAGTAAAATTATTTAGTCTAATACCGAAAGTCGATAGATTATTAATATTTTCTATATTAAAGTACGGGATTAAATATAAAATATAATTATTATAAATATTATAAAAAGTAATAAATTTTTAAATAAAGATTTATTTCTAGTTAGAATTTTTCGGATCGAATTTATTATAGTAGTATATATTATATCTATAAATTAAATTAGTAAAAAAATTTAAAAAAAAGATTTATAAATATATTAAATACTTTTTACTAAATTTTTTTTATAGATTTTAAAAGCTTTCTATTAATATTAGTAATAGTAGATATATCGATTTTATAAAGTTTATATATATTAAAAGTATTTAGATTTATAGAATCTTTAGATAAAAAATACGAATTTAGAAATTTTTTATTATATTTAGAGATTTTACCGCTTTTAAAAAAAAAGATAGAGAATTTTTTACTATAGTATTAATTCGCTCGATAAATAATTTTTTAGTTTTTTATAAAACGAATTAGCTATATAATAGATAAAAGCTATATATTACTAACCGGATTTATAGAAATAAAATATTAAAACTATATAAATATCTCGTTCGGGATAAATTAAAAAAGAATAAAAATAGAAATAATAGAAATTATAGATCGAATATACTTTTTACGGAAATATAAATAGTTTTTAAAAAGATTTATTACTATAGAAATAGCTACTACTATATCTATATTATTAATAAATAGATTTCTAAAAGTTTCTAGATTAGTAAATTAATTAATAGAAATATTTCTAAAAGCGTATAGATCTATAAATAGAAGCGAAACGTTATTATTATATTAATATTAATTATTATTTACTTTATTAGAATCTCTATAGCCTGGCTAATAGACTAGACTATCGGAATCTACTATTAGTAAAATATAGAATTTCAAGCTGATTTTCTATAACTGTAGAAAAGTAAGGTATTTATATATATAAACATTTCCACGCTAGATCTATACCCGTTTCTATACCTATTTTTACGATTAACGACCGAATTAGTTAGTATCCGAATTCGTATATAACTATATAATCCTGATATATATTCTATAACCCCTTAAACCGTTCGTATAGTTTAGAACCCTGACTACTATAAAAGTTCTATTCTATTATTAGTTTAAAATAATTAAATATAAACGAAAATAAAATATTAGAAAATTAAATTAAAAAGTTAAAAAGTTTCTATAGAATTTTATTAATTAGTTTTTCTAGTATTTTATTCTAAAAATAAATAAAAGATAAAAAATAATATATTAACTATTAAATCTAAGCTATAGAATAGAGAAATCATAAATATAACGAAAATATTAATCGATTTCTTCTAGCTTTATAAATATTTCAATATATTTAATAATTTACTAACTTTATAGATTATCTAATTCTGCGACGCTATAGAATTAAACGATCTATAGAATATTAATACGTATATTAGAATGGAATGGTTATATAAATATAAAGATATTCGTATTATATAACGATATAATATTTAATAAACTTTAAATCTTTTTTAAAACGTTTTAATTTAACTTTTTTTTTCTATTAATATTATTATTAGATTTATATATCTATATCTATATAGATCTATATAACTATAGATAAATATCTAATAGTATAGAATAGTCGCGTAATACCGGCGTAGTAAACCGGAATAATATCGGCTATATTATTAAATCTAATCTATCTTTTTAATAGTTAATATAACGAGGATAAAATCGCGCGGATAATATATAACTGGATTTCTAAATAAAGTTCGAAAGAAAAATAGACGGCTACTATTTTTAATATTCTAGATTCCGTTAATAAAGCGATCGGCGTTATAGAAATTATTTTAAATAAGATCTACGAGATTATAATCTAGTAGCGACTTTAAAAAGTCTATTATAAAATATTCGAAGAAGTTTTCTAGACTATAGATTCTTTAAACCTATAAAATTAGCGGAATAATATCTTTAAAACTCGAAATTGTAAGAATAAAACTATTAAAATATTTAAAATAAATTAGGATAATAAATTTAGTAATATTTTTTTAAAATTTTTTCCGGAAAAATATTTTAATATAGTTACTAAACTATCCGATATACTAAATTTAAACGAAATAGAAATTATACTTCGTTTTATTATATTTACTAGATTATAATATAATATTCTAAAATCGAATATAATATAAGAAATTATTTTTATTAATTTTATAAAAGCTAGTAGCTATAATTTTATTAAACTAGATAACTTTACTATAGAATCGGATTCTACTAGAAAATTTACGTAATATAGTATTATTAGTAGTAAATTACTTATTTTTAAACGTAAAAGCCGAATTATAATTTTACCGGCAAAAAAATAAAGTAGCCGAATAAAATATTCTAGACCTAAACGCCTATTATTAATAGAAATATAAATCTATTCTATCGATTCGGATAATACTAGAAGTTCTAATCTATCTAGTATCGACTCTAACGTCTTCTATAGTAATAAAAATAATAAAGCTATAGATATAGAAAATTCTAAAAATATATCGAATCGTTTTATTAATAATAACTAAAATAAAAGTTCCGCTAGTTTAAATAAAGGAGATAAAGAATCTATATATAATATTAAAAAAGATCCGATAGAAATCTATTATAAATACTACTAATTTGCCTATTAGATCATTAATTAATTTAAAAAAAAAACTTTAAAGGCGGTAAATATAATAGATTCTAATAAATACTTTATAGTAATATAATATATAATAAAACCGAAAAAATTTAGCTACGTATACTATATATATCTATCTTATCTAGCCGGCTATATCGGTCTATATATAAATAAAGTAATAGAAAAAATCTTTCGTAAATAACTAGAAATTTACTAATATAGATATACGGATTTCGAGGCTTTATAGATAAATAGAATAACTATATTTTAATTCTATCTAGAAAAATAGCTGTCCGTATCTAAAAATAAACTAGTTATCTATATTTTTTCGGCTATAATATAAATCTTTTTCTAGTTTCTAATTTAGGAATTTAAAGAATTAATTATAGATAGTTTCGACGGAATTAGCTACTATAAAAAATAATATAAAAACAATATAATTATTTTTCTAGAAATATTTTCTTAGATATATAGTAGTATAATCTATAATAGAATCTATAAATCTAGTATTAGAGATATAATTAATGTAAAGTTCGATATATATCTATACTATTAACGCGAAAAAAATAGTAAAACTAATAAAAAATAGCTCCGTATAATAGTATATAGACTGTTCTAATAGTTTATCCGCTAGAATCTAATATATTAGATATTATACGTTTATATAAAATCTAATAATAATATCCGACTCGTTTTATATTTCTATTATACGAAATTTGTATCTCCGGATAATAAAATAAAGTTTCGCTATTTAAATATAAATATCGCTAAATTTTTAAAAGGTAGCGATTATAGAAAAAAAAATATTATTTAAAGGAATTTATTATTTAATAATAAAATCGAGGATTCCTATACTATTATTATCCCGGACTTTTACTATAAATTTAAAAAATAGTAAAATATTATTAAAAAAAGAAATTATTAAAAAAAGAAATATATTATCGACTTTAAAGATTATATATATATTAAAGAAAATAAAAAATAATTCGGCTATTTTATATTAGTATCCTACTAGCGAGACGATATTTAATTTTTCTATTCGGAACTTTTTTATAGTTCGATAGATATAAATTCTATATATATCCGCCGAACGATTTTACTTTAATATATTAGAATCTATAAAAATCGAAAGATATTTAATAATAGAAAATCCGATATATAGTCTAATCTAGCCATCGTTTATATTATATTATCGGCTCTTTTCTATATATCTCTCGGCTATAATAATAAATTTAAAACTATTTTTATTATAAACTATTTGAACTGCCTGGAATTTATATAGAATTTAGTAGATATAGAGGTATTGGTCGATGGTACCGGCTGACTAATACGCTGATTAAGTCCCGTTAACCGCGGTTTATTAGCTCTGTAGGATTCGTTATCTAATTAGATCTAGCGTTCAGCCTTGTTCGTTTATTTATAGATAAGCTTTCTACCTATATAGAAATATTAAACTATTATTATTATCTAAAATCGAATTATAATAATTAGTAGTAATAAAAGGTTTATTTATAGGTGCTATATAATATATATATAGCGTTTATAAATACTAATTCCTATTTATAAATACTAATAATACTAGTAACGTTATCCGTATTTTTAGAAATACTAATTATTTTAATTAAGTATATTTTATTAGCAGTATTTACTAAATTACTATCGTTTTTTACTAGTTATA
This sequence comes from Rusavskia elegans, assembly GCA_011316305.1. Classification (NCBI taxonomy): domain Eukaryota; kingdom Fungi; phylum Ascomycota; class Lecanoromycetes; order Teloschistales; family Teloschistaceae; genus Rusavskia; species Rusavskia elegans. Next base: position 142,239 of record SAUG01000072.1, read on the forward strand.
TTTTATATATTTAGATAGAATAGAAATAAATCGGTTTATTAATTAGATTCTAATTAATTACGATAGTAATAGACGAGCTACCTTTATTTCTCGATAATAGTACTATCCTTTTCGGATATCAGTTTATCGAGTTTATAGATAGAACCGATTTTAGATATACTACTAATTAGTATTAGAATATACTAGATTTATTAAACTTTATATATAATAATTATAGTAATTCTAAACCTTTTAGAACCGAAGTAGATAACGCTATAGATGTTAAAATAAAATTATTTTCCCCGTTACCCCGATTATTTAAATAGCCCGACGAATAGTTAGATAGTAGGACTATAGTATAAGCTACTATTAAATTTTTTAGAAAAAGTATAGCGGAGTTCCGGAACGATCCTATATATATATAAGCCTTTATAAATTATTAAACCTCCTTTAAAAATAAAAAAAAGGAAGATATAATTAACGAAGCCCTAGCGGACCTTTCTATTTTATTTAAAACGGGTATAAGCCGGAAACCAAATATAACGCGAGGCCGTAGCTTTAATTCTATAGTAATACGATTTTTTAAAAAGTTAAAAGAATAGAATATTATAATCTAGATAGAGTTTATAGAACTTCGCTAATAAAATTAATTGAGGAAAAAGATATCTTCGCTACTATCTAAATTTTCTATATTTTTTACTAGAGCCGATAAATACGAGAAATTCGTTATAGGCGATATTAGCTACTTCTACCTTTTCTATAATAATAAATCCGCCGAAATCGGACTTTATATCGAATATATAGGTAATGGTATCTATTTTTATAATATCTATATTTTTACCGAACGAATTAAAAACGTCGCTAGATTAAATAGTAAGGTTAAAAAGAACCTATAAATATATTTTCGCGGTAAAGCTCTATAATAGTATTTTAACGAACTTTCGGATATAGAAAAAGAATATTTAATAAAAGACTTCGATATATAAATTAACGCTTTAATTACTCGCTTTAAATTATTAATAGAAGAAGGAATATATATTTTAAATAAAAAAAAGTATACTATCGAGAATATAAGCCGCTATCGCGAACCTTACGAATACGGCTAGACTAGACTTCGAACTATAAAGATCGCCGAAACGACTAATATTCGATAAATTATTATATAGATATAGATAGATTTCGCTACTCTTTTTTATACTATCTTAATAATTAAATTAATAGAAAAGACTACTATTAATACGTTCTTTCGATTAATAGATAATTATAAGCTCGAAATCTAGACTATAGAAAAAGATTACTTCCGGTAATCCCGGGAAATACTTTCTAATAATTCTAGCTATTAATAAATAGGAAATCTATTTCTATTCCGGTTTTAACCGGTACTAGAAAATATAGTACGCTAATTAATATTTAGTTCCGGCTTTTTCGGATACAAATATTAATATTCTATAGTTTAATAGACTTTTTAGTCTTTTTAGAAATATTAGCTTTCTTTTATTAAAAGAGATCTATTAGAAGCGCCTTTTACTTAAAACGATATAAACTTCTTTCGTACTATATTTATAAATAGATTAGAAAATTTATAAAGAAATTTCTTCTTAATATAGTAGAACTCTACGCTAGTATATAGTAATAGACTTTAGGGACCTTATAATAACTAATTCTAAAAAAGATTTTACTTCGATCTAAATTTCTAATATTTAGCGCCGCTAGTTTCGTTTTAACGAGCCTATTAAATAGGAGTTTATAAAAATATATACGGCGAGGATTATTTTACTATAAAAGAAATTTACGTTTAATATATTAAATAGGATCCCGCCTATAAATATTATAGTAATAGGTCTGTCGAATTTTATAACGAAGAGGTCGAATATTATAATAAAGTTTATAAAAAGTTAGAATATAAAGAAATTAGCCAGAACTTTATCGATATTAGACCGAAGGTTTTATATTTATAATAAAAATATAACGCTTTATTCGAGTTACGTAATAAATTATTTAAGTATTTTAAAACCGTTTACTAGAATATAGAAAGTAACGAAGCTAAAATATAAATATTTATCGCCGAAAAGTAATTTTATAACGTCCCTGTGTATCAGAGGGCGTTACGCTCGAGCCTAGCTACAGCCGTAGACGTAGTCCGAGCTACTAAATAGTAAGGGAATCCTAGCGTAGGTTATTATAACTAATCCTATATAGCCGCAGAGGTACGGTTATAATATTACGAGGTATCTTCGTTATAAGGTAATTAAGAAGAGAATAGTAGAGATATATTTAATAATTATATTAACGACTAACGAGAGAAGCTATCTATAGGAATAATAAGCGATATATATATTAAAAATAGCTATAAAAGCCGATAGTAGCCGTACGCTAAAAGCTCTATTAAAAGCAGCGGCTATAGCGGCTATAGACAGCTATAGATAATTAGGCTCGCTTACCTAGCTAATCTTCTAGGGAACCTCTATAGAGTCGTAGACGTAATACGGCCCCCCCTATATCGCTTCTTGCCTAGCTTAGTTACCGTATACGGGATATAAAAAGGGTTTCTTTTCTTTCTTTTCCTTATTTAATAAATATCTCTATTATATATTCTCGACGAGAAAACCGCTTAAAGTCCTTTATTTATATCTAATCTAGAAAGATTAAAATACCTTTTCCTTATTCTTTATATACTTATAATAGTTTAAAAGAGTATAAGGTCAAGGTTAGTAGTAATACCTGCGGTAAATATACTCGGGCCTAGAAGTCCTATAACCTTTTAATTTCTAATACTACCTATATATTAATCGGTTTACTTACTTTCTTTTACTAACTCTTATATAGGGAAGCGTCTTAAGGATAAGAAGAATAAACTATATTCTAATATCGCGAGCGTTTTTAATAAATATTCCGAGGCTCGCCGTTATATCGAATCCTTCCTTAATTCTAAAAAAGAAATTCGTAATAAACGTCTTACTTAGGAGTCCGACCTTCGTCGACTCTTTAGTAAATAAAAGCGTCTTATCGCTTATTATCGTACTCTAGATAAACGTAAGAGTAATTTTATCGTTTAGGAGTAACGCGTCTTAGCCCGTCTCGATAAAATTAACGATCCTATTATATTTCGCTCCTCCGGTAGTTTTACGCTAGCCGCGTAAAAGGCGTCCGTTAAATTAATACCTAGGTTTAATTCGGGTAATCTGGATCAGTTCTTAAGAGATTTTAACTTCTCTCAGCCTGTAGAGACTGTAGGGTCCTAAAGAAAGTCTAGTAAAAGGTTTCTTCTCTACTATCTTTATAGCCTTACTATTTAAGTATTTATATTATAAGTTATTTCTGGTTCTTCTAAAAGCTCTGCTAAATTTTATTCTTAAGATACTATCTTATCCTATAATAATAGCAATAGTAACCAGTCGAAGTCCTTATTCCTAGGTTGCGTACTAAGCTTCGGGTCTAGAATTCTCTTATCCTAATTTACCTAATTTAGTTTATAGTATTCGATTTTATTTATAGCATTAATAACGCTCGTATATACTTTTCTTACGTAGTCTATCTATAACTATTAAATTAATTCTCCGCTTTTATTATATTTTTTCGTAAGGCCCTAGAGTAGTTAGTAGTAATCTTTCTAAATCTATATTTTTTATACTTTTCTACCCTCTTTAAATTTTATATCCAAGTCTTTAATTTCTTTATAGGATATTATCGATTTAATATCTAATTCTTTATATAATAGGTTTTTATAGGCTAGGAGGTATATTATCTACGGTTCTATTTTCTTACTAACTATACTTTTTTCGGTCTTTCTTCCTAAGATTAATTCTTTCTATTCGTTTCCTAGGACTATATAATTCCTTTAACTTTCGATTATAGTAAAGTTAGTTATTCTAATTAATCCGTATTTAGTTTTAACCTTAATATCTAGTACTCTAGCGTTATATATTATTTTTCCGTAGATATAACCTTCGATTTTTTTATAAAATCCTCTTATAATTTTATTATCTTCCTCTCTATTTACGAGAGCGATTATTTATTAACTTCCGATTTTAACCTTAAGCGCTATAGTAAAAGGTTTTTCGGTTTTATATAGTTTAAATCCGATTATTAACCCTTTTAATTCTTACGCCTTCTTAGGTTCTTTAGAATACTATCCTGACCCCTCTTTATCCGATAGATAGATATAGTAATTATCGTTATAGCAGGCTAACCAGCTTTTTACTATATATTTATTAGTTATTTTCCTAGGTAATTCTTCCGTTACCTCGAACTAATCTTTAGTTACTTCTATTACCTTTTTAGTTAGGTAATTCCTTTTAAGGTATCCTATCTTTCCGTATAAGTAATAAGCTTTAGTTCGCGATCCTTTATTCTCGGTAGTATTAAGCTCTATTAGGTTTTTTCTAGGCTTTTTTTTAGCGGGTCCTATTTTAGTAAACGCCTGTTTATCTAAGTATATTTTATATTACCTAGTATCGATCCTTATCGCTAGCTCGATAAGGTCCGCTAGCGAGTCTGGTTCTTCGACTACTACTATAACTTCCTTAACTTTTATATAGAGTCCTTTATAGAAGTAGGCTTTTAGAGCTAAGTCTTCCTAGTCTATCTTATAAGCTAACGTTCTAAACTAAGTAACGTAGGTAGCTACCGACTTCTACTACTTTAGAACTATAAGTTTTCTACCCGTTACCCTATCCTTATTACTATTTCTAAAGGCTTCTTTTATAGCTATAATAAGGTTAGTAAAGGCGTAGAAGATTTATACTATTTTATCTTCCTTTTATCCTTCCGGGTTATTAAGGTAGTCTTCTATTCGAAGCTATACCTAATTAAGGGCAGCCCTTCCTAGGTATAATATTATAAATAAGACCTTAACCGCTTCGTTAGGAAATTGGCTTACGTATAGTACGAAATAAATATTTATCTAAGTAACCTATAGTTTTAAAGATCCTTTATCTCCTTTATAGATATTTAGAGTTACTACTTTAATACTATTACTTCGATCCGTAGGACGGGATAACGAGACTAATATAGTAGGGTAAGTCGTTAAAATATAACGTCTTTGTATATTAGAAGGTATTACGCTCGAGCCTAGCTATAGCCGTAGACGTAGTCCGAGCTACTAAATAGTAAGGGAGTCCTAGTATAGGTTATTATAACTAATCCTATATAGCCGTAGAAGTACGGTTACGATATTATAAGGTATCTTCGTTATAAGGTAATTAAGAAGAGAATAGTAGAGACGTATTTAATAATTATATTAACGACTAATAAGAGAAGCTATCTATAGGAGTAATAAGCGATATATATATTAAGAGTAGCCGTAAAGGCCGATAGTAGCCGTACGCTAAAAGCCCTGCTAAAAGCAGCGGCTATAGCGGCTATAGACGGCTATAGATAATTAGGCTCGCTTGCCTGGCTAATCTTCCAGGGAACCTCTGTGGAATCGTAGACGTAACAAATTTTCTAGTATAAAAGATACTTTTATACCTCGCGTAATCGCTTTAAATAGCGAGTAGATTATAGGAACTGGTTTAGCTTTTAAGTATTTCTATTACGCTGTTTTTCTATTAATTTTCCGTCTAGATATATCTGACGCTAAGGATATATATACTAATTTAAGATATATAGTATTAATAGCCGATAGAAAATTTATTCTAAAAGGTATTAAAATTAAAAAACTACCGAAAAAGATTCCTATTTATAATATAGATAAATAAATCTATCGGACCGATAAGTTCGCTATTTTTATTTTCTATCTAAAAGATAATTTAACTATTATAAAGTTTATAAAAGAAATCTATATTATTAAAAATCTATAAACTAATCTACTACTAAATATAGATATTTTAATTCTAGAAGAAATAATTTTAGATTATTAAAAATAGTAAATTATTATTAGTAGTTACGAAAATCTTAAAATTAATTTTAACTCCTATATATATAAGAAATCTAACTTTAGATATACTATTAGAATTTAAAGTAATATTATTTTAAAATCTAATAGGATTATATAAATCCTAGTATAATATCGAAGCGATATTTCCGGAAACTGTAATTTTTTTTTCGAGCCTAAATTAAAGTTAATTCCGAAAATAAACTTTAATTCTAATAGTAGCGCTTTTATTTATATAGTCGACGCTTTATTTAACTTCGTAAATATCTATAATATAAGCTATTCGCCAGTAGTTCTATTTAAATAAACTTGGTTTAGAAAAGTTATCGAGAATCGATATAAAAGATACTATACCGGCGCTCTTAACCTAATTCTATTTACGGTATAATTAATATAAAGTACTATTAAATATACTATTAAGAAATTAATAAAAAAGATAGCTATTAGAACTACGGCGATACTCGCTATTACCGCGGTTATATAAAATAGGATCGTATATTATCTAGAATTATCTAATATAGTTAACGCGCGAAATATTCTAACGAATTAGAACGCCTTCTACCCGGTTAATAAAATAAATTTTAGTAAAAGTTTAGTAAGACTTAGCGCGAATTTAGCTAAAAATATTAAATTCGCTAAATTAACTTTTTCTATTATATCTATTAATTCTAAACTGGAATATCGTTTCTCTAATAGTATTACAGTTTATAGTAAACTACTAGTTATATAATAATTAACCGCTATTATCGAAAAATATTAAAATATATTTACCGATTAGAAAGTTATAGTAGATATTTTTAAAGAGGAATAGATACTAATATTTCTAAAAGAAAGAGCGAAACCTACGTTTTTAAAGATTTATAATCTAAACTATACGGACCGTATTAAATTTAATAAAATCTTTAATAAATTCTATAAATAAAATAAAATAGAATACTTCGAATAGCTAACGCTTTTTATATACCCTATTTTTATAATATAGAAAACTTTCCTGGATAGTACGAAAAAGAAACGAATAGTAGTTAATATTCGAAGCTTTAATATTATTACGGAATCGGATAGCTATCCCTTTCTATTATAAACGGATATTATTACTTTAGTATTAGAGTATCTCTATATCTCGGTTATTAATACTATAGGATAGTTTTATTAATTTAGAATCTAACGCTATAATTATTATAAATTTATAGTAGTTTTTTATCGCGGATAGAAATAAACTTCGGTAACGTTTATAGAATATAAAAGTTTATTGCCGTATATATAGCGCTAGACCGATAAACTATTTTATCTATTTAAAGATTTCGCTAAAATCTATATAGACGATATTATTATTTTTTTATATAATTTAGAAGAATATTTAAAGTATTTAGATTAAATTTTCGCTTTATTCCGAAAAAAACGAATTAGTTTTATACCTTTTAAATTATTTATAGGGTATTCTTTAGTTTATTTATTTAGATAACGCGTTAATATACTAGAAATAACTACCTTAAAGGATAAAATTAAAGCTATTTCGGAAAAGGCTTTTCCTAAATATCTATAAAATCTAGAAATCTATTTCGGAATAACTAGCTGGCTATATTATATAATCGTAGAATATATATAGCTCGCCGAACCTTTATAAAAGAAAAAGACTCTATTTATAAAAGGATTCGGATAAAGCTTTAAAAGATTTAAATATAAACTCTAATTAATAAAATTAAAATATAATTTTATTCTAGAAGAAAAGGAATTATTTCGGGTACTATAAATAGTATTCGAACTATTAATTTTCTTCTATTATTTCGATCCTATAAAAAAGCTCTATATCGACCTAGATATATTAAAGTAATTCGGCTTTATAGTAATTATCTACTATATTAAAAGAGATCCCGATAAAGACTTTCTATCTACTAAAATATAGCTAATAATATTTCTAAATAAATATTTTAATAGCGTCGAATAGAATTATTAGTCTACCGAATTAAAAGTCGCTAGAATTATCTAGATAGTAAGGAAGACTCGCTATTTTATTAATTCCTTTTTAAAGTTACTAGTAATTATATATACTAATTACTCGGCGGTAATTCCGATTTTAAAATAGACCTTGTTTAAAATAACGAGTACCGATAAACTGAATCTAAGATTTATTCGTATATTATAGTACCTTTCGGCTTTTAATATTAAATTATACTATAAAATAGATAAAATTAATATTATTTTTAATATTTTATTATAATTTAAGATAAAGGTCCCCTATATATAGGTTAAAAATAAAGAAGGTATTCTAGACGTACTATACGGAAATACCGAGTTTAATAATAAAGAAGATATTTTATAGTACGCCCCGTATACTATTATATCGATATACTATATAACGCTCGTCGAAATAGTAGACGAGTTTAAATAATATATTAAAGAGGGCTATACTAACGATAAACGATAGACTAAGATTATTATAATACTATAAATCTAGAAACTAGATCCTAATATTAAAAATAATAAATATCGCGTACTAAATATTAATTTCCGAATATATAACGAACTTTTCTATTATATTTCTAGAAATAGCCGAAATCGATTCTATATTCCGAATAAACTCGTAGGCGAAATTATTAGCGAAGTTTATAACCGAGTATTATTAAAGGTATTATTATATATATAAGGAATTCTATCTATCGATTTTTATTTATAATATATATAAGAAGATTAAAGAATATATAGAATACTGCTAGTAATACTAGTTTAATTAAACGAAATAGTATAGGTTCTATAGTTCTTTTAATCTAATTCCTCCGAAGGTACAGTTTTATATAATTATAACAGACTTCGTACTCGCGTTATCTACGAAATTTTCTAATAAAAATTATATATAAGTATACTAAAAAGGTTTTACTAATTTCTAGCTAGATTTTTTACTTTATAGTTAATTAAGCGAACTTTATTATTACGGCTTTATTCGAATATAACTAGAGAATTCTATTAGCTATTATTAGTAATAGAGATTATAAATTTATATTATCTTTCTAGCGCCAGATTTTCTAGAAGCTAGAAATAAAAATTCTAGTATCTATAGTATATTACCTATAAACCGATAGATAATAGGAGTATATTAATTAAATTATAGAAATTAGTTTCCGTTTTTGATTTATAGAATATCTGGATAAAAATTAGACTAAAGCTATTCTATTTCTATAGTTCGCGCTTAATAATATAGCTAGTTTTACTACTAATACGGCTTTTAATAAACTAGTACTAGATTTTCGATCTAAAGATATAATTAGTACTTTATCGGACCTACTACTAGAAAATATAAAACGTTTAAAATCTATTAAACGCGTAGAAATAGAAGATATAATAGCCTTTAGTACTGCTTTTTCTAAAGTCCGGTATAATAATCTATATAAAACTAGATCCTTTAAACTAAATAATAAAGTTTTCCTAAAATTTTATTATAGATATATATTACTAGACGTTATTAATCGAAGGTTTTCGTATTAACGAGCTAGTCCGTTTAAAGTAATTTATAAAATCGGATACCTCGTATACGAATTAGAACTTTCTATTACTATAAAAATCTATCCTATTATCTCTATAGCCTAATTAGAACTAGCGCCTATCGGCGATAATCTTTTTAACCGGCTTTTAGTTAATAATAAGCTTTTTACCGTCGAAATAGAATTTCCGGAGGAAAATTTTAACTAGTTCGAAATAGAATGAATTATAGATCGGCGAAAAATACGCTAGTATTTCTAGTATCTAGTTAAATAGAAAGGCTATAGGCCGTAATATAATAGCTAGTATAGATTATAAAATTTAACGTACTATATAGACTTTATTAACGAATATAACGAACGTTTCCCTTTTTTATCTAGACTTCGTTATTAGTAATAATCTAATTATATCCTAGCGGTATTATAGTAACCGGAACTTTAAATATCTATATCGCTAGTAGACTTTTTATACTATTCCGGACTAAAATTAAAATATTTATAAGTTATTATATCTCGCCGGCGCTTTATATATTCGATTTAGTATAATTATATTTCTTTTTATATTCGGTAAAGTATTACTACTATCTATTAGGTTCTAATTTAAAGATTCTATTACTAGACGCTATAGTATAGTAATAGTACGTACCGCTTCTATTTAAACGATAAAGAAATTAGTTCGACTGCTTTATTAGCCGTTTTTTATTATTTAGGGGCTTTAGTATAGCCCGGGTTCGATTTCTAGTAGTATTAGTTTCTTTTTAATCTTTTTTCTTTTTAGCTTCCGGTAAGATCTAATTACGATATATTCGCTTCTAAATAGATAATTTTATTATCTAGCGCTATAACGTAGTAATAGCGTATACCGGAGGCGATCGCTTTTTTATATTTAAATATATAACCTGGTAGACCTAGGTTCGATTCTTGGTAATACTATTTTCTTTTTTAACTTTTTAGCGCCTTTATTTTTAATATTTTTAAAGTTTTTAAACGTTTAATACGAGCGTATTAAAGGTAATACTATTTTTTCGTTTTATAGTATTTATTATAAGCTATTTAAACTGCCTAGAACTTATATAGAGTTCAGTAGATATAAAGATACTAGCCGATAGTATCGGCTGACTAATACGTTGACTAAACCCCGTTAACCGCGGTTTATTAGCCCTGCGGGATTCGTTGCCTAATTAGATCTAGTATTCAGCCTTGTTCGCTTGTTTATAGATAAGCTTTCTATCTATATAGAAATATCAAGCTATTATTATCATCTAAAATCGATTTATAACAATTTTATATCCTTTTAGAATAGTAATATAGCTGCGCTTAGGTTTTTATATATTAAACGCCATTATTTATTAATCGTTATAGTAGAATCTAGTTATAGAAATAAAAGTAAACGTTTTATTAGAACTTGATCGGAAGAAAATAAATAAAATAATCTAGAAAAATCAGATCGATATATCAAAAGTTTTTAAAACGGTATTTAAATAAATATAGGAAATCGAAAAAGTAAAATATAGAAAATCGAACTTTTTTAAAAATAAATAGTAAAAGTTAGATTAAATATTTAGAATAAGAAAATTTAAATAATTTATAAAAGGCTAGTTTCTAGTACTAACTGTTCTATATATACTAAAAAACGTTAAACCTAATTTAATTAATTTCTAAAATATAAATATATATTAATTAGCTAGTTTAATTCTATAGCGCCGCGGAATTAATTAAAATATTTTAAATAATTTCTTTTTTTCTAATTTAGAATATAAATATTAGTTTTTTTATTTTTTTTTCTTTATATACTTTTTTACTATAATATATTTATTATTTCTATTTCTTTTACTTTCTACTAGCTTTTTATTCTTTTAACTTTCTCTAATATACTTTCTATTTAATCGATATTTCCTAGAAATCTTTCTTCTATTATCCGTCTATAGCTGTAGTAGCGGCTTTCTATTAAATTCTAATTTTTTTATCTTTCTAATACCGCGTAGACCGTTTTAATATATTTCGCGAAAAATATTTAGTAAGTTTATATCGCTATTTTCTTCGTTTCTAATTAGTTTAATTCTAAACCTCTCTAGAATATTTAATATCGACTATTTATTATTTTTACTACGCCGATCTAGTATTCGCTATAATTTTCTACTTCTATTATTTTTTCGTTAACGATAGTTTTTTAAAAGTTATAGAATACTTTTTAGTAATTTTTAGAAATTCTATACAATATTTAATATTATAAATAGTTTTTAATAGATAGTTAACTAAGTTTTCCGTATACTAGTTAAATATCGAATCTAATTAATAGTATAATAATCTTTTATTAACTTTTTAGACTTTATATACCGAAACTTTCTTTAAAAGGAAATCTTTAAAAAGGTAATATTAAAAAAACGCTAGTGGTATATAATAGATAAAAGTTAGATTTATAGTATTAATATCTATAGATTTATATTACGGCTATTAATTCGCTATAAATTTAATACGTTCTAATCGTCGTCGGAAAATAATAAAAATAGATTTCTAAAAAGCTTTTTATATATTAAACTAAAGATATATAAACTAGTCCCGTAGTATATTAAATAGTTAAATACTATTTCTAATAATTCATTTTATAATAAAAACTATTTCGGCCGTTTTATTATATTATTAGCTATTTTTTATAGTTATTTTAAATTTAACTTATCCGATAACTTTTAAACGATTATTAGCTTTTATTTATACTATAGTAGTATTCGGTATTATATTATCGATTTATTAATATCTTTTAATCTAACGAAATCCTATTAGATTTTCTAATAAAGAATTAGAAATATTACCGAATATAGTTAAAAGTAGATTATAATAGTAGATCGATTCCTCTATTATATAGAATTATACGATAACTATAATTTCGAAAAAAATTATTAAAGTAAAAAATTCGGCGATATAGCGATTTATTAAAGTATTACTAACTCGCTAGCCTTTAAAGGATAAAGTTCTAGATAAATCTCCTTTTTTTATTCGATATAGGCCCCCGCGATTATTCTTTTTTCTACGATATAAATCGCTATTAATATATAATAATAACTATTTAATCAATAAATAAAAGTACTAGAAGCTTTTAATATTACTATCTAATTCTATTATAGATTCGATTTTTCTATATAAAATCTATATTTAAGAGTTTCTTTATTAAAAAAGAATTTATAGATATTAACTATTTCTTGTCCGTATCTATACTAGTTATTTATAGATTTTCCTACTACCGGACGAAATTCTACGTATTTATATCTACTATAATTAATAAAAATATAATAAATAATAATTTTAAAATATTAGAAAATATTTTTATTAAGTAAATCTATATCGATACCGATAATTCTAGTTTTACTATATATTACCGTTTAGTAATTAGAAATTTTAAAATATAGAATCGAATAGAAAGTTATAAAATATTCCGAAGTAATATTTTATAGCGGCTGTTTAATAGTCTATAGTAGCTTTTTTCCGGAATTAAATTCTAGTATCTTCGCTTTAATATACTATAGTTAATCTATAAACTTAATTAGAATATTAACTATTCTATAAATACTTCTATATTTTAGTATACCGCGGACCGCTAGGCGCGAATTTAATTAGTCTAGCCGAATAAATTTTAAAAGTTTAAAGAATTAGTTATCTATAGTTATAAATTAAAAATAGTTATAATCTTTCTAGATATTACCTATTCTAGTAATTAGTAAAATATTAAACAAGCTAGTAACTGGATTTTATTATAGATTTAGGATAACCGAGGTTTATAGATACGGTATTTTTATTTATTTACTACCTTTCTATATTCTTTTAAAACAAGTTTAAAAGATTTTATAATCTATTTTTATTATAATTAAAAATTTAAAAACTATTTTAACTTTTATTTCCTAGCTAAATTATATTTAACTTTTCGCTACGCTATTAAATATAATAATATAAAATTATTTCGATATATTTTCCGTTATATCTATATTATTTTCTAAACAGAACCTGCAGGTATATTATATTATATTTACGCGCTTCTCCGTATACTTTATATAGTTAATTTAAAGGCTGCTATAAAGGATTTTTAGAACGTTATATTTATTAATTATTTTATAAATTTATAAAAACAATCGGATATCGAATTTAAAATTAACCGATTTTTCGAATTATATAATTTAAAATTTAAAACCTTTTAGCGCGAATATTTCTAATTTTTATCTAATAATAATAAATTATTATATAATTAGTTTTTAAATAGATTATATATTAACTAGCTCTAATCTATAGTCGAACGGATTTTCTACCGGTTTATTTCCGGATATTATTTTAAAAAGACTATAGTAGAAAATATCTGGAATATAGTAATTTATTTATCTATAAACTCTATTATTACGAATATAGAAAATCGTTATTCTATAAACTCTATTAATAATACTTTTTTCTAAAGTTTTTAGAAACTCGGTAATTCGGTAGTTAAATATTATCTATATTATTTAGTAAATAGTACTATTTTTAAAGAGAGTATATATTATATAAATAAGATTAAAATTAAAGATATTTAAAATCTAGATAATATTAACCTCGATATCGATTTTACTAAAAATCTATTAATAGTATAATTTAACTAATTCCGTAGCGTTATAAAATTACTCGAATAAAATAAAATACTAGCTATATATCGCGGTTATTAATTGCTTTTATAGTATTATTAATTTATTTAAATTATAGCCTATTATATTTATATTACTTTCCTTTATTTTCGTCTTTTCGAACCGTTTTTACTATAATTTTACCTATTTAATAGCAGTTTTAATAATATTAAACTTTTCTATTTTCTAATTAATATCTCTTTTAGAATTTTTATAATATAAGCCTAGCTCTAATATCCGCGGTTCGATAGGCTCCCGTATATAGGCGTATAAAACCGTTCTATTTATCTATAATTAAATAGATTCCTATACGTTCGAAAAAATAAAGAAATTATAATCGATATTATAATATTAAATTTACTTTTTTTACTATTTTTATCGTTATATACCTAGATCTAATAGCTTCGTCTATCGACTATAGTAATACTAATTATCTCCGGCGTATAACTATTCTAGAAGTCTCTTTTTCTATTTAAGGTATTATTTTTTTTCCTTTTTATTTTAGAAAGTTAATATCCTTTTCTAATAATCTATAATATATATCGTTCTTCGAACTTTTTACTAATATTTTTATTAGTTTATAATAGTTTATTTATAGTAGTATCTTTTTCCTTTTTTTAGTTTATATTACTAGTATAATCTTATCGTCTCTTCGATTTAAATACTAGCCGCGGTATAAAATTTCGAATATCTTTTTTTTATATTACGCTATATCTAACTAACCGATTCCGATTAAAATTCTAATAGAGTCTATATTAGTTATTTAGTACTTTTATATAGCGAGTTTCTTTAAAATTGGTTCCGGTAATACGAAAGAGATTATATTTAATAATAATAATCTTTCTAGAATAATTTTTACTTTTTTTTCCTTCTATTTTTTAAATTATACTATATACTAATACCTTTTATTTAGATTTCTACCGTCCGATTATATTTCTAGGCCGCTATACTTTATAGTATTTATTTAATAATCCGGGTTATAAATATAATAATATAGTTTAGATTTCTATATATCGGCTTAGTCGTATATATAGTCGTCGAAAAATTTAAAATCTATTTTTTATAGATAACTTTCTTTTAGATTAATAAATTAGTATAATCTAAAAAGTATATCGCGTTTTTAATCCGCTAGATTCGTTTTTTTACCGCCTATTTATATATCTGGCCTAGCGTTTTTCTAGTTACCTTTACTAGCTCCGTCTAATATATCTTATATTTACTATCTAGTTTAACTATTACTAGAAGTTTTTTAGAATATAATTTAAATAGTATTAATTATCGGTAGTTTACTTTTAGGTCATTTATACTAAAGTAGATATAGTAATACGAATTTTATTTTCTTTTTATCTAAATATATTATACGATTAAACCGCTAGTAAAATATCTATATTCTAGTAGATAGAACCTACTAGTAAATACGTTTTATATTAAAGTTATCTATTTCTAATCTATATATATCTATTATTATTAAAATCTTTAAATCGTTATATTTATAAGAAATTCGGTAAAATTTAGTACCGGCTTTTTTTTTATCTAATTCGGCTATATCTACGAAAAATAGCTATACTAATTTCTTTAACTCTAATAGATAGCCTAATTCTTTTATCTATTTACGGATTTAGCTATAAACTTTTTTAATTAACGATTTTAAATTAATATAGATAATTATTTTTAGAATATTTCATAGCCTTTCGATATTCGATAGTAAAATATACTATAAATTTTCGAAATTATTTATAAAATATATTAGTTTATTTTTCTAGATATAGATTTCTAATCTATTTAATTTTATTTTTATTATAAACGTTTAGTTATAGAACCTATATACGTTTTTTACTTTTACTAGAATATTTAGGTCTAATATTATAGAGACAGCTAAAAATAGTAATTTATCTAGTAATTATAAATATAGTATATCTAGATTAAAATATTTTAAACGAAATCCGCGCTATTCCGAAACTAAATAAAACTCGTTAATAGCTAGTAGATTTAATTTACTATTAAATACCGGTCAACTAGAAATTATATTATTAAATCTCTTTAATATAATAATTTTAAAACTAGTAAAAATTTATTCTATTAGTATTACTATTAGAATTATTATATTATATTTATTATACGTATAGTTACTATAATAAATATCCTTTAATATTCGTATCGTATTATTTTTACTATATAGTACGATCGGATAGATATCTTTAATCGATATAAATTTAAAATATTACTTTTTTTTTAATATAAAAAGTAGTATAATTACTTGTATCGTTTTTTCTAGTAAAATAATAAATAGTAGTATTTAATAGAGTAAACTTTTTCTAAACTCTATTTTTATAATAATAATTAAATTATCTTTTAAAACCCGATATAATATCTGAACCTAAGTATCTTTTACTTCGAAACTAAATCGAAATTTTATTATTTTTCGAATTCGTTTCTATTTACTATTCGAGTCTATTATACTATTTATATTAAATTTCCGGATTTAGTTTTAAATTTAATTTCTATAAATTCTACTTTTAGTCTTTAGTTTATATAAATAGTTATCGGTTATTTATAATATTAAATTCCCGCGACGAGGTATATCTAGTAAATATTCTAGAAAATAGAGCTAATATTTCTATAATCGAGGTAAAAATCTATATAAATAGTTTAATAAAGTTATAGATTATTATATATAATAGTAGAAACTTTATTTTTTAAATTTATATTTCGTTATTTTATTAGAATCTTTTACGATACTAGAATAATAGATTTATATATAACGTTTTAGTTTTATAATACTATAATAGACGTTTATATTAATATATTTAGATTTAAATATAAAGTTATTCTATTTTTAAAATATTAAATTTAAATCTATAACCGCCGAAATTTTCTTATACTAAATTTTATATAAATCTAATTAAATATTAGTTTAATATCTAATAGTTTAGTTCCGCGCTACTTTTTTAATCGAGTTAAAATAGTCGTTAGATCCAACCTAAATTTCTAGGCGGTCCAGGTCTGAAAGCTGAAGCAATAACTAGATATAAACGCTGTATAAGACATTGTATAAGCTTTATACATACAATAGTCACAAGGAATCTCGCTATACAAGGAATTAGAAGGCCGTAAACGATAGTTCCTTTTAGCGAGGGTTCACTGTATGACTTGCAGTCGTAGATACAAGACTGGTGGATCCAACTGGTTGATAGTCGTCGTATCTCCTGGTTGTTAGGCGCCCCTGAGCCCCTGAATCAATAAAGACTTGCTTACGTAATCCGCCCTCCCCACTGAATGACTTTCCGGCGAACCTCCCAGCAACATCCCACACGCCTCTAGTTAAGCACAATCATGCAAGCTCTCCCCACTCTTCACCGTATGCCCACTACGACCCTCTCTTCCCTTCTCCTTTCCCCTACCGCTTCTGCAAACATCGCCGTCATCGATGTCCGCGACTCCGACCACGCCGGGGGGCACATCCGCTCCTCGATTCACGTGCCTTCGTCTACTCTGGATCACAGGCTACCGGAGCTGGTGCGGACGTTGAGGAGCAAGGAGAAGGTTGTTTTCCACTGCGCATTGAGTCAGCAGAGAGGCCCGGGGGCTGCATTGAGGTACATGAGGGAGAGAGAACGGATGTTGGGCGGGGCCGAAGCGGAGAAGATGAAGGTCGATGAGAAGGTTGCAGAGGAGGGGCTGAGTGGTCAGGACGTGAAGAGCGCCGTTGGGGACAAGGGGAAGGTGGAAAAGGTAGACGGTACAGAGGCTGAGGAACAGGAGGGGAAACACCAGCAGGAGGTGTGGGTACTGGATGGCGGGTTTGTGAAGTGGCAGGAACGGTACGGGACCGATGATAGACTCACGGAAGACTATGCGCCTGATATATGGAACGACTACTAAAGATGTGGCGACACTCGCTGAACGCTTTAGGTGCTATCTTACAATGCACATCGAGAAAGATGCTTGGCACTGATCTGAGAGATTCCGAACGTTGCAATGGGTCCACTGAGTTTTATGGGATGGAATTACACTACAAGATCAGCTCATGTGCGATCGGTCGGGTACATTTGACCTCGAGCAGCTTTCCAAGCGATCAGGCCGCCAGCTATACAATGGAGTATTCAGCATTCGACAAGAATGCTCCAACATCACCTACTTCAGTCTCTGTACAGTCTGCAGATGCTTTACCATCCCAGACGACGCAATGTCCTCTTAATAAGGCGGCCGTCCTGATTGACCAGATGCTCTTAACCGCGTATACGTATCCCACTTCTCTACAAGGCTTAGCCTGGCTGTGGAAGATCATCATCGGACCTTTATGTAGCCTCGGGGGAGGAACCTGCGGCACCGTCTTCGAATGGAATGACCGGAATAAAGTCGGAGGATATGGCAACCACTCCCCAACGCTCCCCACAACAAAAAGCCGTGAAATGAATTTATCCTGCACAGGGTGGTCGAGGGGGCCCTCAAGCCTGTTGAGCAAACAAGCCTTGACACGCTTGGCCTAGTGAGCATCAAAGTCCCGTTGCATTGGGCTTTTTCCCCAGATGGACGAGCGATTCTGGAAAGCGGGGTGTAGACGTTATTTTTGTTGCAACAGTGGACAGACTCCAAGTCATTATTGAAATGGCACATAAACTCCGAGCGTTTTTCATCGTTACTCAATAAGAGTGTTTTTTATACTACTGCGGGGTGACTATCGCTCAATGACGCAAATATCAACTCAATTCGAATGGTAAAACATGCCCATTGAACCTAGAGGACATTTGTGAAGTTTCTTGTCAGACGAAGGATGAACAGAATCTGGAGTTGAAATATGCTCTTAAGCTCAAACAGGGTTTCCAAACCTTTTGACCCTCTAGACATGTCTCAGAGCTTTACCACTCTACCTGAAGAAGGGCCGCTGACTCCGGAAAGCTACTACGCTCTCACTGTTAAAGGCCTATGACCTGCATGTTTACGGACAGCCAAACGTGTGACTTGGACCGTCACTAAAATCCCTATATCTAGTCTGGTAGAAGTCCAGTGTTGACACCTTATGCTTTTGGTTCACTCTTAGCATAAAGAGGATTTCTCCATCGGTGTTCAGTTTGTAAGCCAAGTTGAAAGGCCATGATGCTACAAGCTCATATATTATAATTCCGTTCAGGCTCCTTTACTCCACGCGTGCACATTCCGGCTGGGCTCCCTTCGCGCGACCAGATGTGTTCGGGTCCAGGGGCACAGAGTGTTACGGAGGCTTCCACTCCCTTTTATCGGCTTTGATACACGCAATCAACGAATTCAACGCTAAAAGTAGGCTGTACACGTAGTAGTCGTCGAGAAGCTCCTCGAATGACCAAAATTCATCCTTTACTTGGGTCAGTCGTCTCACGTAGATCGTTCCCCCCTTTGGTCGAACCATTCTCACCGTCAGGCCGTCTGGTTGACCTGCTGGTAATTGATGTTCATAAAAGACGGCAAGGTCGATTGTGTATTGACTCTACATAGAAATCTTGCCAATCGTTATGGAAGGTTTTGAGCCTTAAGGCAATTGAAGACGAATTCACAAGACGACTCACCAGTCTCACGAGTTCACCACACAACCAAGCTCGTAGTCGTCGAGATGGAAAGGTACAACACCAGATGTCAATCCAACATGCGCTATTGGATTGATTTGAGAAGTTCGGATAAGTAGTTTATCATGTCAATGCAGTGAAAGATATACACAAAATTTGAGGAAAGAAGCATCATAGACAGAATCATGACCATTCCCTTTCCATGGAATCTCCACCCCTCGCTCAAGCGATATCACAGTTCATCATGCTGGACAAATATGTTTGGCGAAACATTAATGTCATCTAAAAGCCTCGGGTTTAAGATTTGATGCCGTCCTCTTTGCGCAGCTCCCATAGCTTCCACATACAGCGGATCGATGGAATCCTGCATCTTATCTTTGTGTTGACCGAGCGCATCATCTACACAAGATCGAAGGCGTTGTAACCCCGATTCCGAGGCGTCGCCACTGATGACCACGGCTCTGAAGATGTCCCACCAGTCCGGGCCATCAGACGTGGATTCGCGCTCCATCAGGAAGTCGGAAAGTGTATTCTCGATTTTCGCATAGTGTTTCTTCTTGATGGTTGTTGCTGCGTCCGAGTCATTAGTTTGCAGGATTTTCTGAATCCTTCCTTCCCGATTTGCGTGGTCGGCAGCATCCAGTATCGCATTCTCTCCGAGATTACTATACCGTACACGGGTCCCGATGCTGCACGTCTCGGCCCCCACGACAGCGATAAATACTTGAAGATAGGTCTCCCTATATTCCACGATGAGTACTCGATGCGAATCCTCGTCAATATCGCACGTGTCCTGATTCAAGCCAAATGCCTCACATGTATAAAGCCCATAAGCCAGCCATGTAGCCGCAACAGACTTGATGACCTGCCAGGGCTGTTTGTAGGACGGTTCGACTTCCTTGAGTGCTTCTATAACAGCGCGTGTAGAGGAATCGTTGAAGTGCTGAGGTACGCTGACCGAAGCGATTTGTACGGGACGCTGCAGAGCGTTTGAGGCGGCTTCTTGTATTTTGCGCAAGGCGTCGACAAAGATGGCTCGGGCGCGATTAATGTCGTGTAGGTCTGGCGGTGCGGAGATGAGGGAGGCTCCTTCGCGAATGTACCATTCCCCGTGTGACTGTCTTTTGGATGAACATTAGTCGAGGTGCTGATTTTGAGGAGAACAAGCGCGATATGGACGCCATGCTTGGGCAATGGAGCTTACATTCTTATGCCATCGTTCGCCAGCACGCCCGCATGGTAGCTTTGATATTCTTGACCACCTTTGATATAGTTTAAAGAAACAGGTAGCTGCAGCGCCGTGAAATGCGCAGCCGTACTGAAAAAACTATGAGCAATGATTTTAAGATAAAGAATTCGAATAATCGAACTTGAGATGTCGACTCCAAGATATCATGTTCAATGTAACTTACATGTATGTGGGCCCGAGGCTGATACCCAGATCTATCGCTTCCCGTCAGTCCTGTCGTGCACTTGTAGGCGCTTGACATCTTACAGCTCGAGCCTCCAGCCTTTACAGGAAGACTGACGTGAACGAAAAAAGCCAGCAACAAGCATAGTATGGGCATTTTGAAATTTGAGAGTACTGGAAAATCTGTCGTACTGTTCGTGAAATCGATAATTTTATTGATTCAAATCAAGCAGTACAACTCTGTCCAAGGGTAGAGGCAAAGAGGGAGCGAGACACAAGCAATCTGGAATGGCATGGTTGGTGAGCGCTAAGACGACATGACATGTGATTCTAGGTAGGGGTAAAGGGAAAGGTGCGACACTTCCAAAAGGCACAGCGTTCAATGGTTGGTTGTCATGTCGCCTGGACGGTCATGAGCTTGGACTCTGAAGCGAACAAGCCGTGCCAGTGTATTTGAGATTATCGTGAGGACCGCCTAGCTGTACTTTAGCCCACATCGGTACCGTTGCTGCTGCGTCTGCTGCCTATGGTACAATCTCTATGGAGCTGGCAGAAAAGTACGTTGTTGGCAGCGCCACCAGCGGTTACAAGAAGCGTTCCCGCCTCTGATTGGAGGAGCGGTTGGGGCGAAGCGTAGGCGCTTCATGCGCTGCGCACTAGCAACTACAAGTCTGCTCGGCCTGCAGCATCTTGTCTTTTCAATCTGGGCTGAGTCGAACAAGATCGTAGGTCAACTGTCAAGGACAGCTACGAACCTTCCGTGTGAATGCTGCTGTTCTACGATTGAGCTCTGAACAACGTGCTAAATAATTCTTCCTTTTCCATGTCCTCCTATGTTTCTTTCAGTCCAGAGTTCCCATGAATGTGAATCCATGGACTTTCTTCTTCTCTTCTTGCAGTATGAAGGACGAAGTAGCTGCGTGTTCAGGCGTTTGGTTCCAGGCGCCTCAGCGACATCCGCGATTCGTCCGTCTGTACCAATCCAGGCCTCGATATGCTTGCTGTCAGACACTAGGCTTGAGATCTGGGCCATTGACAGTCATTGTGGGTATCCGATACACCGACTGGAACGCAAATAGGATAGCCTGTTAGTGCATGAGATGTCGCCTTCATTCCTAGTCTTGCAGCGATGAAACACCAGTACTTTCTCGTAGAAAAAGAGCGGGTATCGCTGGTAGTTCGGCCCTCGACCTCTGCACAGCGCTCACAGGTCGAGCCCGTCGGTAGAACAAAGGTCTACAGCCATCAGAGTTTTTAAAACATAAAAGAAGCTCCCCTCCGTTGGGAGTACAGTTGCTATGCACATGTTGCGTAGCACGGACCCAAGCAATGGTTCCCATACTTAAGCTAGTCCTCTGTGGCTTTCTTACTATTACTTGTGCATCTCCTCTTGGGGTACTGAAGCTGTCGCAGGCACCAAACATCATACCGCGTCAACACACCGATGATCGTCTCGCCTACATCAAACACACGTTTCCGGGCATTTACTGGGATGAAGCTTGGCTGACCTGTTCTGATGATGACTTTAACATATTACATGAAGCGACACGGATGCTGGCACCTTTCACCGATGTCTATGAAGGCCGCTTCGATGAGACTGCCGCTTGGAACCGATTCTTCGTCAATGACAAGAAAGCAAAGAAGGGCTGGGGTTGGCATGTAAGTTGTTTTCATTACCCATGCGTTGACAGATGATTCCTCTTCCGTAACAGTCGGGGTATTGAATGCCTGCCTGGCCATTGGGCCTCACTTTGACTGTATGCCTGGGCAGACACCGCATTGGTTCCGGGCTGACCGGTTGCAGGATACCGCCAACAACCAGAATGCCTTCCTCAGCATCAAGAGCAATTTAGTACAATTGAACAAATGGCCTGGTAGAGGAAAGAAGACCCGACAAGGCAACATTGAACAACGCACGCAGGTCTCCTATACGTGCAGAGCACCGGAGGGGTATCGAAACAAGTGTACGGATAATCCAACCTTAGGCGCGTTCAGACTCATACCTGGCGCCTACGAGGGAGGCTGGGCCATCATGTTCTGCCCTTCGTTCTTCAAGAAGCGCTACCTAAACGCCATTACCGCAGACAAGCCAAAGAAGGTTGAAGATCTGGCTTCGTTATACAGCTACGAGCACTTGCTTGCGCATGAACTACTTCACTGCGATATCATCGGTACCAAAGAACCTGTGGATGATCTGACGGGGAACATCCCTGGACAGCGAGATGGCCAATTGATGTACGGTGCTAGCCGATGCTACGAGTGGGCTTGGAAGGATCAGAGAGATGGTCCTGGGCCAGTCAATATTGCAACAGCGCGCAACGGTCAGTGAAATGGAAGGCACCGTCATCTTGGGTCATTGACGCTAATACAACGAATCAGCTGATAGCTACGCCTGGTATCTTACCAACAGATGGTTTGATAGGGTATGGAAGTGGAATGAGGTAAGAAGCTCGTCTCGCGGTGTAGTCAAATGTCGGCGCAGTCAACTCGAGTCGCCATCTATCTTGATTGCTTGTCATGGCATCGATACGTCGATTTGCAGGGCATGCGACTCTCTTGTGCTCTGGGGCTAACTTCTCGTGGTAGTACGTTGGTGGCGGATGGTTCGGCAAGCGCGACGTACAGGACGATGGCACTCAAGCCATTACACCTGACGACTTGACCAGCTATCCACTCAATATCGACGAAGGTGAAGTCAACGACGTCGATGAGGTCCCGCAATTCGCAGACTCGAAAAACTGCGAAAGAACGGACACCGTCCTGGGCTCCAGCTACGAATGCGCTTACGTGGGTGAGATATACAGTGATTACGTTAAAGGCCTGACGACCCCTTGTGATCTATCGTAAGTCCCTTTCCACCTCCGCGGATTCACCTCATCAATATGCCATGGCTAGTATACAACGCTGACCTTTTTGATAGTCCTGAATGCCAGCAACCCGATGGCACATCCATCAATGCCAAATGTGTCTGTACATGTGACGGCGAGATCGCCTCAATGCATGACAGCCGATGCGCAGGTTTCAAAGGTGCACTGCCGGATCCTCCGCGACACAAAGATACAGGGTCCTGAACCCAAGATCGATGGTTGGGATACCATAAAGTCAACTAGCGCTACGATAGAATGGACAACCAGGGTACAGGAAACAATGCACGAAAAGCTTGATTAGAATGTGGGATTTCCTTAGAGCTCTACGTTGTATTGATTCCCATCGCAGCTCAAACCTTTCCAATTTCAAAAAGTCCTTCAATTCATCGGAATTACAGTTGCTCCTCTGGCAAGGCCCACCCATTTCGCTCTCCCTTCTCAGCTGCCTTTCTCTCCTCCGCCTTTGCCTTCGCCCTCGCCTTCACAAACCCTTCCAACTGCTTCATCTTATGTTATGAAATACAAACTGCCCGTAGTCCGTGTCGTACTTCAACACCTTCAACTAAGGGATATTCTGCCCCAATCTCTCCAAAGCTTTGTACATCGGCTTGAAGGGTCAATAGTTATGAGGTCCAGTCGGGATGATAATAGCCACGTGACTCATCTCAAGCGATGTCTTTATCAGCAACATGTATTTTCAGACCTTGCAGGCCGGGTATCCCATACTTCGGTTATAAGGCGTGGTGACTTCTGCCGCTTGCCCGTGGTCGAGGCTCTGGCCCTCGAGGTTTCGAATTGAGCAGCAATAAAGATTTTCCCATCTTTCCCAGGAAAGAAAGCTGCGAGAGTTGATTTGCTGACAGGCAGTGAATGGTACCCGGGTTCTTTCAGGTCATCCCCTTCTCGTTCTGCTTCTTGCTCGTCGGTCGTCATGTCCTTGTCGAAACACCTCCGTTATCTGGAATCCTTCATCTATTCCGATTTCATCTATCATCAACTCTTCGCCTTCCGTCTTGTCGTCGTCGTCCTTGTTGGCCCTCCTCTTTATCCTTTTGCGTTCATCATCATTCTCCTATTCGTCCTTAACCTTATACGATCCAAGCTGCTTACAAGCCTATTTGACTGCCCTCGAGACAGGACAGTGCGAATAAGGATCCAGAACCAGAAGATGGAAGTCACCAATCTGACCGAAAAACGACGTTTCAAAAGGATGTGGAATTGATGTGTCTTGCAAATCCGTGCTCTGATGAGGCACGGATTCGTACTCTGTTACTTATCTTCTTTCGGAATTCCAATTTGTTCACAGATTTTCTCACGAAGCATATCCGGCTCGCGAATCCCAATCATCTTTTTCCGTCGCTCCACCCCAAAGCTCCTTGCTCCCCTCCTCTAGACTCCACATCTCTTCAGCTGAACTTCTAGCTCCTCTACCGGCCCAAATCCGGCTCAGCCCCGCCGCGAGCAGCACCAATAGCACAACAACGACGTTACCCCATTGCCCAACTGCTGCAAACGGCTCAAGCTCTACGGCAGACTCCCTTGTCGTTTCTTGATAGACAACGGAGCCGTAAAACGCACTGACGCTAACGAACTGGGTGAAGAGTTGGACCAGTTTCAGAATCGTGATCTGAATCGTTACCCAAAGGGTTTGCGAGCCATTATCGATGTGACCGGTGCTTTTGATGGAAATATTGATGACGCTTGTCCACTCCCATCCTGACTTAAAGGGCTGTTGGCGATACTCCAATCGCAGAACTGACTTATGAACCCATTTAGGAAGCCATCCTTTTTGCTCTGTGGTGATATAGGTCACCAACGCAAGGAAAGTGTAAGCCCACCAGAACATAATGATATTGCGATGGCTGACGGCCTTATTCGACCTCGATGGGGAGATGGTAAGGACGCCAATGTCTTGCGTTTTGCGGCCAGTGTAGCCTGTTGTAGCGAAGCAAGAATAGATGCAGGCGGGAGAAGAGTCGTTCCTGAAAGGTGAAGATGATCGTTGCGCAGTCGAGAGGAGTTGGTGAAAAGAGTCGTACCAGGGCTGACCTTGAGTCGGTGCTTGAAACCCGGCCGTGGGAAGAGGTTCGATGTTGTCCTTTGAACATATCTGGAAGTGTGCATTAGAGTGAGGCGATGTCAGAGGGTAGAACGTGTGGGCGACGGCTAAAATGAGAAGCCAGGATATCAAGATAGCTTTGTTTGTGGACTTTCTGAACGTGTTCGACCAAGCTGCCATGGGGAGAGCACCCAGCATGACGCTAGTGAGTATGACTACGGTTCCTTCAATGTCAGGTTCATCGACGCCGGCACATGCAAGGAACGGAGCGTTTGTACTCGGAACGAATATTGATTCGCAGTGCGACTTCGCCTTTGGGAAACTGTCTTTGTTGTTCGTAGCAAAGAGGACCATCAAATGGATGGCTGCTACGCCGGAGTAGGTCATCACCGAGGCTGCAGCACCTGCAGCAAGCCATTCATGATTGCGGATAATGACTGTGAAGGTCAAGAGCAGGTAACAAATATACCTTGGTGTTGCTTGATATTGACTGCTCATAGGGAATGTACAAGTGATGGGGCTGATTACAACATCTTTTATGTCGTACTTGGTGGGCTGTGGGACTTGCGAGGCAGGACCCTCGCGGATATAAAGCGTATTGAAAATACTGTACAAAATGAGATAGCAGAATATCACCCCAGAAACAGCATCAGTGATTATCTGCCTCCGAGGGCGTGGTCTTGGGTAAAGAGAACAGCCGAATTTAGAAAGACTGAGCATCGCGATTGAGGTATTAAATGATATGCAGAAAGTTGAAAGCAGAGCCAGCGACTAAGTGCTATAGCGGATTGGGTACCCAGATGTATTGGCCTGACTATAAGCATCCTCACTAGAGGTAGCCTGCCCTTCTCAAGTAAATACTGAGCTGAAGCCTGAAGTCAAGTAAGGCGAACGACCAGCCCAAAAAAGCGCCTTGCTGCACAGAGCCTCATGAGCTCTTCCCAAATAAAGCACCCTGCCACCAGGGTACAGAATACGAGTTCGTGGCCGTGGCATTTTGCAAGAAGCTGAATACGACCCGTTGATTTTATTGTAGTGGTGCCAGCATATATATCCGCCGGTATTGGGTACATACTTACCGTATCAATACGGTATATAACAATCTGCTACCTTGAGCAAAACCAGGTAATTACCTTAGAAGGCCCTTTAGCAATGCTAACTTACCTTACCTTACTTCTAGGTAAATACCACTTTTGATTTCTTGCGATCTGCGGGCGACTTCCTTGACATTTCCTCCTTCTACAGTGCTCTTCATTTCAATTGGTACCCAGCCAATTCGCATTTTTACCGAAGCCAAGGAGGCTCTGCGCAAGGCGTTGTGGGGCGAACGATGACAGAGGGTGTCCTGCAAAGGATCGTAATACGGTTGAATTCGTGGACGATACGATGTAAGCTCGCTTTGTGCTTGTGCAGTGTAAACTGTGCTAAATACTTCTGCTTATTAGATTACCGACTCTCCTAACCCACGATCCCGCCAACATTCGCAGATAGCTCCCTCGCTCGACGATGACGATACATACTGCAAGCAGAGGCAGGGCTATGGAAACCCACAGCCATATGGATAACGTGCCTTGTCCAAGCTGCCTAAAGTTCATTCCAAAGACTGACGTCAAAAACGAGAGTGGAAGAAAGATGAAAGTTAAACGGTTGGTGGCTTTGGTCAGACCAGTGACTAAGGTAGCTTCGCGACTGGAACGCTTGCTCTCTTGGACCGAGACATTGCTCATCACAGTCGATCTTCCCGCTTCGCATAGCGAGATCGCACTCAAGAGTCGATTCGAGAGATATACCAGATCGGTTTTAAGTGTACCCAGTAATCCCTGGCTTACAGCCTGGTTTTCAGGTCTTGACTGGTTCCAACGGGTGAATTCGATTTCCAATTTCGCAAGAAGATCTTGAAGATGGGCATGATGCCGGATAAGAATGCTTTTTGCGTAGTCGAAATGCAAAATGGAACCGATGTCTGCCTCTTCTTGGGCTGATTCGCTTTCGGTTATCTGCTCGTTGATTAATTTCTCTAACATGTTCAGGTACTGCAACTCCGCGGCGGCATGAAAGGTGAAAACTTCTTGAATCGCGCTTAGGGGATTTGATGC
This sequence comes from Rusavskia elegans, assembly GCA_011316305.1. Taxonomy (NCBI): domain Eukaryota; kingdom Fungi; phylum Ascomycota; class Lecanoromycetes; order Teloschistales; family Teloschistaceae; genus Rusavskia; species Rusavskia elegans. The sequence continues at coordinate 170,179 of SAUG01000072.1, forward strand.
TGCCTGAGCCCAATCCAAAGTATAGCCGTATTTCCCAGGGAGCGAGGAAAGCGGCTGCTTTGATCTAGCCTTGTGATTGCTATGTTCACCAGGAGCTTGACAGATAGGCGCATTGGCTAACAACCCCTTTTCAAAAAACACTGGACAGAACTCGAGTCGGCCAGCGACTTCGGCAAAATGTTCCGTATTCGGCGCTGGTACGAAGTCAAAGTCCGTGTCTTGCCCAGAGTCTGTCCAAATGAGCACTACAACGTATGTCAGTAAGCCACGATAGCTACATGCTCTATATCTACCTGTCCAATGAGCCTTTCGCTCCACGAAACAAATGGATATTTCTTGTTCGAGAGCAAGGATGTCTCCATTATGAATGCTTAAGCGGCGTACTATCGAGCGTCCGGCTTCCGCAACTGTGCTCTGCTGAATGTTTCGAAAGGTTTCACGCAGCCGCCGCTCGGAGTCTCTTCTAGCGTCTTTCAAGCCATCTCGACTTACATAGCGGCGCTCGCTCATGAACAGTATTGATGGCACACAGAGTCGAATCACATTTTGTGCTCTTGAAGGAAGTGTAGGAACCGTGAACCAATCTTTCTGGCCCCATGGTAGGAAGTTGAGATGTTGATGGAAGAATCGGTGGTCTATTCCATAACGCGCTCCAACGGCACATAGCCATTCGGCAGAAGGACGTCCGGCAAGGAAAACCAACTCGTTGTGCTCGGTATCATCTGCATTGAGAATGGTTGTCTCGTATTGTTCAGCCTTATCATATGCCGTCAATATTGGCCCAGCCTGTGTCGAAAGCGCGTATTCGTATATGAATGGCTTGTATTCGTTCACGGGAGGAACGCTTTGGTTCAAACCATGTGGGCTCAGTATTCGACCAGAATGGCCGCGCTTCTGTTGTGGCTTTTGAAGGAAGTGAGCAAGATTGCCCAGGTAGGCAGCAGAATGGAGTGGATCGGTGTGAAAGGATCGGATCTTCCCCTGAAGCGACAAGTTGTATGCCTCGAGCTTTGCTAACGATGGGTCGTTAGCTAGGGTTTCGAATCACAGAGCCATGTTTCGACCTCACATTCGATCACGGGAAAATCAGGGCCCGAGCCGGACACAGCCATAACGCACACGCTGTCGAAGTTTGCTGATTAAAGTGACAAGCAGCGATCCTGTCATGAGGCGTCGTCGGGAGTAGCACCCAAGCTTTTGAGGTCTTTCACTACTGTAATTATATCCATTCAGCCTCTCTTCGTACGGTGGTATAATGCTGTCAGAGCCTCAGGTCCAGCCGAGCTTGCGCTACAAGGACCAATACTGCTGGACTTGGGCAGTGCATGCATTCGGCGCTTCAGAGCTCACCGTGTGCACTAGTTCATGCAAATGCACGATTTCGTGGGTGCTCTCGAATGCGGAGGCGTCAATCACCTCTATTGGTCAGCCTTGTCATCCCTCACGATAAGAGCTCCGTGGCGAAGAAGGCTGTGCGATGCAGCGCATTGTTGTGAAACCTCTCATCAGCTCCTTTTGCGAATGTGGCGAGGTCTTGCATCGGTAACGACTTCTCGGATCTTTTACCAAAGCGTCCAGTCAGCGTCCGAGACGAAGTACTATCCTCGAGCCACCGACTTTCAAAATCTGCAGCCTCACACTCACTAATGTCATAGCCTACTCGGCCATGACTGTGGCTTGCTCTAAACCCAAGGCTTTCTTGCGTAATATTTCTTCAGGTCGTGCTCGAAGATTCTTCTTTTCAGATTTCGTTCTTTTTCATCCTCAAGATGCGTCTTTCCTAGTGCCTGCTGAGGTGACCTTCTTTCGTCTGTCTTATAATTTGAATGACAAACTACCTTTGAGCAATTAGACAAAGAGATGAGGCTTAAAAAAATACTCGAAAAGGGTAACGATTGCTCGGGACGCACAAAGTATGCCCCGCACGTGCTAATGAAGAAGGCCCTCACTGATAAATTTCACAGCATCGTACTTGTGCCTGGTAACGACGGGGACACTCTAGCCGACCAGACGTACTCTCATTTTCCCAGCTGGCTTGAAGATGTTGTTGCTTCGCGGGATCAATGCACGGCAATTTGGGTTTTTAGGCATGACATTCGAATTGAGACGTTGGGCTCTTGGTTTACTTTCGTTGAGGCTGGACCGCGACTGCTGCAAGAACTGATACACATGCAAGAGGCAAACAGAATTGTAAGTTTCGGAGTCGTAAGACTCTACGAACGCTGACCAAGTGGCTAGTCAGAAGACGATAGCCTGATACTCATAGGCCATAAACTCGGAACTTTCGTGTTGAAAAAGGCATGCTTGATCTGGAAACTCCCCGCGCGACTGTAGTTCACTGACAATGGCATGAAGGCTATTGTAGAGGCTAATCGAACGAAGCACCGGTCGAATGTCCACGCACTTCTGGAGAATATCGAGACTTTGGTCATGCTTGGGGACCCTCAACTCGATCCTGAAAATCCTAAAGAATGGCTTCCACTGATCATGAAATGCCTGCCATGCAAGACGCTACCTGACAACCTCAGGTGCACTAAAGACGCAAAATGTCTCGAGTACGTCGCATCTCTCTTCGAGGAGTTCACTGTCCATTCACACTACTTCCAATTATCGAGTTCGGCCGAGCCAAAGAAGAAAGGGCTTCTGAAACTGTACCGCCACACAGAAAACCATCGGTGCATTTGCTCTGCAAACATGACCGTCAGAATGTGGAGTACAACGAACGACGAGAATGATATACCACCTGGGGAGGGAAGTAGAAAGCACTGCGCTTTTTATGGGAAAAGCCAGTACTATCAGCAGCTTATTTCCATACCCAACGTTGGGGCTCAGCTTGCAGTCTCAAACAATCCTATCCCACATCAAATAGAGCCTAGTCAGAATCAGAATGGCAAGGACACGTCTGTATCACTACAAGGTGAAACTGCAACCGTGCAGGTAATTAGTACTTTAGACCCACGACAAGCTATACCCGTCCCTAGACAGCCTGAATCACCGAGCAGCACGACATCGCAAGATGATAGTTCAGAGCCGGAGAACACAGATCTTACCGCCGTAGCGATTGCACCGGGTCCCCAAGGTAACCACCCAGTGAAGGCTGCCCCCGGGATAGACCCGACGGTGGAACTTGTTGGTTTCTGCTCGCGGGTAGAATCACACGAGCGAACGGCCAACTTGCCAGAGAAGATTACTGACCAATTAGGGATAGCCGTTGGTGAGACAAGTGTAATGGGAAGCGGAGAGGATGAGGCCTCTTTCCTTGGATCCAGGCCAAAAGGTGCACAACAAAGCTCACCCACCGCATTGTCCTCCTCGCAGCTACCGCGGTCCTCGCGCTTGCGTCGACGTAAGATCTTTTCCACGCGAATCCCTCGGAGAGACGAGATGTTTTTCTTTCGCGAAGAGCTTATGGGCTCGCTCGAGGATCTCTTGGTACCACCCCCAAGACAAAGGAACGATGATGTTACGCATGTGAGCTCAGGAAGACTAGTCAGCATACATGGTGAGCCAGGGGTTGGGAAGAGCGCCATTGCAGTGGAGCTTTCGTACCGTATCCAGCCATCGTTTGATCATGTACTTTGGCTTCGTGCGAACGACGGAATACACCTCTCTCATTCTTTTCATGAAGCCGCTAGAAGTCTTGAAATTGTCCCGGACCGCGCCGCGAATCATGATCACGAGAAGAGCAGGATACGACTTCTGGAATGGTTGTCGACTACAAAAACTTCGTGGCTGTTGGTCTTCGATGATGCCGATCAACCTGAGATCTTGCGCTCATTCCTACCCGAACATTGCCTTGGTACTATTCTGATCACTACGCGGCGACGGATTCCAGAAACTCTCATGGCGTCATGCTCTCGACGAATTCGAGAAATTCAAATTAGCCCCTTGGGAAAGGAAGAGGCGATCTCGTTCCTGAAGCATTTTGACGAGGCGAATAAGGACAACTTGGCGACCCTCGCAGAACACAACTTCATCGCCGAAATATGTCGTGGTCAGCCTTTAGCGCTCCGCGCTGCAGGAACGATATCCAACCGCCAGAAACTACTTGACATGAGGACCGCCGTGGGCCGTCGTCATGTTGGCGGAGTTCTTTCCCAACATAGTACTGCAATGTGGGCGAATCTATCCTCTAGGTCATGTGCATTGGCTGCAGTCATTGCATTTCTTGACCCCTACGGACTTGACGACGCAACATTACTAAGTGCACAGCGCTATGGAGACTTTCCTCAACCCTCGTTCCCTTTGACCGATCAACATTATTTTGACGCCAAGGACGAGTTGCTTTCGCATGCGTTGTGCCGCGACGCAGGCTTTGCATCGTTCGACATGCATCGCATAACACAATCAGCCTTACGAGCTGGATTGAACGCTGTGGAGCTCAGACTGGGCTTTCATTCAGCAAGCCTTCTTCTCAACGGTTGCTGGCCATCCAAAGGAAAGATGAGACATATTGCCCTTGGCAATTGGCCAGAGTTTGACTCACTACATGGTCACGTCAGCGAGTTGTCGAAAAATTTCTTAGAACTTGATCATAGAATAAAGGGCAGCAACGGCGCAGCGGATTTGTTGAACGATGCTTACGTCAGGATTCTTTTGCTGTCCACCTGGTGAGTCATGTGCATGATAGATAACGGCATCGGCTGAGCAGGTCCAGGTACAACGCAACTCGTGGGAACGCTAAGGAAGATCGACGGCTGATACGCCTTGCTCATAGACTGGTCGCAAGGTCAAGTATGCGAAATTCAAATGTGCAGCTGCGCCAGGACAAGCCATCTTCGAAAAGTCTACCGAAAAGGCTCATCGATTGTGGAATCGACGGAGATCAGATCCCCAGGCTCGTTGAGATCACCGACCAGAAGGGCCCTTTTGTGGCCATGAGCCACATATGGTACGGCGATGTAGGCCGCACAAGCTTGACAAAGTCCAACCTGGAGAGTCTGACAAGAGGTATCCGGCCATCAGAGATACAGGGACACGAGTACGCTGCTCTGGAAGTTACGAAAAGCCTGGGCATCCGATATATATGGATTGATGCACTGTGTAGATGCCAGGACGATCCCGAGGAACGTCTCGATACAATACGATGGATAACAGACATCTATCCGTCTGCGGCATTGGTCGTGTGCGATTCGAGCGATACTGGTGGGGGAACGGTTGGGCTTGATGAGTTCTCCGTGGACACATCAATCCTATTCCAGCCTCTGTCATTCTTCTTCAACTGGTCGGAGCCTTTAATGGTAAAAAGTTACAGAAAACGTCTCCGGACTCCATCCTGGGCATACTGTAGTCGGGCATGGACGCAGCAAGAGCCGTCGCTCCCCTCCAGTTCCGATTGTGCTGCGTCTATCTCACTTTCAGCTGGTGCCAACCGCTCAGAAGTCAAAGAACGGTCTCGACTGAAGCTACGTTGGTCAAGACTACGGGACATTGATAATCAAGTCGCCTCGTCAGGAACAGAACACTCCAACACTCAGCAGCCAAAGGCAAACCTTCACGAGAAAACAGAAACGAACCCTCCCGATACTGACTGGGAGAAAGCAGAGCCCCAGATCAAGAGGGGAATATCCTGCGCCGAAGCCGGTAAACCGTTCGAGGCACTTGCTTGCTTCATGATGGCAAAAGACTGCGTCAGTACTTTCAGTACTCTTACAACACAAGCGAGAGAAGTGCACTCAACAGCCTCAATGTATGTTGCATCTCTATATACGGCACAGAAGCTCCCCGAAGTGGCTCAGGATATCATATTACCAGCCTTAGCAATCTACAGGAAACTCCCTGGATCTGGACGAGGCCTTGGTATCCTTCAGTTCACTATTGGCACCAATCTATAATGCCCTCGGCAGGCACGACGAGAGTTTGAACAGCTATGAGGAAGCCAAGAAGACATTTGACGCACTGTCTGAAACACAAGAGCAAGAGCAAGAGCTCTCGACTTGGAATGCAGTTCTCAACCTCAAGCTCGCGGGGCATCATGTAAGAACACAGCGATTCAAGGAAGCTCATGCGCTCCTTCAACTCAATCTCGACCATTTCCAAGCTCGGGACGATACGGCCGCTCAAGCCCATCTGGCTCGGGGTCTCTTCTGGCAGTCCCTCGTACATGAGGCAGAAGGAAGCAAATTTATGGCGAAAGCTATGCTCGCGGCGGCGAAAGACGCTTTGAATGCTGTTCGTGTCACACGCGAACGTGATCCATCTCATGCTTCGACATCGTTCTTCGCTGAGGATTTTGACGAGGAGGTGGAGTTCTGGTTCCGATGAGTACGCGAAAGACAATGGTGCTCAATGTAGTCGTGCTGACATAGCCAGTTCACCGATTAAACGTAAGCACCTACCTAGAGTGGCTTTCTTTGACGGCCACATAATTCACCTTAGCCACGCAGATATCAAAGAGTCGTTCTAAGAAACGGAAGTTTTCTAAAGGAGGCAGATTCGGTTTACCACATCAATCTTTATTTCAATCTGGATCTGCAAATCACAAGGCTCGTACGGAGTAGTATCCAGCCTTACATACCCCTTACTCTTTCTCTCAGCAATGCGCCATACTCTACAGTTCCATCTCATTCTTATCTCTAACTCACTAACCCCCTATCCCTCTCCCTCAACGTCCCAACTTCACAGAAGCCAAGACCGAATCTCATCCAAATCATCCAAAATAAATCCCTTTCCCCCAAAAAAAATCAACAATACCCATACTGCACCCTCACACTCTTCACCGCAGCCCTACTCCCCGGCACCGGCGGCAGCGCCCGCTTCGAATAATAATTCACCTGCGCCCTACTCGGCGGCGCCACCGGTTTCCTCCTAACAGGTCCCTGTTGTTTCCCCTGAGTCGGAGTCCCCTTCTTCCTCGGCGCAGCGGGGAACGTACCATAATATTTCACCTCGGGCGCATACACCGACACGAGTTTCGGTTTCCCGTAATGCACCGCAGGCGAGTTGCCGTAGTATTGGGGTTCGGCCGGGTGGTGGAGACCGTGATGTGATTGGTGTTGTTGTTGTTGTTGTTGTGGTTGGGGTCTTGATGGGTGCGAGTGGCCGTAGGCGTGTAAAGGGGCCGAATGGGCTTGGGCGCGAGGGTAGGAGATTTGGGGTTTGCGGACGGGTTTTTTGGGTTTGGAGTGGGAGCTGCCCATTTGTATGGGGGTTTTTTTTGGGGGGGTGTGCTGAGAAAGGTTGGAAATAGAACGACGTGGTATAGGGATTGTGTATGTGTGTTTGTGTGTGTGTGTGTGGATTTGGACCTGCCAGCGGAATTGGTGTGTACGATGATTTTTGGGGGAATGGAGGGAATTGGGATGGCGAGGCGAGGATAATAGGGTTGTGGATGGGTACAAAGGAGGCTTCATGCTTCTTTGTGGTCACTCGGCTTTGTGGCATTGTGGTTGACCTTCTATGTGTATGTGACCTCGTACTGAAAACTCTTTGTCTTCGGATGCGATCGTATCCCATTGACGAAAATGGCGTCTCTGAGCAGTCGCTATTGTTCGCTCTGAGTAGCTTGGCTGATACCATGGACCAATGAAACCCTGCCAATGGCCGAAGAACCGGTTGTATGGACATCGGAAGCCAAGGAGGGAGAACAGAATCCTCACTTGAATATCGTGAGAATTGCCGCAGATGCAATCAAGAGAGCAGATGAGAGGGAGAGAATGAGATCACTTATCTGCATCTGAAGTTCTTAAAGGTGTTGCTTTTGTCAGATCTAAACATGCACAGATGAACCAGGTGAACTTGGGGATTGAGTGTTACTTCTGTATGTACAAAATCGTCTGCACTGCCCAGTGTTTCGCTCAAACCAAGCCAGCTGATTGAGCCAAGAAAGAAAAATAGGTATCCAGCACTACAAGAAATGTATTGAGTTCAAGTGAAAGCGCGTGTCATGTGTTTGCGTGAAATAGCCGTTTCCTCTCCAGTTATTCCTGCCAGATGAGCGCCGTCCTGGATCGCTATGAGGAGTGAAAATAGTACGATTAATGCTACAGGCCTGCAGAAAGCTGATGAGATAGCCGCCGCATATGGAATTTGGTGATTTGGAACAGAAATTGGTGTTTTGCATCGATTTCGTAAGCGAAGAAAACCTAGAACATAACGGCACTTGATGGCACGTCATGTGGCCCGTAGCCGTGCTGCGGTTGAATGTGAGGAAAGTGAGCGACAGTCGGACTGGATGTGGTGGACATGTTCTGAGGGAATTTGGGGACTGCTGGACTCGATGCCATCAGGGCCTGCTGTCGTGCCTTGGCGTTCATATTACCACCCTCGCTGGATGACTTCCTGAGCTTATGCCGTGGCTTTCGGGGGTGCCCGCCTTCATCAGCGGAGAAGATGCATTGGTCACTGTAAGGATCCGCTTTACCATACCCCGTGGAAGAAGGAACAGGGTGCGAATTATCGAGCCTCCCGATAGCTTGGAGTAAAGTCTGGGTACGCTTGCGGCGAGGGTTCAAAGGTGGAATTGGTGGAGGCATGTAATCGAATCGTGGTTCCATGCCGTTCTTCAGGCTGGCTCCCGGTGGTAGATCGACGACATCGACAGAAGACGTGCATGACTTGAAGACAGGCTCAGAGATATCCTGCTTGTTAACCGACTCTTTCCGGCGAGATCTATGGTGTCTGGGGCTGCTGTAGACGCCATGGGAACTTTTCGGTGGGATCATGATGGGGACCGAATCATTGGCAATCACAGACGCCCCTTCGTGCATAGAAGGCGCTGATCGTACCGAGTGACTTGGGGTTGAGGGAGATGTCCTGGTGTGAGGGTTGTTCGGGTGCATTGGTAGAGCATCTCGCTGCTCAAAGTAGCCGGGTTTTGCTGTCCTGCTGTTGCTTCTCAGTCGCCCGGTCATTGCCGAGGGCGATCGCTCGGGATCCTGATGATTGGCCATGCTTGCACTCAATTTCTCCAAGGGCCGAGTGGCCGAATTGTCCCATCGATGATTGTGATATGCCGGAGACAGGGGATTGCTGCTAAACGTTTCTTCCTCGATCAGAGCGTCGTCGCGTGGCTTGACGTTCCTGCCGAAGAATCGCCTCTCTGAAGCTTCCGAGCTTGATCGCTCACGTGAAGATCGTGAGGTAGGGGGCGAAGGCTCCTTGTCAAGCGAGTCTGGCCTCGATTCAGGTCTTTGAGGGCGTCTGCCTTGGGTTCGGTAGCGTGGCTGCCCATTCGGTTCAGGCTGCCCTTGATCTCGGGTCTGTGGCCTAGAGAACGACTCCTCCGGTTTTCGAGCAAAGCCCTCCTGGGAGGGTCGCGGGGAGCCGTTGGCCAAAGTATGGGGACCAATGCCTAGCATCTTCATTGCTTTGGATGGCTGCTCTTGTTTGCTAGCTAAAGTTTCACGACTCGGCTTTGATTTCAGCATCCCAAACGGCGTTCGCCTTTGGCTAGAATCTTCAGGCCGTGAGCCAGGTGCCGGACTCGAAGACCTGCTCTCATTTTCTACGAAAGAACGAAGATTATCTTGAACAGCACGACGTCTTTCTGCAAGCTCCGTTGCAAGACCCTCTCGTTCCTTCTCGGTTTCTGTACTCCCAGCCCGTGCATGGTGAGCCCTCAATTGCTCTTGCCAGGACATCAGATTTTCGTGATTCGGCCGCGGTGCCTCGCCGCCGAGTACTCTTTGGGCTTTGTTTTGGCCAAGCATCTCTTGCACTTTAGGAGAGACTTCGCGCAGGGCCGTTGCTTGGTCTAGGATTTGGCGAGCTCTGATTGAAAGGGGAGGGGGCATGTCCGAGGCATCTGTACGGAGCACTGGATGAACGACGCTTCCTTTATGATCGGAACCAAACGTACTTTCTCGAAGGAAACTTGTTGGCTCGATCGTTGCGGAAGGGTTTCTGCTGTGGCCAGGCTTCGGAACATCGTTTGGGAACCTAGAGTGTGGACCCGGTGAAGGCTCAGCATAGATGGACGACTGGCCACTGTCGTTTCGCAGATGCGCACGCACAAGTCCATTGAGGCCATTGACGGAAGCTAAACCACTCGTAGGACCCAGAGTGGGTGAATCAGTATCGAGAGGGCTCGAAATGGCTTTGGGAAGGCTGGTATGACGGTGCGGTTCTGTGACGGTGATCTCGCTCCTCCCATCGGAGCTTGATTCATCTGGTAGAGGGATATGGCGTTTGTTGTTTTGCGAATCAACTATCGAGTCCAGATCCGCGGTAGCATTCTGATGACCGCCGTTAGAGAACGTAGTCTCTATAGGACTTTGATATGAGGCGCTTGGCGGGAACAGGTCTTGCTCGTTATCAGAGTCCAACGGCGATCCGATTTCACTCGTTGTACCACTCATGTTCGAGAGGAAGCTGCTATCCATTGCTGGGTTGTACTGGTCATCGAAATTGCGACTTGATGGATGTTGGTTGTTGGTAAGGCATCCTAGCCTGTGACTACCTGCGCTTTGATCTCGCTGGCGCGAAATTGATCCCGGAAGTGGTTGTGATCCAACAAGTGAGACGTTTCGAGAGCGACCTGTCACCTGTTGGTCCATTGATGCAGCTGACGGCGAGAAAGGCCGTACAAGCGCAGGACTCTCACGGCCCTCCTGCAATCGTAGCTGCCTTTCCAGATATTGCTGCTCACTGTACTGTTCGCTGGGTTTATTGAAAGCGCCAGATGCCGTAGCCTTGCCAAGGTCGTTTGGCTCCAAGGCAGCAACGAAGGTGTTATCTCGCGTCGGGCTCATTGGCGGACTTAAAGGGGGGGACCTGCCTATAGCCTGGTTTTGGTAAGGGTCTGATGGCTCAGGTGCCAGACCGAGATCGAATTCTCCCATACTGGGAGGTGGTCCTGAGGGCGGAGGGCTAACGGCACGGGAGTCGTTGGAGGAATAGAGGGGACTGGATTGTTGGCAGCGGTCGTTGAGGCTGGTGGCACTGCGAGACACTTTTAACCTGCTGGAAGGCGGAGCATTGTGTGTGCGTTGTCTGTGAAGCGACTCTAGTCTATACATTGCCGAGTATTGCTGGTCGTACATATGCTGGTCAAGGCCCTGGCCATAGAGCCTCCTTGACTTTGGCTGAGATCGTTCGGAAGCCTGAATTTGATTCGCACCCTGAGTTATCACATGAGGAACCCCGTTCGGAGGAAGGTTCCCGTACACAGATCGCTGGGAAGCGACAGAAGTAGCAGCTGTGGAAGTTCGACCGGCGGATGGTCCAGAATTGGTCGAAGATGTCGTCTCTCGGTTCCGATTGTACTTGGCCGAGGGAGGAGAGTCAGATCGCTCGTCACTGCTGCGTCTATGGGCATCTCTATCGGCGTCGGGGTTATCATTGCCGTACAGGTCGTTGCCGTAACTTTTGAGGAAGGTAGACGCGCCCAGATCATCTCCGTAGAGTGCCTTCCCCCTTCTGGGCGAAGCTTCATTACCAAAACTCTTGGTAGAGCCAGAGGCTCCGACAGGGATCTTGTATATCTTTTGACGACCGCCAAACATGGTGTTGCCCTCTCCAGGCCTTGCTCGACTGATCATGCTACGATCGTCATCGGCCCAATTGGTGCCATCTGAACCATAGGACTCTGTTCTGGTAGTCGCGAAGGGAGGGCGAACAGGCGCATGGATAGAGTGGTCCTTGGAGATACCATTCAGTGGGCCAGAATTGAATAAGTCCAGCCTCGAGGCTCTTTTGGGAAACAGAACACTGTCATCATTCGCCTTGCCAATCTTGGATTGTGGATCATCTTGCTCCCTGAGCATGCTGAACCTCGCGGAAAGATTTGGCATCATCAGGCTGGTGCGGAAGTTGTCCGAAGGGGGTAGGACAGTGGCAAGATCGAGCTGAGGTTTGGGTTCGGGTTGGGTCCTTTTGTTGCGTCGGAAGGTCTTGGATGAAAAGATGGGGAGAGCTGGGACGTCGGATTCAATCGAGGGTCGTCGCGACGGCTCGGCGCTGGCATCGTTGAACGACTTCTTCCTTGAGCGAAAGCGATTCATATTGGTGGCTTGTATACTCTTCTCCCCCGGTCAAGATCCTTGTTGTCTTATCGATTGCGTCGCGTATAAGTCGTGGTCGAAGTCAGAGTTGCCACTTCGTTGAATGGGGGCCAGACCGATGGCTCGCTGCCCCCTCTTTGACAAGGCGGTCGGGATGGAGTCTGCTAACATGCAGCCTGCTACATGGAATTGACGAGTGGACGCTGACTGAGGCAGTGCGTGCAGAATGGCGAATGGTGCTGTGGACGAGGAAGTGACGGTATGGAAAGGAGGAATGTAGAATGATCGGCTATGGACTAGTTGCACGCGAGATCGTGCGGCGACAGAGGCCAGGGCCCAGGGAATAGAGTACTAGGACGTGTTTGACAAGGAAGCATCGCCGAGAAGCACACTTGGAGGGATGCTAGTGGGAAAGGCAGACGGGAAAGTCCAAAGGGTTGGGATGGACGTGAGTAACAAAGTGAGGGTGTCACCGAACGGGCTTAGGGAGTGTTCCAGGCGTGCAGGACCCCCCTGTTACGTGATTCGCCTCGGCGCCGTTGTGAGGCAAACAAGCATCTGCATGTGGTATCCGTAAGGTAACTTTATTTCGACTGGAATTTCTGGTTGAAAGGTCGAGTTTTTGGATGGGGGCATGTCGAGGACGCGACTATCTGGGATACGTTTCAACTCTCAACGGCTGACCGCACTCTGCCACCACACCACCATGCTCGCCATGGTTCTACTGTAATCCAACGCTTGCCAAGCTGCTAGATGTTGCATCTGTCACCCTCAGCCACATCACCGCAGATGGAATCTCGATCCCTTCAGTGAATCAGGAACTCAGGGGCAGCTCGGTTAATCAGGCTGTCATGCAGACATGCATCCAGATTTCCCACATCCATATGCAGTATCGGGCAGGGGTCCCCCAGGAACCCGCTTGTGCTTCCGCGGCCCTTCATTGGCCCCATGCAGCCATCCGTCATCTTAAAATCATCGTCCTTACAGTCAGACTGTGCTATACAGAGGTTTTGGACATAAGAATATTCGGCTTATAACGGCTAAGGCTATGTACATGGTCAAGATTTTTGGGTACCCAATCCCTACTTACTTATAAAAATCCCTGGTTTATCCCTGTCGCTGCTGCATTGGGTCTTCGCCGGATGAATTCCGCCCGAGAAGACCCTGAATCGATCGACCCCAGTACTCCGTAGCGGATGGGATAAGCATACAATGATGCGCACGATCGTTATTCCTATGGCACGGTCTGACTGAACTCCCCCAATCTCTGAGTTGATGTTAGAGCAAAAGTTAGACTAGGGTCTTGCTCATCTGAGTACTAACTGATCCAATCTGCTTTATTACATGGTTTGGCTACTCTAGCCCTTTTGATCTGATCTTCACATAAATTGTATATGGCTTTGCTATACAGCTACTCTTTCTAGTAAGAGCTTTACCCCTGCACGATCGTCGGCGCCAGCATCAAAACAGGGGCTGGGGGAGTAGCCGCTTCGAGACGGTGGCGCTTCCGTCTTCATCCACTTTTCCCCGGGGCACTAACACCGACGGCTGGTTGGAATATGGCCTGCTGAGCCAACCAGAGATCGGATCGCTCCATCTTGCCATGTTGGTGGGTCACGACGATGCCATGCTAACAACACTGCTTCCTTGCTGTCGGGACTTTTGGCGTGGAACCCTACTCTTCCCAAACTCACCCTTTCCTGACTTTTGTTCTGAAATGTCCGTTCGAAGAATCGGAAATTCACCACAGAAAACGTCTCGAGTCTCGACACTGCTCTCGATTTCTCGAAAAGTCGAAATCCCTAGGGCTGTCTGAATCTTGGGCCCGAAAGCTAATCTCGACATGTACTCAATCTCTACATGATGTGGATTCTGATATAGAGGTAGCGAAACACGAAACTCTCGATAAATGCCCCATCATCCCTTGCTTCAGCTTAACGGAACCAAGGCATCAGACTGACACCTTCGAACCGTAGTGATTGGCAGTAAACGTACCTGTCAGAACCGTGCGACAACCCATCGTGCCTCGACCAGACTCAAATTAATATACAAGCGACCAAAGGGTTTACCTATCGCCCGCCATATGCAACTTTTGACAAATACATAATCCTACAGCTCATCTTTCGCTCCTCCCTCTTTTCCCTTGCCGTTGATATCGCAAACAGCAGGCGTCCCGACCTCCATCCGGTATACGCACTTCTCCTCTTCCGTAATTTTCCACACCTCATCCTGCTCGGCGCAAGCCAGAACCACCAAAGTGCTTCGGTTCGGTCCGTTCCAGCAATGCTGCCCGTTCTCGTACCGTAAAGCAACCCTCACCCCGGATCCCAAACCTTTCCCGTCGGGCGGCAAATCATCGTCCACGGTGATGGAATCGATGCGTGCAAAGTTCCCCATGCCAGTGTGTGAGCCACCCTTCTTCGATTTCTGTGTGGTTTTCTCCAGCCAGCAGAGCTCGTAGTTATACTCCCCTGAATCCTTGGAGATGCATCGGCCCTTGAGCGCACGGAAGACGTCGTTAGATCCGTAGTCCTTTGCAAGATCGTCTTTGTGGCCGCTCAACTCGTTCCGCAGGTTGCTTTCGCTGTCTTGTGCTGCTTTAAGCGCATCGCGAGCATCGGTCAATGCTTTGGACTCTTCTCCTGAAGCGGGCGTGGCCGCGATGATGCCATTTTCAACGAGTAAGATGCGTAGATCTCGGAGTCGCTGATCCACCCAGCCTCTGACGGCAACAGGAAGATATTCCTCAATCTTGTAGACTGCAGGGACGTCAGATCCAGTCCATCTGGCCTGCAAAGATGGGTCAAAACTTACGGACATCTACATCGCTTTCCTCGCCTTCTTCCCAATCGCTCCATTTAATGATCCCAGTTTCAGAATCTGGCTTCGCGATCTCATCCAAGTCTCGATCCTGGGCATCATTCCCAATTGCTGGCCTGTCACGAGCAGCATATTCTTCCCAGCTCCTCACGGCCCGTTTGACACCTTCATCGTTGAAGTTGGGGTTGTATTCCGCCTGAAATGTAGATAGTATACCCTCCAACTCAGCCAGTCTGGATTTGCCCGTATCCCTTTGTTCTCGAATTTCCACCAAAGACTCGCGCAACTCTTCAATCCTGTCTTTGGCCGTCTGAATCAATGAACCGAGTTTGCTGCCCTTGCCGGTGCTCCTGACCACCTTGCCCCTCTCTTGCCTCTCAGCATCGGCCAATGCAGTCTCCAAGCTCTTGACCTTCAGCACCGACCCCTGAATCTCTGCCTCGACTGATTGAATTCGATCTTCCACCTGCTTGCGCAATCTCCCAGCCTCCGCTACTAATTCCTTTCTCTTTTTACCAGCGGCACCCAACGACTTTTTCCTCAGCTCGTCATTCTTTCGCCATTCCTTCCCTATCTCTTTACACCTGTCCTCGCATTTGATTCCACCAACATGTGCCCATTCGTCGCTGCCGTCACAACAGAGATCATAATCGCAGACACCATCGTTCACGCTGAGGAATGGCACGTAGCTGGGTTGGTGGCCCTTGTTCTTGCAATAAAAGCCTGGAAGTGCGATAGACCGGCTGGCGTTATCAGAAGAAATGTCGCTGGCGTAGGAGGGAGAGAGGTCTGAAAGGTAAGAGCAGGCCGAGGTTCCAGGCTCGTCGGAGCCGTCAGGGCAATCGCAGTAGTCATCGTTGATCTGAGAAGGGGATAGAGTTATCGAAGGATTCGAAATGCAGGTGAAAATGTCTGTCGATTTGTAGAACTTGGCATCTAGGTAGCAGAAGGGATGTTAGCTCTTGAGAGGTCAGTAAAAGGCTAGAGACAGCCATACGTTCTGGACCGACGCCCCACGGTCTTGACGGCTCTGCGGCGAGCACACTTTGTGCTAGCCTGATCAGAGCAAGGCCATAGATGATACTCTTCATATTGAGCTGGCGCAAAAGGCTTGGAGTATTATCATATTCAGTTACGAAGATCTCTGGCCAGATGTCCCCATAGCTTCAGGAGGAGGCCAGAATAGCCGCACCGGGCAAAATCTTGGCGCCCTCCAATTCTCGTAACCCGAAAGCTCGGATCACAAAGCACAATGCACTGCTTCCCAAGTTCTACTCGCTTGTAGAGCTCTTACTGTCATGGGTAACGACGGGGGCAGTATTCCCACCAGGCGCGAGCTCGTCAAGGAAGCAGCCAAGGACCCAAACAACACCCAAGTGAAAGAGACGCAAACCGAGAAACTTCAATACTACTGGTCACAATGTTCACTATCCCAAAAGCCCTTGTCGCCGCCAATAGTCTCGGACTCTACGGGAAAGCTATACAACAAGGATGCCGTTCTTGAGAACCTATTGATTAAAAGCAAAGATAACCAGGACGGCAACGTCGCTGGCAATGAACGGACGTCTGGAACGATCAACAGTTTACGGGATGTCGCCGAAGTCCGCTTTAGCATCGATCGAGAGGGCGAAGAAAACAGCAAAACGAGGCAGAATGAGCTACGATTAGTATGTCCTGTGACTGGCAAGAGGCTGGGCCCTGGGGTAAAAGCTGTTTACTTAGTACCGTGCGGCCATGCATTTGCCGAAACGGCTGTCAGGGAAATGCCCGGCGAGCAATGTCTGGAGGTGAGGAGCACATCCTTTCTTCCTGGAAACGCCATTACTAATGCCTGATAGTGTAACGAATCGTATTCCACCGAGAACGTAATCCCTATCCTCCCAGTATCTTCCGCAGACAAAGACCGTCTTCGAGATCGGTTATCAAAACTACAGTCCGAAGGTCTCACGCATTCTCTGAAAAAGACACCGGGCTCAAGTAAGAAGAGAAAGCAAGCCCGACCCAACAAAGAAACCGAGGCCGCAGATAGAATAGATGAGGTCGCCGGGCCCAACTTACCATCGAAGGAGCCGAGACTTGAGACCTCATCAGACGCCATCAGGAATGAAGATACGGCGGCACTCACAGCCAAAGTCCTGGCCGAACAAGAAGACCGCAACAAGCGAAGGAAGATGGCGCCCAACGAAAACTTGAAGGGCCTGTTTTCGTCGAGCAACGGCATGGCTGGCAAACAGTCGGATTTCATGACGCGGGGGTTCTCGATACCTTCAGGGGTAAAGCGATAGTATAAGTTGAGGGCGATTGCGAGGCGTCGGATTTTAAAAGAGAAAATATCCTTCGAGTATTAGCACGGCTGAGTGATAATGTTCAACGATGATGGGATTTTCTGTAATTTCAACGGCATGCACGGCGTGCCGGAGTATACCCTTGATCCATGAGATGAATGCAAAACCACATGCCACAGGATAATTCAATACCGCAGCGTACCAACAGCTCTCGTACACCGAAAAAATGCTCCCTTAGTGGTCAACTGTGTCCGAAATCCGTCGACCTACCTCCAGGAAACATTCCGACATATCGCATACAACATTGTCCACTCGCGAAGCGTCACTTTCTCAAACAGCCTTCCTCCTATCGCAAACCAATACATCGAGTAATCGACACCTCGATTTCAACTTCTCTCTCCACCGTTCAGCATATAGCCATACCAGCAATGAGAAAAGGTGCCCATCATGTGACCATAGCCATATTACTAGCGAAGCCGTCAGAGCATGGCTTTCATGAAGCCGAGCAGACACGCCTGGAAAGACGGGTCTGCTGTAGTCCGTAAGTGTGCTTTGAAGCCCCCAGATGCACACGTCAAAGACTGCGTCACTCGTATTTGCTGTCTGTGACACACATGTTTGCAACCCCCAGACGCCTCCATGAAGTCTGTAATAGGATCAGTTCCCAAGAACGCCAGGCTGGCAAAGGATCTGGAGATCGGTATGACCACTTGCAAGCGCGAAGGATGGGCGGAGACGATGATAATCATATTAAAGCTTCCCATGAAAGGATCGTCGGTTCGATCGAAACCTGTATAGTATGCTATTTATACGCTGGTATCCGGTATCTGTGTTAGCAAATGGGGTATCAACCTCTGACGCCATACCTATCAATCAGTCGAGAAGGGAAAGGTTAAGGGTATCGCAGCATCCAGTTCCCCCTCGACCGTCATCCGTGGTGATATACAGAGCATACCGTGATTCCCATACGTTCCTGTGTACATGTAGACTTTGGAGTACCCTCTACCCTTCTGGTCGTATCTCTGTGAAATGTGTGAATGCTGGTGGCTGGTTTGTGTTGTTGAAGAAGAAATGTAAAGATGCTGCTCAACCGATGGTGATGGGGACATTGCTAGCACTTCCAGGAATTGGAGGCCCTTTGGGCTTTTTACTTTTCTTCGAATTCGACCTTGGCCCCAGCTCCTTGTCGACCTTTTTCAACATGGATTGACGGGCGCTAACGCCGTCAACTTTCTTACGTGTCTGGGGAATGATTTTCGCTGCCGTAAATTGTTTGGTCAGCTTCTGCCGCATTTGCTTCGAAATCGTATCAGGTATTTGTCCTGCCATTGACGGAAATTTCTCCTTCAACAATCCAGCTCGACAGCGTCCATTCCTCAAACCAAACCCTGTCACTTTCTGATCGGGCTGAGGATTGGACATACCGGAACCTGGGTCTGCTTTGGTCCGTGTCATATTCTTCTGTGCTTTCTTTCCTTTCTTTCGTTTCGCGATCGGCTCTACAGTAACATTCGGGTCCAAGGGATTCAAAAACACACTTGCTGGAAGCACGCTGCGCATGGCACTGTCGTCTTGAGCTCCGTCATTCATCGTCTGCAGGACAATGTCCGAAAGCTGAGACGATGCTGTCTGCCTAGAACTGACCCGTATCATCTCAGACAGGTCGCGGTGACCCGAAGACATTTACTCACGGTGCAGCGGGCTCTGGGCTACCCCATCTTGCCTCATACAGTCCCCGAAGCCGTTCCCGTTGGATCGTGAAATTGCTGTAGTTGCCTCCAAGGGCCCAACCAAGCAAGCTGAATGCGTTCGATTTCATGGCTTCCATGGTTTCATTGTAAGCCTGCGAGAACAAGTCAAATATTCGCCCAACGTTTTTGGACCCTCCAGAAATATCGTTGTCAGGTTTGTTCGGATCTAGAATCGCAAGCTTGGGTAATTGCTTGTTACTATGATAGACATCTTTACGAAGATTGCTCCGCATGGCTGCTTGCTGATGGTCTGTCAGCGTTACCCATATATCTTTGACGGGAGTCTTACCTTATCATAGTAACCTGGAGGTCTCATCGAAATTCCTGTGCGGTCAAGGTCGAACTGATTGCCATACAAGTCAAGGAACTCGAGCAACATCTCACCTAGATGCTGTTCTGGAATCACTTCGCCGCTCTGGACGCGTGGTAAATTTTGAAGCAGACTTGTCACAAGACAGGTAACCGAAAAACCCCCCAAGCCACCATTCACGACCTCGTTCAGTCCTCTCATCATTAGGAATTGTTTGATGATAGTCGTCAGGATTGGCATCGCTGGAAACTGTTGCTTCCATGTGCTGAATGTATCGTTGGCGATCAAGCCAGTCTCGTTCTCGAAAGAGACATCAACCTTGATCCCAGTCATCTGATCAACGAATTTCACAAGCGGAACCTTCGCGCTCGGTATCACTTCTACGGATCCAGCCTTCGCCAAACCGATCTCCTGAAGGTACCCAGCGAAATTGCGCATCTGGTTGCCACTTTGGGCGGCAACTCTGCGGCCTGACGTCCGGAATGTGTGGGAGATAACCACAAGGTCCATGTCAGCATTGGGAAGATACATGGCCGCAGCGAAAGATCCGAAACAATGGACACTACAATCCGGCAATTGCTTCCCAACAACAGTTTGAAGACGTTGCAGCAGATCTTCTCGGATTACTTGCTCGAATCTTTGAGGTCTGACAAATTCATAGAAATCACAGATTTCCTTGTGTAATCTGTCACAGTAAGCAAGATGACGTGATCTGGAAGATGATGACACACCTGAAGCCAGAATTTGCTGTGGA
Organism: Rusavskia elegans; assembly: GCA_011316305.1. Classification (NCBI taxonomy): domain Eukaryota; kingdom Fungi; phylum Ascomycota; class Lecanoromycetes; order Teloschistales; family Teloschistaceae; genus Rusavskia; species Rusavskia elegans. Next base: position 190,041 of record SAUG01000072.1, read on the forward strand.
ACGATGGTTATCAATAAGCCAAGGAATTGGGTCGATATTTTCAGAACACTGCCATTCTCGGAGGACAGAGCCGCTCGATTTTGGCTTGTACCCGTTCATGGATACCTTCACGGCCTCGCCTTTGATCTCATCCTCGTGGGTTCGCTTGCGATTGCCAAGAGCTTCTGCTTGATCCGGATAGAATTCTGTTGTTTTCACCGATCCATTCGGCAAACCCGGAGGTGGTCCCATTTCAAGCGCTGATGGTCTCAGATCGGATGTCCCAGGCGCACCATGAGTATTTGCCCCATGTAGATTGTTCAAATGACTGAATGAACGAGGTCCAGTAGGAGCCCCTGGCACTCCGGGCTGATGTCCATTCACAGACTCGGAAGGACTTGAAGAGCGACTCTTCGCATTCGAAGCCTTGTCTTCACCAAAGCCAAAAGAGATGAAGTCGTCATTTGCAGCCACCTGGTTTTCGGTTGTCTCGTCATTCTCGGCAGTAATCCGTGCCTTCCGAATGATTTTGACAACGTCTTTCCGCTTGCGCTGCACTTCGTCAATAGGCGGTAGAACCGTATAGGGATCTGGATTCGACCATTTTGGTAGGTTTGGCAGTTCTTTTAGTTCCTTGGCAGCGTCGGTAGCACGCCGTTTAGCTGGTGGCTCCATGGTCTCTTCAGAAGGGTTTAGCTCGGAGCCGCCTCTTAGCTCTTCTGGCGTCCCATCGAATGTTTGTTGAAGTTCTTGGTTCGTAGTTAGGTCATCTTCTGCGTCGGACTCGTCCATCTCCTCTTCCGCACTGTCTGAGACATCTTCTGCGGGCAGAAATCGTTGACCATGGTGCTGGGCAGTATTCTCAGATAGCAAAGGGTCGGGGCTGTTTCCACGTTTTGAGCTCAACAACGGTCTGGCAGCCGTTGCCCATCGTGCACCTCGCCCAGGTTGATTTTGCATATAGCCGCGAGGTCGGGGTTTCTGTGCGCGGCCTCCCCTATCATTAGAGAGAGGGTAGCGATTACTGTCATGGGGATACTGCGGAGCAGATGGGTCATTGCGAAAAGTAAAGTTGGATCTTGAAGAATTGTTCGAATTGGACTCCTGGGGTCTCCAGAAATCTCCGCCATGGTAGGATGCTTGAGGTAGCCTCTGTGGCGGCGGTATTCGCTGAGTCAGAGGAGGCATTTCTGGAGGAGGTGGTGGTTGCGGGAGATCATGGACTTGAAACCTGGGAGATGGCCGGTAAGAGTCCATAGTGGATCGATGAGCGTGAATTGGAATCGTTAGAGGATAATGTTGCTTGAGGGACTATCCGGTGGTGTATGCAGATAAAGGTACCCAGTTCAACCCGAAAACATCGGCATCTGCATCAGCTGAGACTCCTCAAGCGTTATTAATACTGCATGACAACATCCCGATGGACAAGTGAATGTTCTGTGAAGCTCAAATCCACATCCCCAGGCGGCGATCGGATTGATTGGAGAAAATGAAGAAAGTGCTACCGAGCGAGCCGAGGAAGCGAGGGCTCATTGTGGCGTCATGAAGGTAAGCGCGATAGCCGCGAACAAAATATTAAAACACCTCGATACCAATACTTCTGCCGCGCTTGGAAGCTTGTAGCATCTGATCGGTTGCTACCAAATGCAAACGGTCCTGGTGATTAACCCGTTGGTCTCCATCTGCTTGCACTTATCGTACGCAATACTCGAACGATTCTTGAATAGTTTCCACTGTTATATAATATTCGACGTTTAGCCATAACCGTGATCAATAAGGAACACATTTTTTGCTTCCTGTCAGACTATTAGGGGCAATGCGTTAAACGTTACAGAATCATTCCATTCGGTTTGAGTTAGGGAAACTCCTTCTGAATGTCTTCATCAACTCCGGGAGATCGCCCGCTCTTGTAAGCGCCGTTCCAGCAACACCAGCGGCTTGGATACCGCCCAACGCTCCTCCGCCCATCGCCGCACTTTGACACCAAGCAAAGAGGCTGCCAGCCTTAACCGCTCCTATCGATGCCTGCCAAGCTGCAGCAACAGAGTTGGCCGCCGGTCCTGCAGCCGTGAATCCGATAGCTCCTAATGCAGGTACTGCGCAGAATGATAGAACGGAAAGAGTCGTGCCTACTATTTGAAGACCAGTGAGCACAGGATGGGCTTTGGCATATTTTTTTGTGGCTTGGAAAAGTGTGACATCTTGTGATTTCACTATACTCAGTCAGAAGCTAGCTCTTGAAAGGCGTCAACGTTCAAGTATACCTCGTCTCGTTAGCTCCTGCGAGAACTCTGCACTCCAGCCCGAAAGGATAAATAGCGAATTGGGCAAAGCAGCGGCGTCATCGGGAAAATCCCCATGAATGAAGCGATGCCGTACCTCCTCGTCGGTCAATCCCTCAAGCGGCTTCCTCCCTGTCATGATTTCGTAGAGCAGACTAGCCATTGCGAATAATTCGGTTCTTCTAACCTTTTCTTCGCGATCCAAGCCATCCAAGGTGCTTGCCGGTATCTGGAAACGAGCGGAATAGCGGCCAATGAGGTCACCATCCGATCCTAGCACCGGAAGAGACTCGATAGATCCATCTAATCCAGCAAGAAAATCTCTTGGGCGAACGCTGGTGTGCGGTTCTTCGGTTTGCTCAAAGTGCTTCATCACCTCATTGGCCCAGCGTGTGCGTATCTCGGTTCCTATCTCGGGGCAATCTCTAAGAGGGAGAATCGCCGCTTCCTGTAGCTGTCCACTGTTATCATCACTGTGTTGGACCTTCTTCACGCGGAGGCGACAAGTAAGCCTTGCGGGCGCCATCTTTCAAGACCGTGTAAAAGATATTGGATAGTCAGCTCGTGAAATGGTCGAGTGAAAGGGAAATGCGGACCCAAGATGATGTGGTGCTGAGTAAGGCAGATACGTGTTATTGTTTCATTGACTTAGTCAGACCCGCCCCTGATGCTCCAATAATACATAGAGCGGTTAAGCCCTTCCAAATTACGTCTACATTGTCCTGCAGACTGACCATTTGGGCACTTAAAGGACGTGGACAAACTACGAAATAGGCGCCGAGCCAAGATTCCCTCTGGGAAGAAATGTCTGCAGTTGAAAACCAAACGCAGAGTCCTCGATACCCCTGTCTTCCGTGAGACCGGACGGGCCGTGGATGGGTATCGCACGGTTGTGTATCGCGGTAAGATACATAGATGGTGGTGGACCTTACAGCAGCGTGGGCAATCGCACCGCCCGCACCGCACCGACGCTAGTGCTGGTACGGTACGGGTCTACCAATCAGCGGTACGGAGCGGTACTAGTACCAATCTAATCAGGTAGTAGCGGTACTAGGTTTTTACGGAATATTATTCTTAGCGCTAAACTCTCGCCTACGTATTCGTATTTATAGGATTAATTTTTTTAATCTCGAATTTATTAATTTTATAAAGCCGTATTATCTACTACTATACGCTCCTATAACTTCCTCTAATAAATAGATATAAAATCTATATATTCGATAGAATATATAAAAGAATTAAAGCTATTTTATAATATTAGCGTTTAATTCCGATTCTTTAATTATATTATAACCGGAGATATTTATTTACCTTTATCGAATTCTCTTTTAACTATTTTTATAACCTAGTAACTATTCGCGTAGTACTACTAAAAATTCGTTCGTATTTAGCTAATATAGTAGAAATAGCGAGGATATCCTATACTATTTTTAATAGAGTATTCGTAGACTAAATATATTATTAGTTCGCGATTTTTTCCTTCGATAGAGTTTTCGGATTAATCCTACGTATTCTATAGTATTCTTCGTAGAGATATTCTACTATATTATCGGGATTATCGGTTATAAAAAAGATTAGGTTATAGATATAAACGCGAGTAGGAACGGAAACCGCCGGCGCTATATTTAGTATAATAGATCGATTTTTATAGAATAGATTATAGAAATTAGCGACGTCTTTTTTTATAGATCCTTTATATTCTGCCTATTTCTATAAAAACTATAGTTATCTAAACCAAAAATCTATTACTATAGCGATAGCGTAAATCGGATTTATAATATAGAGGATTTTATATTTCTTTAGCTTTATTAAATAGAATTTTAGAATATAATAGATATAATACTGCTCCGAATTATTAATCTCTATATACGCCGTCGTTATTATTAAAAATTCCCGTCTTTTCTCTCGGATATATTTAATAATTCGGCGGAACGATAGAAGAACTTCGCTAGCTATATTATATAAGCTAATATTATCTCTATTCTAGATTAATATTATTTCCTATTTAAATAGCTCTAGTATTTTATATATTTAGGAAAATATTATCTATTTATCGCCGGAAAAACGGTTTAAATTAAAAGAAGATTTATTTATATCTAAGATAAAGGTATTAATATACCGCCGGAATCTTATACTTCGTTCGATTATTTTATTACCGCTATTTTATTTTATATCGTTATCTTATTTAAGAAAAAGGCCGTCGAGATCGGAATCGTTAAATCTATCGGCGATAGATATATTTTAGAAAGCTTCTCGACGCTAGAGGCTCTAATATATCTATTTAATAATATTATATAATTTACTAATAGAATTTTTCTTCCTATAACGTCCCTGTATATCAGAGGGCGTTACGTTCGAGCCTAGCTACAGCCGTGGACGTAGTCCGAGCTACTAAATAGTAAAGGAGTCCTAGTATAGATTATCGTAACTAATCCTATATAGCCGCAGAGGTACGGTTATAATATTATAAGGTATCTTTATTATAAAGTAATTAAGAAGAGAATAGTAGAGACGTATTTAATAATTATATTAACGACTAACGAGAGAAGCTATCTATAGGAGTAATAAGCGATATATATATTAAAAGTAGCCGTAAGGGCCGATAGTAGCTGTATACTAAGAGCCCTACTAAGAGCAGCGGCTATAGCGGCTATAGACGGCTATAGATAATTAGGCTCGCTTACCCGGCCAATCTTCCGAGGAACCTCTATAGAGTCGCGGACGTAATACGGCCCCCCTTATATTACTCTTCTAAATCTCTTTAAAGCGCCTTAAGTACTTCTAAGGTATTTTCTAGATTTTTAAGTATTCTCTTCGTCTAGAAATCCTTTCTACTTAACTAGGAATTTATCTGTTTCTTTTCTTTTATCGATAATTTTTTCTACCTTATATTCCTCCTTTTTCTAGTAGTACTAATCTTTAGTAAAAAGAACTCGTTCCGGCGCCTTCTTAAACAGGCTGACGTAAAATTTAGGAAAGATTTCCGTCGACGGAAGCTTTAGATACGCCGTTATTCCCTTAATATTATAGACTTCGAAAGCTCCTATATATAGCTTATCTAGCTTCCTTTCCGTTAGGTTTTTTATCGAAAGTAGGACTTTATCTCCCTCTCTAATATCGGATTATTTTCTTAACTTATTTACTCTTTTCTTAACTCTTTCCTTCGCTTTTTAGATTCTCTCCTTCGCCTTGTCCTAATTATTTTTTATTTTATCGATAAATACCTGCGCTACGGGGTTTTTTATTATAGTATAAACTTCCTTCCTAATAGCCTTTCCGTATAATAATTTATTAGGAGTTATTTAGATATCCTTATTATATAACGAATTAATTGCTATTTAAGCTATTAGAAGTATCTATACCTAATCCTCTCTTTTATCCGAATAGTAGATCCTTAGGTAAGTTTCTAATATCTAGTTTATTCTTTTTATTTATCTATCCGTCTAAGGGTAGAACGATATTAATATTATCTATTCCGCCCCTACTACCTTTATTAGTCCTTTTATAAAGTTCGAGACGAAGAGCTTATCTCTATCTAAGATAATCTTTTCTACGATTCCGTTTTTATAGAAAACCGTCCTTAAGAATATAAAAGCGAGTTATTCCGCTATTATTATTATCTTATAAGGAATAAACCTTACGTACTTTATAAACCTATCTATAATTATTACTATTATATTATATAATATTTATATATAGGAATCTATTAATTCTGGTATCCCTATTACGAAATCTAATATAATTTGCTGATATAGTATATCCGGCGTTTACGTCGGTTATAGTTTTCCGACCGGTTCCTAATAACTCTTTTTTACTATCGTATACTCTGGATAGTTTTTTATAAACTCTTCGATATATTTTTTTAGAACTAGGGTATTTATTATCTCCTAAATTTTTCGAAGGGTTTTTATAATTTCCTAATATCCTGCTATCCTGGGTTCGTATATTTATCTAATAATTTTATTAACTTTTTCTAAAACTTCTGCTCTTTCTAAAATATTTCCTACTTTTTTTAAAAGTAGTCTTAATATTTTTTCCGCTGCTTTATAATCTGCTTTTCTACTTAAAATATCTATAACTATATTATCTGTACCCTTAATATATCTTATTTTAAAGTCGTAATAGGTAATTTCTTCGGCTTATTTTATTTATCTTTAGTTTAATTCTTTATCTATTAAAAGGGATAAAAGATTTTTATAGTTAGTAAAGACGATTACTCTTTTCTTTATTCTACTCGTATATATTTTCCAATATATAAGGCTTGCCACGATTACTAATATTTCCTTATCTATTATCGTATAGTTAATTTCTGCCGGTATCAACTTTCTGGAATAGTATTCTAAAGGCTTTCTATTTTATAATATATAAGATCTAATCGCGCGGTCGGAAGCGTCCGTATAGAGAATAACTTATTTATCGGGGTTATAGATTTCTAACGTATCTTCTATTACGAAGTTTTACTTGATTTTTTTAAATATTTCGTTTTAGATTCGGGTCTACTAAAACGGTATATCGTTTTATAATAGGTTGGTTAAAAGGACCGTTTTCTTTATATATCCTCCTGTTATATTTTAATAGAATCCCGTAAATTCTAGAAAATATTAAATATCTTTCTTATTTTTAAGTATCGGCTATTCTTTTATTACTAGAAGTTTATTCGCCTCTATTATAATACTTCTAGGCCTGATTATATATCCTAAAAACGTTACTTCCTTTTTAAAAAATTCCGATTTTTCCTCTTTAACTCTAAGGTTATATTTACGGAATCTTTAAAGTACTATATTTATATATTATTCGTACTCTTTTCTTATCTCCGAGAATATTAGTATATCGTCTATATAGACTATAATAAAAATATCAAGATAGTCGTATAATACCTTATTAATAGCGTATTATAGGGTCGCCGGTACGTTTATTAATCTAAAAGGTATAACCAAGTATTCGAATAGTCTATACTTTATTCTAAAAGCCGTTTTCTACTCGTCGCCTTTTCTGATCCTAAAAAGGTTAAACGTATCTCTAAAGTCGAATTTTATAAAAAACTTAGCCTTCCCGATTCTACTTTTAAAATCTATAAGAAGTAGAAGAGGGTACTTATCTTTCTAGGTTAATACGTTAAATCTTTTAAAGTTAACGTAAAGTCGGAAGTTATTATTTTTTTTCGGGATAAATATTACCGGTTATCCCGTCTTTAATTTAGAATATCGTCTATATCTTCTTTTAAGATTATAGTTAATATATTAGCGTAATACTTTTAACTGATTATTATTTAATCTATAAATCGGCCTAGCTTTTAGCTTTTCCGGGTCTATTATAATAATTTCGTAGTCTTCTTTAGTATAAGCCGGTAAGGGTAGCTTTCCTTCCGGTTCCTTTAATACGTCCTGGAATTTTTTAAAAAGTTATAGAACTTCGTCTATAGTAGCTAATTCCTTTTTAGTCTACTATTTCCGAGTAAAGGTATTATATATTTTCTATATCTCGGCCAGCCTTTTAGATATACTAAGAAGATAATTTCCTATTTTTACCCGTATCGTATTTTAAACGATCTCTGGATTCTATAATATAAACTATAGGATATCTAAATATATATCCCTTTAAATCTTTATTATATTAAAGACGATTCTTTTTTTATATCTATTACTTCTTATCTATAGGAGTTTAGTTTAATACTTAACTCTAAAGAACCCTATTTTATTAATTATTCCTATAAGGTATAGTTCCGTTTTCCTAACTAAAGGGACGTTAAACCTCCTTATATATTCTTCTAATATAATATTCCGAGTTATTCCTAAATTAACTAAAGCCTCTACAGGTCGTCTAAATAATATTAGTTAGATAAAAATCCGATTTTTATCTATCTTCCGGAATCGTTAAAGTATAACGTCCCTATATATCAGAAGGCGTTACGTTCGAGCCTAGCTATAGCCGTAGACGTAGTCCGAGCTACTAAATAGTAAAAGAGTCCTAGTATAGGTTATTATAATTAATTCTATATAGCCGTAGAGGTACGGTTATAATATTACGAGGTATCTTTATTACGAGGTAATTAAGAAGAAAATAGTAGAGACGTATTTAATAATTATATTAACGACTAACGAGAAAAGCTATCTATAGGAATAATAAGCAATATATATATTAAAAGTAGCTATAAAGGCCGATAGTAGCTGTACGCCAAGAACCTTACTAAAAGTAGCGGCTATAGCGGCTATAGACGGCTATAGATAATTAGGCTCGCTTGTCCGGCTAATTCTCCGAGGAACCTCTGTGGAATCGCGGACGTAACACTTCCGCTAAAGTTTAAATTCTTTCTATTTTTATTTTATCGTTTAAATAAATATAATCTCGGCGTTAAACTATTTAATAGGAATATTACTATAGAAGAAAGCCTATATAGCGATATTAAATATATATCTCTAGTATCGCAGCCGCCGATATTATTTATTTAAATAGAAAATAATATCTAGAAGTAGAATATCGAGGTAAATATTATTCGTATCGGTATTATCGAGTACGAAATACCCGAAGCGTAGAATAATCTCGAATTCTTTAATAATTTATTTAACGGTAATATATTAGTTCTCGCCGGAATAAAAGCCCCGAATACGTCGAAGCGCTAGTATAATTATCCGAATATAATAGTATCTATCGACGAAATAGGAATAGATAGTAATAAAAGCGATAGCGTTTTTTAAAATCTATATATCGAATAAAAAATATATATTACTATTCGTATTTTCGATTAATACTCGGATCTTATATTTATAATCTTTAAAGGAAACTTTTATCTAGTTTATAATTATATAATATAACTTTAAAACCTATCTATATAGTTATTTATTAAACTAAAAAAGGATTTCGCGAAGCTATTAGTTATTAATAATTCGATATAATAGATATATAGTCGTAATCTATCGAATAAATAGATATTTAAATTTCTTTTCTAAACTTTTATAGAATAGAGATAGTATAGATAAGACTTTACTTTCTATTATAAAGGAGGTAATCGAATTAGAAGTAGGAAGAAAAAAATTATCGCCGGGAGAAAAACTATTAGAATCGATTTAATAATCTCGTATTAAATATTCGCGTATATAGTTAGTAGACTGATTATCGAAATAGATATAGTACTTACGACTATAAATTATATAGCCTAATATAATAATTAATCGAGGTAGAAATAACTAAAAAAGAAATTATATAGATTTTATAAAATTAATATTTCTTTAAATTCTCTATATTAGTAGCGTAGAAGCTATAATTTATAACCGTCGAAGTTTTCTTTACCTATTTAGCTAGCTTACTATTAGGTACGAGCTTATATTTAATACCTTTATTCGTATCGATAACGGCGTAGATATATTTATTTTCGGGAAAATTAAAATAAACGACCTTTTCGTATATATTCTAAGCACCTATACTACGTCCGATATTATTTAAATTTCCCGTAGTTAATCTAAAATAGATAGTAACGCTTCTTTAATCTATAATAATTAATTTAGATAAAATATATAGTAGGTAGGAAAGTAGAAAGATCAAAATAGTAATAATAAAGAAAATCGATAGGATAGAATAAAATTAAAGATCTAGGCTACTAGCTAATTAAATTAACGAAATTAGTTTAAACGAACGTTACTAATTAATATTTTAGAGTTTCGCGGTAGAACTGGCGCTTCCTAAATAACTTTAGGGAGTAAAATATTTTCTAAAATCGAGATAAACGAAGTTAAAGAAATACTATATACCTAATTTTAGCCGCGTATATTAGATCTTCTTAAATCCGATAGTATAGTCTATAAGCTAAAATATTTAAAAGTTTTAGCTTTAAAACTTATATAGTTAGTATATAGTATATCGATATAATAGATAGTTAAAGAAAAGAGAATCTCGATAAGTTTAATTATATAAAATAGAGTTAAGACCCCTATAAACTGACCAGCAGCTAGCCCGTATAGGGCTCGATACGGAACGGTACTAGCTATCTAATTAGTCGGTACGGTACGGTACAGACTAGTACAGTGCGGAATAATAGCTAGTTTTAAGCGGTGCGATCGCCCACGCTATCTTACAGTCGTATTCAAAACCCTGAAATTCCAGGCGGGATCGGGCTGGGCAATATATATCAAATCCGACTACGAACAAAGAGATAATAGACTTATATTATAGTCTTTTTTAGCTTTATAAAAAATCTAAAGAGTATAAATTTAAAAGTTTCGTCTATTTTAAAATTCCGTCTATTTAGATTTTCTAAATATTATCGTTTAAACTTTTCGATAAAAGCTAATAGGGTTCTATACCTATTGTTATTTTTAGGCTTTTTTCGAAGGCCGGCGGCCCGGTATACTATAAAACGAAACGAAAAAAAAAAAATTCTTTCTAAAGTAACGGCCTAATACTATTATATAGAAAGTTCTAGTTAAAACGGATCCTGATCTATAGAATTAGATCTATAAAACAGCCTCTTTAGAATAGTAAAATACGTAGTAATTATAGAATAAGATTTCTGGTTCGTAGTCGGATTTGATATGTGTTGCCCAGCCCGACCCCGCCTGGAACTTCAGGGTTTTGAATACGACTGTATTTGGCGCCGAGGTTTTAAATGCAACCGACCCTCTCATACGTGGTCAAATCAGGGCGCTTCAGAACTTACCACAAACCGCTTTAAGTTCATTGGAATTCATATTGGAGTAGACCATTTCATATTTAATTTACACGCGAATGTGCAAGCAGCGACATCAAGCTGACCAAGTATCTTCTGAAGCCTCGGAGAACTAAATAAGGAAAGCACGATAGCCATTGCCAGGAATGACGTGGGTTCAAGGCAGTCATCAAATCAAGCCTACTGAGTCTGCTTTTGCATGCCAATTGGCGCAAGATGTTAACACAAATTATCTACATGCTTCAAGGTCTGGACGAGCTTGGTGCCAGGATATGGACAGACCGTGGATAGGCATTGTGTTTTACAATCTTCGAAAAAGCTTCTTTTCAAACAGAGCCTAAATGCCGCAACGCCGATGCTATGCAACAGACATGGGAGATTGATCTAATACTTTGCATTACTCGAACGGCCAGATGCTTGGGCGGTAGGTGTGTAGATCTTGAAAGGATATTTGACCTGGTCATCTTTCCTCATCCAGATTTTCCTCCTCTTCTGGGTTTGTTGGTGCTCCACCCAGACCTCCTTTGCATGCTCTGCAATGAACTTCCGGATGAAACGTGGATCCCACAGTTCGCTAGCAACGCCGAGGTCTTTGCAGCATCGCATGAGTGCATTCGACTTGCAGCCTTCGACGGCAGTTGGGATGCCTTCGGGGGAAAAGTAATCTTGTTCGCCACGGGCAACGGATACGAGTCTGATCTCAATATATGAGCATGTGTAGCGTGAAAGAAAATTGATAATGCTTGTGACACGAACCTTCCAAGTGCTACCAAGGCATACTCTCTTGTCACTGCCTTTGCCGTCACGATAGTCTCGCCTCTTGGTGCAAGACCCCATGCCCCGGGCCCAAAGGCTTTATTCAGGATTCTCCGATACTTGATCTCGGGAAGATATACGATGCCATCTGGTTTCACCTCGATGTCGTCCAGCCCGACCGGAGCCAAAAGTGCTTCGGCAGCTTCTTTGGAGAAGGCTTCGGTAGAAAGTCCGTGAAACGATCGTGCCCAGTCGACCTGCCGCGCTTTTTCATCCAGGACGACAGGTTTGTCGCCTAGGCCGCTGGTCAGGTCATCCGTACGAACGGCTTCTTCCGCCGATAGCTGGATCCCTTCCGTTGGTGGAGGGGGCTGGGTGGAACTGCTGGGGGCTGCGGAGGTAGTAGCAGCACGGGCTTGCTGAGCGTGATACACCCTCGTGGTTTTAAGGTGGTTCTGCAGGTCATTACGGTGAGGACGTCCTGCAGATGCGTTTCCTCGACTGGACTGCAGGATGTTGCGAGCTTCCGAGGTGATGGCTGCATGATGACTTCTTTGAGGAAGGGCGGTGGCAAAGGAGATGGCAAAGCTTCTAGATGTTCTGGTGATCTGTAAGGACCATCCTGCCCTCTGGAAGAACAGGGAAGCCATAGCTTGACTTGGATGTAAAGAAGCAAGAGCGCATGGAAGAAGCACCGAGGGCACGAGGTCGATGCGCTAGTGATCTTGGCGCGATGGCCGATTGTCGTGTCTTCAACAGGCGACCGGATTGGGTACTGTTACCAAGCATTCATTGAGTCTTTGGCATGATCATTGACGAGCACTGAGATCGTCGAATAGAAGTTACATGATACCAATCTCGGAAATGGTTGAGGTCTACTGCTTTTCCCCCACGTCCTTCGACCCGGTCCTTTGATCATTGCCTCGGGCTTTCCAACATTGACGGAATACCTCCATCTACAAAGTTCGCGACCTGATCAGCAAATCTGACTATCTGTTGAGAAAAGATACAAGTGGCACCTGCGTGCCGCCGGACCTCGGGAGCAATCTCAATCACGCTGCATCTTACCTCGTCTTTGCAAGCTCGCCAATCCCTCTTTTCAAAGTAGCAGTCGTTCATCTTACTTTGCTCATCTGCCAGGACCCAGATTATATGAGCCTTTGCGTCCAAGGTTAGGGGTACATAGCTCACTTGAGCAGCCCGTGCTGAATATTCGTTGATCCCTTGCCAAATTTAGCTCTGTCCACGTCCTGCCAGAAGGGCCCCTACCACTCGTCCTTCTCTTCATCTTCTTCTCCATTCTTGGAGGCTTCCCCATCGTCTCTCGCACTTGTACTAGACATTGTACTGTTGTCCTTGTAATCGTGCAACGAGTTCTGGTGGCTCTGTCGACTTCGGCTGTTCCCGGGTTGAAATAGTACAATACTCAAAATGGCAACTAAGCGCATGGACGTATTGGTATATTCCGGTATGATACCATCAACATCGCAGCTTATCGCATACTTATGCACTTGTTTCTCAAGGCAATGGCAGTACTGTTGAGTCTGTTCGCCACTGTCTGTACAGTCTCCGGCGCCTACTTTCCCCAACTTATGCAGTAATCACTGTCACTGGGAATGCCATCATCAAGGAGCCTTGGACTGCGTCGTGTGCCTTATTGGTCTTCCCTGGTGGAGCAGATCTCGGTTATTGCAGGACCCTGAACGGCGAAGGCAATCGAAGAATAAGTCAGTATGTGGAGCGCGGGGGCTTATATCTCGGCCTTTGTGCTGGTGGTTATTATGGCAGTAAAAGGTGCGAATTCGAAGTCGGCAAGAAGGCAATGGAAGTCGTTGGCAATAGAGAATTGGCTTTCTTCCCAGGGACTTGCCGGGGTTGCGCTTTCTCAGGGTTCGTCTATCATAGCGAAGAGGGCACTCGAGCTGTGCAGCTCCGGACGTCAAAAGCTGCACTCTCCAAAGGTACCGTTCCCGACGTCTTCCGGTCTTACTACAACGGTGGAGGAGTCTTTGTAGATGCTCCCAAGTTGAACCATCATGGCGTGGAGGTGCTTGCAAGTTTCACAGAAGCACTCGATGTTGATGCTGGTGAGGGTTCCGCCTGTGTAGTCTACTGCAAGGTCGGCGACGGAGCTGCGGTACTTACCAGTACACATCCAGAGTATAGTATACCACCGTTGTTCAGGTACCCGACTAAGAGGCTATAGGTTCGCTGCCAGTAACCTTGATCCCACCATCAATTTACCTGGGTATGACAAGATCGTCAAGGCGCTCAAGGAAGATGACCAGCAAAGGACCGATTTTCTCAAAGCTTGCCTACTCAAATTGGGCTTGCAGGTCAGCCAAGAACAGACAGCGATACCCTCGCTTTCACGCCTTCATCTGTCTTCAGCGGAGACAGCCGATACGTCACGACTGATAGAAGCACTGAGAGACATTATTACGGAACAAGACGGGGAGGAGTACATTGTAGACGAAAATGATACTTTCCACTTAGAGAAGCCATCAAGATGGTCACTCGGCTCCATTGCGGATGCGCTCCCCAGCATGACCGACGGAAGCTCCGAAAAGCGAGAGGAAGAAAACGGAGATGACCAAGAAAAGATAGTTGACTATGATAAGATTGTGAAGCGCCTCGTAATTCATGACGCGGATCAGCCGGAAAGCAAAGACACCCCGTATTTCAACCACCATGCCTATATTGCTAACCTCAAGCACTACGAAAGTCAATCCCGAGGAAGTGGCCGCACGTTCGGCAAGGAGCTACTGTATGGCGAGGTCGTCACCAGTACCAATACACTGCTCGAGAAGTAATTGCTCGATTGAGACTAACTCGTACATGACTAACTTTGATAGAAATACTGCAATACTCAGACGTCTTCCAACCGGTTTCACTGCAACTGCAACTGTGCAAGTTGCCGGACGAGGGCGTGGAACAAATGTGTGGGTTTCTCCCGCTGGGTCATTGATGTTCTCCACAGTCGTCAGACATCAAATGTCCCTAATGGCTCAAGCACCTGTGGTATTCTTGCAATACCTCGTCGCCCTTGCCATCGTTGAAGGTGTCCAGACCTACGACCAGGGCTACCAGCGGATTCCTGTAAGATTAAAGTGGCCGAACGATATTTGTGAGCTTTTCAGCTTCCCCGTATGACCATAACTAACAATTCACCTCTCCCAATATAGTTGCGGCTGATCCTGCCGATCCTTCTGGGAAAACCTTCATCAAAATCGGTGGCATCCTTGTCAATTCGCATTACTCAAATTCAGAATACCTGTGTGTCGTCGGCGTTGGCCTGAACACCACCAACGCTTCTCCAACGACTTCTCTCAATGCCCTCAACCCTCCCACTCCATTTACGCTAGAGAAGTTGCTTGCTCGCGTCTTGACATGCTTCTCCACCCTTCATGAACGCTTCATCCGGACAGGGTTTGATCAGTATTTTGAAGACTTGTATTACAAGCATTGGCTCCATACAGAGCAGATTGTGACCTTGGAGGCGGAAGGGGGGATAAGAGCACGCCTGAAGGGAATCACGACGGATTGGGGTCTCCTAAAGGCAGAAGAGCTTGGTTGGGAGGATCGACCCACTGGCAGAATCTTGACATTGCAAAGCGATAGCAACAGCTTCGACTTCTTCAAGGGGTTGATCAAGCGAAAGGTATAGCAATCTGTCTCCGATGCAGGAGTTTTCTGCACAAACTTTGACCATATCACGGTGACCTGGGAGGCTTCATGCTGACGTGAACTGTGGCAATGAGCAGGATGCTGCTGCGGGAACCACTAAGCTTTAATTGAGTAAGAAAAATCTTCACTTACACGATAACCAGTGGTTTTGTGTGGACCTGTTTTCATATCTTTTCGTTAATCGCTCCGCGGCGGATCACTGGATGCTTGTTCAGTGGGGCGGCGGCTTGAAAAGCTTTAAGAGACCTCTCTATTTCACCAAATGAGGGCGATCTGGCCACAACAAGTATGAGCAGCTAAGCAGAGTCCGAGTGGAAGGAACAAAGGCGAATAAGTATAAACTGTTTTATGTTTCAATAGTCATAAAACCCTTTCCCACTCTTCTTCCCTAGCCACCCTGCATCGACCATCTTCTTTAATAGCACCGCCGGTCTATACTTGGTATCTCCCATCTCCTCATGCAGCACATTCATAATCGCCAAACAAGTATCGATACCGATGAAATCAGCCAACTGCAACGGACCCATGGGTACATTCGTCCCATTCTTCATGATATTATCGATATCCTCCTTCGTACCCACCCCCGTCTCCAGGCAGATGATGGCTTCATTAATATAGGGCATCAAAATCCTGTTTGCAAGAAATCCGGGTGAATCTGCAGACTGCGAGGGGATTTTTCCCATCTTGGTTACGAATGCCAGGGCGGTGTCGACAGTTGATTGAGAAGTTTGTAGACCACTGATGATTTCCACTCCTTTTTGCACAGGGACAGGATTCATGAAATGTGTGCTTATGACTCGGGACGCGGCGGAAAGGTCGGTGGGGTTGTTGGGGGTCTGTGTGGAGGCGGCGATCTTGGTTATGGAAATGGAGGAAGTATTTGTGGCGAGTATTGCGTGGGAGGGGCAGATCTTGGCTAATTGAGAGAAGATGGAGGTTTTGAGTGAGGGTATTTCGGGAACGGCTTCGATGACGAAGTCGGCGGTGGAAAGGTCTCCAATCTCAGTTGTTGCGAAGAGTCGAGATCGGGTTACGGTGGCTTCGTCCCGTGTGATTCGGTCCTTTGAGACATCCTTTTCGAGAAGCTTGTCCGCGAATTTTAGGCCTTTGTCGATTGACGCTTGAGAGGAATCTACGAGTGTGACGGGGATCTGGGCTTTCTGGGCTGCAACGAGAGCTATGCCTAAACCCTGACCTCCTAGAATCAGTCACCTGTCATATAATTGGCTTGATTGCGAGTCAGTGAAAGCAGACATACCATTTGTCCGGCCCCTACGACTCCCAGTCTCTTGACCTCTGCCGCCGCCATCCTGGGGTTTGTGCTGAAGGACCGGCGGAGGTGGGTAGTAGCAAAGCTGGCGATTGGTCTCGTGATTGCAGAGGGCAAAGACATAGCACTCCTAAGTATAAGTAAGAGAAGAGAGCGCGAGTACGGGAAGACAATCAATTTGCACGTGAAGTGTAAGGTATATCGTACTCTGAACTAAAATCGGGCCTGTGACGTAATGACGAGCCGCAAATGGACCTCGGCTCCGTTCATTTTCGCGGTTGCTGCGCGTCATTTTTTTGAGACGCGACGGACCGTGACGACGAGCAGGACGACGTTCAACCTTCGATGCATTGGAGCACATAGTCGTAATGGAGTTCGAGGAGGCACCATCGCCTGTAGACCCCGAAGTCCGAGCATATGTTTACAGTCTCGTCTCTGCGGTAAGATGAGACCGAACCTGATATGTGATTACTACTAAAGTCTTTCAGCTTGGTGGGACGGGTACGGATGAGGATGGGCGCTACATCTTGGGAGACGATGCATTGGCATGTCTCAAGGATCTCAAGAAATGGTTGAAACTCTACGACGAGAAAGCAAATCGACTCGACGTCGCAAGATGTCTTGCAGAGGCCAATCTCGTCGAAGGAGATCTCCTAGAGATCCTAGGCGCGTGGCCCGAGGATGGGACGGAGGATAAGGTCAAGTCGAAGATTGCCCTGTCATGCCGTATGTTCAAGATATGGTAAATGGCAGTGTTGATGCTGAGTTGCTTTAGTGGAACTCTTAGTACCCCTGACATGGCCAATGGAGAAAAACGACGGGCAAATGACTGTCAACCACCACAGACACATCCCGTACATCCAATTGGCGCAATCCTCTTATAAGCGGGCGATCCTTAACAGTCAATCCAAGACTATACTACGAACAGCAGTCCGCATCGGTCTCCCGTCAATAGCTATACCAATGAGCGAGCGCACTGCACGAGACGAAGGAATCATTAAACTCATTTTGTACTTGTTTCGCAACATCTCCATCATCTCTACCCCGGGGGAGGGTAAAGACGGTCCAACATCCCGATCTGCCACAATAGAAGCATTTCACCATCAAGATGTCCTCGCGCTCATTCTTACAATCTGCTCCAACATGGGCGAAGACTTCAACACCCAAGACATGGTGATACTAGAGCTTCTTTTTCACCTCTTGAAAGGTGTCAGTCCAGAAAAGCTTTTTATGGACCAAGCGCAACTGCAAAAGCACGGGTCTAATGAACTGGGGGCACTGCTCGCGAAAGAAAAGAACATGCATCGAAGCTATGCCAAAAATGCACCATCAAGGCACAATCGATTTGGCACAATGATATGGGTCAAGCGAGATGAGCCAGGCAAAGTCTCAACAGTCTCCGGACAAGACAGCCTGAAAGACGGGCAGCACACCTTAAGCAAAATGGACCAATCTAAGAAATGGAACAGGCCAAAGCAGCGCAGCCGGGAGGTTGAAAAGGCGAACGACCGCTTTGATGTTCCGGTCTCACTTACGAATAGCGCCAATACCCACCTCCGAGCATTCATCGAAGAATTCCTAGACTCAGGTTTCAATCCCCTCTTCAATCACGTCCGCCGAGCCATCGAGCGGGAAGCCGATCGCGTCTTCGAAATCCACACACAGCAGTTTTTCTACCTGATATCCTGGTTTCTGGAAGCCGAGCGTGTCCGCCGGCGCAAGAAACAAGAAGCTGAGGAGAAATCCAAGAACAAAAAGATAACCGAGACTTTTGAGGTCGACAGTTTTGCATTGATTGCCAGTGTACTAACACAGGAAACCTTCGTCTTACTGAATCGTTTCATGCAGGATAGACTGGACATGAAAGCCTGGCGGGATATCAACGCTGGTACCATGTGCTTTACACAAATCCTCCTCATTGTGCAGGACATGGCCGAATCTTCTCTCGAAGAGGATCAAGAGATTGCAGAAAACATACAGAACCGGATCTTCTACGAAGAGACAACGCACGATCGTATCATAGCAATCTTGCGAGGGTACAAGGATCAGGGGTTCGGATACCTGGATTCCTGCACCGAGCTCTCTCATGTCTTTCTCCGTATGTTGGAGCGTTATTCAAGGGAAAACGTTGACCTGCAGGTACGATCCAAGCGGCGAGCTCGAAAGAAGAGGAAACAAAAAGCAGCCGCTGTATCCAACGACGGCGATGCAGACACCGCCGCCAACGATGAAGATGCCGAATCCGAAATGGAAGATGTAGCAGAAGCCGAACGAGTATCGCGAGAACGGAAATTCGACTTCAACCGCTTTGCCTCGAAGTTCATGACGCAATCGTGTATCGACACGTTCGTCGCTTTCACGAAATTTTACAACGACCTCAATACCGAGCAGTTGAAACGTGCCCATCGCTTTTTCTATCGTGTGGCTTTCAAGCAGGAACTCAGCGTCATGCTTTTCCGCGTCGATATCTTCGCCTTGTTCAATCGCATAATCAAGGGCCCTGAGCCACTGGATCGAACATCCCCGATATATGGTGAATGGGATGAGTTGGTGCGGCAATTGATCAAGCGGATGGTGAAGAAAATGCAAGAGAGGCCGGAATTGGCGGTGGAGATGCTGTTTAGCAAGATCCCTTCTACAGTGTTTTATCTTGAGTATGGGTATGAGAAACAGACGATGAGCTCCAAACCAAGGGCGCCAGCTACATTGGAGGTAAGGGGCGCGATGACAAGGGAGGAGCAGATTGGTGTTGTGGTTGCCGCGTTGCATGAGAATAAACTTGAATCGGTTGATTGGGTCATTAAAGTGCTGTCGACTGCGGCAAGCGAGCGGCAGAGCTGGGAGGCGGAATCTGCGGCGAGACGTGCAGAGAATGATTCCAGTGCCGAGACCGCTGGCCCTGAGGCGAAAGCCCCTTCGATTGGTAAGTAGGCTTCGAAGATCGTTCACAGCTCTACTGACATTTTCAATAGCCGTTACTCCAGATACAGAAGAACGTCGCATAGCCATCTTCAAAGACGCCAAACTTCGCCTCCTTATGACACTCGCTGGCTTCGAGCACCTAGGCATCGACGACGAACCTGACGCCACATGGATTATTCCCTCCGCCGTTACCGCTCGCCAATTGCACGAGACTCACGATGTCATTGAGAAACACCGCAATGACCCCGTTATGGAATACGGCGAGGAGGATCCTATGACGGCAGACGAAATGCTCCGTCGGAAACCTGCCGAGAAAGTACGGCGAGCGGCTTACGACGATGACTTGTCGGGTGACGATGGTATTGTGTCGGACGGTAACGATGACGATTTGCTCTTTCCAGCTCGCGGACCGACAGATACCGGACCGCGGACGGCGGCAGCAGCATTGGAGAAATTAAGACAGAAGCGGCGAAGGAGGAGAAGCAGACCTACTTCTGACATCGAAGATGGAGCCGGCGGACTTGACGATGAAACCCGAGAGCTTCGGCGTGAAGCGAGAGAAGCTAAAGATCTAAAGAAGAGGGAAATGTTCAAGAGTGCAGAATTCGTGTATGACAGTGATGATGATCCGGAAGCTGATAGGCTATTTTTTGAGAGGGAAGAGTCGAGAAGGAAGGGGCATGCGAAGAAGGTGATGGAGGTGTTGAGGGCCGGGATGGTGGAGGGGAATGGTAAGAGGAAGAACGGTGATGATATTGCCAAGATCAAGGAGAAAAGTAAGAAGAGAAGGGTCTCGAGTGAAAGCGAAAGTGAAAAGGACGAAGATGTGCAGATGGCTGAAGGCTCTTTATCGCCGAGAATTCAGGAGCTTTCAGATGGGACTGAGAGTGGAGTGGAGGATACGCCGTTATCGACACCGCTTGAAGAGCTTCCTCAAGAGAAAGTACTGAAGGATATTCCAATTAATGTTCGTGGTTCGGACGATGATAGTGGTGGGACGAGGAAAGGTGTAGTGTTCTACCGTCCCGATGAGAATGGTGGTGGATCCGAGAACGAGGATGAGGCGTCTGTCGTTATGCCGTCAAGGGGGCGAAAGAGAGTTGCGATGGTGTTGGAGAGCGATTCGGATTAAAGCGATAGACTACCCATGTCGTTCAAAGGATTTGGTTATTGCACTCTCTTCCCCAGTGCACTCGGGCGTTTCGCCTCGTCACCCCAATCCCCTATGCCCTGGCGTTGGTGTCCTCATGTTGGCGTTCTCCGCCATGGTGCAAGGCTACCTCGTGCCCATAAAATTAAAGCTGGAGTTTACATCAACCCCATCAAATACTCGTCGCCGCCCTCATAATACCCTTGTCCCATACTTTCGGAGTTGTCTCCATAGGAACCATAGGAGAATGTTTGAAGAGCGTCATTCTCGTCACCACTGTGCTCGTCCCCTTCAACGAGGGTCTCAAAACCGTTATCCAGGTCGGCATCATTCTCAGTAAACAACATAGGAATATGTAGGTCTCGAGGGCTCCGAGTCTTCGTGCAGCAATTCTCCGCTGATTCCCACCACTGGTCATCTGGTTGATCGTGTATTTCCTGTACACCCATGTTTCGCACCAAGGCCTCGGTCGCCTCCACCGCTGAGTCTGGCAGA
Source organism: Rusavskia elegans (assembly GCA_011316305.1). NCBI lineage: Eukaryota > Fungi > Ascomycota > Lecanoromycetes > Teloschistales > Teloschistaceae > Rusavskia > Rusavskia elegans. The sequence goes on from SAUG01000072.1 coordinate 211,241, forward strand.
GTAGCCCCATCAGGCCTCTCGTCAGATTTCAGAGCCGAAAAGCGTTGCAACCAATGATCCCGAATCAGGCCCCATCTGTGCGCCTCCTTGGTGAGAGTCGCTTTGTGATCGTCGGTGAATTCGATGCGTGGGTCGATATACCTTCGCCTGAAAGCCGAATCTTCTCCATCTTTGGTCTCCCACAAGAGTCTAGCAACATATGATCGGAATTGGATAGCAACGAAATGACCTAATGTTCGGCAAGCGAGTTTGTGACTACCATACTGTACGTAAAATCCACTGGGGAAGTAAAGGCAGGTGAGATCCCTGAGGCATGTTTTCGTGGTATCGAGTGCGTAGTGCCCTTTCTTGGGAGGTCTTGTAATCTGTTGAGTGATTCGGGTCAACTCTCTAGTGATGTCGTCTGGGTTGAAGACGGTTGTATCGAAGAAGTCGTCTGTGCATCGGTTGAAAGCAGAACACAGATGAAGTCTCCATGCGAATCGATCGGGCGGCTTGATTGGACCCGCAAGGTCGTAGACGCGCCAAGAGGTGCTTGACAGCGCCTTTTTGTCGAAGAAGGCAAGATGGATCAGAATGGACCTAAAGACCTCCGGAGGAAGAGCTTCCAGACGACTCCATCTGGTACTAGGACAGCACGACTTTTCTGAAAAAGAGAGCCGTGACATTCCATCGGTGATTCGTGGTATCAGTTTTGCTTGAGCAATCCTATTGCCATGATTAGAAAGACACAGCCAGTATGATATTGTGATAATTACGTGTCAAGATCAACCAGAGGGTTCGGCTTGACGGCTGGGTACGGAGGTTCTATGCGTGGTAGGTACCAGAACCTGCGAATACTGGGGACTGGCCTATCCAACGCAGGATTGTCTTCTGAAATAATCGCCCATCGCGGCACCGATGTATCACTATGAGGTTCTTCAAAATGAGCGATACGTTGAAGGACCGGCATGGCCAGCTGAAGTCTTCAGGTAGTATTTCGTGGATTGAAGGAATGAGCGTTCAAGGTGACCGACTATAGGAACAGATAAAGGCATGGGGTCAAGCAAGAAATGAGCAGCCGTGAAACTGTTGTTTTCACCTCATCATGAGATAGGGATAAAAGAATCAGAAGTGATGTGAAAAGCTCAACATCGTTGACTTTAGTGAAGCATTGTTTACGTCGGGTAACTACCGCTGTTTTGTTTGACAGTGTCGGTACACCGCGTCCGACCTGGACTTGAGCCATTCATGAACGACTCAAAGCTGCATATCTTTCTGCAACACAGCTTATCTCATAAGATAGTAAGCAAATTGTTGGAAATTCATGGAACTTCATGCGCGATATCCATACAAACGCTGTTTTGCGCGCGTCTGCCGCGTCTAGTGGCACAGTAAACGACATCCATAGATTCCATACATCGAGTCACCAACCTCTGCTTCTTCAGAACACTGGCACGGGAAAAGCTTCCCGGTCACATCAAGATGTCAAGCTCATCAATGCGGTCCTTTGAGTACCTGGAGTCTCTTCCTGGTACCGTCTTCAACCGACTATACAAGCAGCCCTCCACTGCTCTTGCTATCTTCAGGCGAATGCTGCCTCAACTCGGTATGTTCTGACCCCTTTTTCCCAGCTGCCATTCTACTCATGTTTGAAGCCAAGAGCTTTGTCATGGCAATGCTATACATGTCACGTCCGCTTCCGGTAGCGGACCTAGATACATGGGTCCGTCCTGGAAGTAGACGGTATGTATCGGCAGCTCTGGATCAATGTGCAGCTGCTGACGAGATTCAAGAGAGCAAGACACTGCCATCGATCTTCTGGAACGGCTCCAGATCCTGAAGCGAACTGCAGAGCCCAATAAGCCTCGCTCCTATGTGCTCACTGATCCGTTCGCGGCATCGCTGAGGCAAGCTCTGACTGGAGGAGGGAATCATAAGTCGTTTGGGGTCCGTTCCAGGACACGAGTCGAAGACGAAGTGACCATACCCCAGCTTGACGGTTTTGCTCGCAGGCAATGGGAGGGTGTCCTTGGCTACATGGTTGGCAGCACTGGTGTCGGCTTGAATGACGAGGGTGCCAAGCTCAGTCTTTCCGTAAAGCACCTGTTGAAATATGGTCGCTTAGTAGAAGTCAAAGGTAGAAGCGTGGACATCACACAAGATGGCTTTGCCTTTGTATTGCAGGAAGTCAACGCGCAAGTTTGGACGATACTTATCCTGTATCTTGAAAATGCCGAGGAGGTGCGTGCCCTTACCTTCAGTGCAAGGACATGTGTCCCTGCTTCATGTTCGCACTTTGTCGGCTAATGCTCTGACTGACAGCTCGGCATGGATCGCGTTGACGTCCTCTCCTTCCTCTTCATGCTCGGCAGTCTGGAGCTCGGCCAAGGCTACAGCAAAGCGAACCTAACCGACACCCAGCTCCAAATGCTCCTCGACCTAGGAGATTTCGGCGTCATCTACCAAAACACTCCCGAATCAGATAGCTACTACCCGACTCGCCTAGCGACCACTCTCACCTCAGACGCAGGCGCTCTCCGCAGTGCAACCGCCGGTTTCGACACTGCTCTCCGCTCATCCAACGACGACAAAGGCTTCGTGGTCGTCGAAACAAACTACCGAATCTACGCCTACACATCCTCCCCTCTTCAAATAGCCATCCTCTCTCTATTCACCCGTCTATCAACCCGCTACCCAAACATGGTTTCCGGCAAAATGACCCGCGAATCCGTCCGTCGAGCCATCAACATGGGCATCACAGGCGATCAAATCATCGATTTCCTATACACACACGCTCATCCGCAAATGCGCAAGAACGCCAACTTTCTGCCTCCGACCGTCGTCGATCAGATCCGCTTATGGCAGATTGAAGGCGAGCGCATGAAATCCACCGTGGGGTTTTTGTTCAAAGACTTTTTGAGTGCGGCCGAGTATGAAGGTCCGTGTCAGTATGCGGGTGATATTGGGGTGTTGAAGTGGAAGAACGATGCGAAGAGGATGTTCTTTGTTACGAGACATGAACATGTGGCTGCGTATTTGAAAAGCCAGAAGGAAAAAAGGAGAGAGGGTGGGTGATGACGTGGGTTTGGGTTGCTGTTTTCCTTGTAGTCTTGCGATGTTTCGATGGATACCCCAGCAAGGCGTCCGGTCAAGGTATGGTATGTCTCTGCGTAGATCGCCAAATTTCGACAGTGTGAAGCCTTCAAAAAGATCACTGTGACACCTGCTTACCGTAGTTGATCCAATTCCGTCAAATGGATACTTCGACTTACGCCCCGTATACTTCAGCTAACAAGTATATCCAAATTCAGCCGACTCTTCGGACCCTCACCTTCGCCGGGAACTTAGCATCAATACTCAAGACATCGATGGCTCATTAAACCTGTCTTAACCATTCCATCTCTAAGTCTACGATCAAAGATTATCACTGTTGACAATTCGACGTGCGGACCTCCTGTTTTAGTCGACAACAACGACTGCCTCTAATAATGGGATTATGACTTCCTACGACCAAATACCTTTCCCATGAACCCACCTTTCTTCTTCTCCTCCGTCACAGACGTTCTCGCTGGCGCGACAGCCTCAGGAACCACACCCAAGAAAGCTCCCGCAACACCGCCAGTCCAGCCATGCGCCCAAGCCCTCACAAAAGCATTGAGGCTCTCGCGAGCTTCTTCGTCAGCACATTTTTCGCCAAGGTATTGCAAAACGACACGCTGGCGCTGCTCATCGTTCTGAGCGTACCTGGCAGCCTCTGACGAGATGAGGGCGTCATTGCGGACGCGATCACTCACTGCCGTGTATCGACCTGCCCAAAAGCGGAGATCCTGGGCTCCTCTGATCAGCGTGAGGTCGACTTCATCGCCGTTGTTATTGCTGTTGTCTGTTGTGGCGCCCGCAACGACCTGAGGCGCGGTTGACGAGGGCGTTGCTGCTGATCCAGCGGCATTCGAGCTGGAGTTTTTAGTGGCTGCAGCAAGTGATGCTTTGCGCGGCGGAAAGTTTACGTGAGCGGCACGATGCTCCGGGAAAGAGTTGCCGGAGGTTGCGGGCGGCAGCGTTTCATTTCGATTCAGTGGCAGATGATGTTCACTGGCAGATGGCTGGATACCGAGGGATCGATTAATCCCCTGCTCGAATTCCAGGTCGGCGGCATTTGAGATGCTTCGCGGAATGCGGGAGCCCTGAGTGGCAAAACGAGGGAGTCCACGGCTTTGACCTCCATTTCCAGTCGATGTCCCATTGGCGATGAGCTGTTGTGGCAATGGGGGTATAGATGGCTGTACTTCATGAGCAGCATAAGCTGCATTTAACTCCGTCGTCGAGCCGTAACGGGGGCCAAGTGGGTATCGCTGAGGGCTCATTGCCACATTGCGAGGCGCGCGGGAGTTGAAGTCGGCTTCTGCGGATGTCGTTGGATCTGGTATCCTTGGTGGTGGCGATGGTAGGTTTTTCATGGCCCAATGCTCCGGAGCACCAAAGACCATCGCTGCTTACAGGTGAGTCCAGCCAGTATCATGTTAGTACAGATTCATAAGCTTACCTCGCTCTTGAACAGCACACAGCCCATTCCGTGCCATGATTTGTGGTCCATTACCAGGTAAAAAGCCAGGTGTGCTTTCGTGGGAAATTCGATGCGATTCAAGTGTCATGGCAGCCTCTTGAGCTGCTCTCTTGCGCTCACGATTCATGAAAAATCCTGGCATGTCCGCGGTCCTTTGACCTGATGCCAACGTTAGAGGTGTCGGTGGTGGTTTGTAGGTGTTCGAGATTGTCGACCTCCGAGCTGCGCTGCTGGAAGTTGGGCGCATGAAACTCGGTGTTCGCGGCGAAGAGTATTGACCCGAATGAACAGAGAGACCATTGAGCGGACCCATTGTTGTGCTCCGTGGGAGCGGAGGATCGATTGGAGCCATCAAGCGACGCTCTGCAATTCTGATACTCGATTCACCGTCCTTGGGTTTCGTTGGAGATGTCAAAGGTACCGCTGCGATGCTGTGGCGGGTGGAGTGTTGTTTGAAGAATGAGGTATGGGCAAAGCGGTCGGAGATGCGCCGTGACTTCTTGACCGTGCTTTTTGTCAAGATCTCACCTCCTCTAGTCAGCTTCGCTGCAGCGCCAGTACTATCTTTTGTATTGCTAGACTGTGTGACCTCTGACCCAATGGGTGGCTGGGGATAGTCTGCTTGTAATCGCTGTGACGAATGAGCGTATTCGGTACGTCTGCTGTTCTCTTTCCTCTCTGCGCCAGCATCAGATTTGTCGAGGAATTCCCTGGGGTACAAGGCTCCCAGGCTGTTACTCCCGAAGAAGGACGAGGTGCTTCCAGACACGTGGCGTGAATATCTTCTTATACTCGCCGTTGAAGTATCCTTTCTTTTGGATCTTTGCGTTGCACGGGAATCGGTATTGTCTCCTGTATCAAGGCCCAATCCACCTAATAGCAAGGAAGCTCGAGAGCCAAAAGAGGGTGTGGGGATACAGGACCGCTGGGGCAGACTGCTTAAAGACTCCGACGAGGCGTTGACACGACGGCTAAAGGTATTATTTGTGAACTTGTTTAGCTTTTCCGACGAAGATTCTTCGCGGGCTACGCTCTCTGAGGTTCCAAACTGCTGGCCCGCTTGGTGTGCACTTTCGTCCATGATCGACCTGGTTGCTAGTAGTCGGCAAAAGAGGAGGGTATACAAGCCCAGGTGCAAAAGGTTCGATGAAGCGAAAGGCCCAGTGATATGTACACATGCAGAGGATCAATAACTTTTCACCTGGTGTTGATTGCACATCACAGACTTTTCAAAGTCAACATGACACGCATTGTAAGGTGGGGTCCTTCTCTCTTCAGTGAATATCAACAGACGTGTGCTACCAAGGTTTGAGGACCGAGATTAGCAACCACGACCCAAACAAAACGTCAGGTGCCCAGCACAGGGGGCGAGAATTACCTCTGAAGCTATGGTTTCTTACGGAGCCTCCAGCCCCAGCACATCCAGGAGTCAGTATCAAACAAGGCTCATGTGTTGAAATGGTGCTGCAATAGCAACCTCTAATTTATAGTCCCCAATGTTGCTCATATGATCTTATTCCCCTTCCCTTTCTTATAAATCTCCTAAGTTAGGACTGTGGTGAAGATTCTTCACAATGGCGTGGCACTCCTAATCCAACGTGTTATCCCATTCATTGGTAGACATCTCAATTCGAAGAATCGAAAAAGAGTACTTGACCCTTGTGTCAAGGTACGGAAGATCCGGTGCATGCACAGGACAGCATGCCCAAGCGCCAGCGTCTTCGCCCAGCTTTACCCGGGGGTATAGGCCGATCATTTGCTGACGGACTCGCCATACTTTGACGCGTGTTTCTCTCTCAGATCGTTCCTACCGACTATGTTCAGCGAAACCGAATCCATTCAACTGCTCCATCTCACGTTTGCTGGATGGAGCTCGCCTCTGGTGTTATTGATTGCCGGACTTGGCGCAAGGCGGCTGCCTCGGCTGGCGAGAGGCGCTTAGGCCAACTCCAAGTCCAAGGCAGCTGGCAGGGTGCTTCCACATCATCAGAGGCCATCAAATGTCCGCATTGAAATTTGTTAGATCGGTCAGTACCTCTTGTATCAAAATTGGGCAACGAATCTCAAGCCCTTAGGTGTGGGAATCCTTCAAAGCGAACTCGGGACTCGAGGCAAGGCAAGGAAAACGACCGACTATAAAACTTGTGTGCTGATTGTGACTATCGAAGGCTGCTGGATGGCGTAGGTAAAGCGTTCATATTGGTTGTGCACTTCGTTCTCCTAATTGTGCAAATTGCGGGGATTCGAGGTTCCTTATTAGAGCGTCGATATGATTGCATATATGTCTTTCCAATCGTTAATATTCGTCACTTTTCCCTGTCTCTGAACTATTTCATTCTCCGCAAACTTGTCCATGTTTGCTCAAACGTGGTTTTCGTTAGTTGCGCGTGACAGCCGCTCGGCCAGGCGTCGTCAGCTTCGAACTTGATATCCAGAAAGAGCACACCGTAAGTGAGAGCCAGGATGCTAGCCAAACAGCAATGGGACTGATCCCATGAAGAACCGCCTCGGTATCCTCCATGGTGGTACAATCGCTAGTATGGGTGCGTTCTTCTTTCTCGACCGTCATGCTAGGAACTTTAATCGTCCAAATCGTGGGCAAACGGCACCCGATGCGAATGTCTCCCATGCCATTCTTCCAGCTATAGCCGTCTTCGGAACGCAGGATTGTATTCGCTGATCTTATTGGCAGTCGACCTGGGAGGATCCTTAGCAGTGGCATCGAAAGGCCTGTTCGCGACCGGAGTATCCACTGATTTGAATGGTTGGTCTACGTCATCTACGTCGTCGGAACGAAGGCTTGCTGGCCTGACGTGAGACGTAGTCACGTACCTGAACTCGGGGGGCAAGGTCGGAGATACCTTACGTGCAGTACGCTAAGTCGAAATTCCATCCGCCTTTCCATTCCAGACAATGTCCTGACAGTAAATCCCAGGAAGTAACCTGTGACAAATGTGAGTGCCGGTCACCACCAGAAAAATCTGTCTTATATACATACTTATGACGCTTTTGATGGTCGGGTATAGTTGGCAAGACCCTTGCATACACATCGATCAAGTTCAGGAACAAGAAGGACGAGCTGGTCGCAAGGGGAAGTCATACAAAGTGAGTGTATTACCACCGGCTCGAGATACGCCCGCTGAACGCTGTTACAGATATGTAGCACTGGCATGGAAAGACGAGAATAATATCGTCCAGCAACTATCACCGAAGCAGTAAAAGGCTTTCCATGCTGATCCTAGTCACTGCCAATATATCCTTCATATAGTGCACTTATGTATCCCCTCATCGACGGGCTGAGCATCCATCATTGGTAGTTTTGACCAAGGAATGCAAGAATCCAATCGATGACACGCTCGCCGTATCGGTCTTGTGCCTTCCATCGGAGATCACAGAATACCGTGTCAACTAAAAATTTTTAAGCTATCCACCAACAGAACACCGATCCTCTTATGAGTCCAGACATCGAAAGGCCTCCAAGCCAGCTGACAGAAAGCGGTTACTGTCCTTTTTCGAATGAGTTTGAGTAGCGCAGAAAGGGAATTGGTCCGTGACTAGATTTGGTCCACGACCAGAGTTCAAGTAAAGTAAAGCGCTGTATATCCATATTATGGATACCTCCACGTGAATCAGCACCCGCCGTGCTCAGCTCGTTAACTACTAGAAAGTACAAGCCCATAATATACACGATCATTACGTAACACCATCCAAATCCTCCGCCAGCTCCTCACCCTCCTCACCCTCCACCACGTCTTCGATCATTCCGTCACCCTCATCCTCCCCATCCACCCTCATCACCTCCGGCGTCTCCTCAATAACCGGCAACTGCTTCCCCCCAGCCTTCAAACTCTCCACCTTCGCCTTCGTCATCTCAAAAACATACTGTCCCAGATGTTCCACACCCGCCATCTCCGTAGGTTCCACTTCATCCTCCAACAAGCGGCTGGTCGGGAACATTTCCCCAGTCGTGAGCGACAATTTATTAGACCGTTGGAAAAGATGGACGAAGGCTTCTCGAACCTCATTGCACGTTTCGAAGACGGATCGGCGGCCGAGGATGTAGAGGCCGAGTCGGGCTCGGGATAGCGCGACGGTGAGGCGGCGGATGTCGCGCAGGTAGCCCACTCGGGTGGTGCGGACGAGGGAGAGGATGACATCTTGCAAGCATATGAGTGAGTAGGAAGCAAGGACTTAGTAGGAGGGGCACAAGCACTTACAGTCATTTTGCTCCCCCTGGTACTTGTCCACCGTGGTCACTATCCTCGGTAATCCAAATAGCCTGTTCTTCGCACATCGATGGCCCAAAACATCCCTTATCAGCGCTCTCTGTCCCGCGTACGGTGTCAAGATCGAGATTTTCGAAGCCGGATAACCCAGTAATCGCATGTACTGGTAGATCGCCACCGCATATTCCGCCTCGCCGAGGTTCTGGGTGTAATGCGGTGTCGGCTGAGACTCGCCTGTGCCTTTGTAGTCGGGTACATCTATAAATTGGTATTCATGGCGGAACCCTGCATTCGCGCGTAGATACTCCGTTTCCGTCAAAACATTAGGCAGGTTCTCCAATTTCGGATACCGCCATTTGTAAAGTTGGGCTATACTAGGTCTAGCACGACCCTGGTGGTCCAAATTGATGGTAGGAACACCCAGTCGGACGAAACGAAGGAAAAGGCTCTGTTCAAGATTGGCGAATTTTTCAAAGGCAGGATTCTGGACAATGGGACAATTTTGCAGATGATCACCGCAAAGAACGATCCGTTGCAGCGGCGACTGGCCGTCTTTGGTGTTTTGGAGGGCCAAAGGAATGAAATTTTCGATTTCGGTGATTTGAGCGGCTTCTTCCATGATGACATTATCGTAGTGAAATCCCAGATTGGCGATCTCCTGCCGTCGGATGGCAGCATGAGTGGATGTCATGGCGACAATTCTTGCTTCTTTGATAAGAAGGTAGTTTGCTTTGTCGCGTGGTGTTCGAAGAATCTCGAAGGGTCGGATATCTTCGAGCTCGGTGAAGATTCGCTCAATGTGTCTTTGGCAGCCACGAGCTATGTCTAGCACCTGCTCCCTCGAGCTCTCTGGAGGGAACAATGGTTGAGGAGCATCAGAGAAATATTGGTGGAAAGGAAAAGATGTTATGATGTCCGTGATACTGAACTCCGCTGCATTCACCAGGTCCCAGAATTTGGACCACGCAGGGACGATATAGACGGAATTGAAGTATCCCGCTGTTTCACATGAGTTGCTGTGTGCTCCGGGTGCTTCGACATTTGCAGCTAGCCGATTTACTTCAGCCAGGTAATGGCTACGATTATCGAGAAAGGATTCCACCCGACCATGCTTGCTGTAGCTCACATCTGTCTCAAGATCCTCTTCACCATGACCAAGTCGTAAGAGATGGCGCTCATCGATGTCCAGCTTCGTAATCTTCTGGAAAAGCTGGTTCAAAGCTTGATTACTACGGGCTATGAGCAGAGTACGTTGAGTGGGGAAAAGGTGATAAATGTTGCTGATAATTTGAGTCGCTACATCCGTTTTTCCCGTCCCAGGAGGTCCAACGATTACTGTCAACCCGGGCTGGGTTCCTGACATGATGGCCCCTACCTGGGTTTGTGTGAAACGGACCTGGTTGACTTTCGGGGCATCCGTGGGATAAGGTCCGTTGTTCGGGGGTTGGTATGTTGACACTTTAATCGATTTCCGCACAGGCTGTGCAATTTCGGAATCATCTCTCCGACGCTTTTTGGAAGGCCTTGGGGGCTCCGAACTTGTAGACGTTATTCCCTCTAATACGTATGGAGGCTTGATGCTCGGCTCTTGAGACGCAGCGGGCTCGACGATTTGGTCCGGTAGAGTCTCCACCAGATGCTGCCAGTCGAGAAAGGTGTCTCGGAAATCGAGTTGGTTCAAGCTATTTGGTAGCTTGGTGTATGCGGCACTGCTTGGATCACCAAAACCTAGAAAGACTTCTTGAAGCCAATCTGGGACAGGGATATCGGACAACGCTAGATGTCTGATTGTCTCCAAAATCTTTTTGAAGTTGTTTTCACGGCCCTTTCTTCGTATGACGACGTTGAGCGATTCATATATGTCCGGACTCCCTTCGGATTTTCGCTTGTTGTCAACTTGCCACGCCGCCGTGTCAAGCTTCAAGATCAGCCTCCTCAATCGTGGCCTGCGTGTATAGCCGTTGGTTTCACCATCTGGCATCTCACGTATAATACGACCATTTTCGTCGAGTACTTGCTCGACTTCTGCAGCTCTAAGTGCGCGGAGGCCAAAATCGCGACTCCTAGCGCGGATTGCATGACCATTCGTTAGATCCCGAGAGCTCTCGATGGGGTCAACTGCTAAGAGATATACGACGTCGTCTTGTCTGAGTGATTCCCATTCTCGGCGGACCGGTTCTGCCAGTCTGCTTACATCGAGTCCAATCTCGGCTCGCACAAAGGCTGGCTTATCTCGCCCTACCTTAGGCGGCGCGGCTTCCAAGATTCTGAGCCCGTGTTAGCGGCAGTAACAAACAAGTGTGATGCTTCTGCGGCCTACATACGCAGGCTTCGAAATGGGGATTGCCATCCTACTAAACCCGTTAAAGTGTACTGAGTTTGGCAGCTGCGCGTGCTGAGGTTGAAGCCGCTTGATGGTCTCTTCGACGTATTGCCGGATTTCAAAGAAAGACTCGCATCTGTAAAGCACGAAAGATCGCCACAAGAAGTCGCCGACGCTGAGGTACTGCAGATTAAGTTTGGGGATTGCCAGAGATCTTGACCCGTCATAATACTGGTTACGCAACAGAGTAGGTTCGTAAAGCGCAGCCTCTGTCGGGAGTATACTCAGGTCTCTCATCGATTCGCGGAACGTCCTCCGGCGTTCATGGGACGAGATTAGGATTTCTAGCAGTAGATCGCGACTGATTTCGACATTTGTCGTTGAAGGATATTTCGTCCGAAAACCGAGAAGGCCACAGAGATCTGCCAGTTCTTCATCACTCAAAGGTTCAAGGTGCGCCTGGAGTTCAGTCCTTTTGTCAATAGCTGCGTAATTCGTCAAAGCTAAAATTGTCAGCTTTTCTTTGAAGTTCTTCAACGAAACTCTCTGCAGCCCTGCTAGACGGGCGCAGTGCTCTCCGTATGATTGGACTTGGGTATTCTGGATACCAGTATTATCGTCGACGGGGAAATTCACGAATTGTCGGAGAAGGACGAACATATCACGGAAAAGACCGTTCTCCTCTCCATTGAACATGGAGCTCAATCTAATCAAAGCTAGTAAGTTCAAATCTTTGATCAACGTAGTGACATATCTTCGCGTAGGCAGCTGGCTTTCGAGATCTGTAAGTAACTCTAGAAAGCGCTCGCAATATACCAAGGTGTCTGTTGCCATTTCAATAGGTGTGGGTGACACTTCCATGGACCGATGAAACGTACCTGAGCTTGATTCCTGAAGCCTGCCAATGAAGTCTAAGAGCAATGAATAAAGCCATGCGCGGTCGAAACGAAGCTTTGCTTGGGTTGTCTCATCTCCAGTGTCGAAACGTTTGGCAGCAGCTCGCCAGGCTTTCTTCAGCTGCGCATGCTGTTCGAATTTACGCTCTCGGGCAGCTTCGGATGAGAGATTCTGCCATATAGAAATTGAAACCAACGGAGCGCATTCCTTTCGGATGAGTCCGTTGTCCAAAGATTGGAAGGCGGCGATAAGGAAAGAGAGTATGTGCGTTCTGATGACCACGGACAGATGGCTATCGAGGCTCATTGACAAAACGCGGCGGAACACGGAAGAGAATCGATCTGCATCGTCGCTGAAAATATCTACAGCACGTCAGATGCGGGTAAATGACCAGGATAGGATCTTGATCACCCCAGACTGGAAGTTTTTCTCGATTCTTGACGGTCGCGATGATTGCGATTAGGAGGACATGGTGGTTGGTGCAACTGTCGGTATAGCCAGGCCAGAGATAACTGGCTCGTGTTAGTGATGGTTCTCGCAAGGAATCGCAGAATTCCGGACTTCTCTAGCAGTTGGAGGTTTTCCAAAGTGAGTAGAGATCGGAATTCAAACCCCCCATTCTCCAGGACTTCCCAGATTTCCTTTTTAATGACATCGGATTTGACCTTCCTGGTCTTGGTGGGCTTGATCCAGTGTTTGCGCGCGAGCTGCGTCCATTGACTTTCGCCCTGGGGATCTTCAAGTGCAGGCCTGCTGTCACCTCCAGCAAGATCTGTTGACATTCTGCTGAATAACTTCCCCAGTCCCGACTGGCCTGCCACAACGATCAATCGGCGATCTTACCAGAAGATTGGATCTCTCGTCCATCAAAGCTGACAGAGGTGCCAGGCTGAAGAAGAAAAATACGTTCACGAGAAACAGATTAGTCCAAGGGTCCTCGTCAATTGGCCCGTGCTTGAATGCGGCTCTAAAGCACGAGCTTTTAGCGCTGCCGCAGAGCCTCAAACGGCTACTATACGCTGGCGCCCTGCAGATCTTTCTTTCATTCCCATTGTTCTCAGCGAGGTCTTCACCATCCGAGACAAATTTGCCCACCAGCCGCAACCTATATTGACGTATATCACCGGTCGAATTTGCCATGTCGAGTGCTGGCATTGCTTCTGTCGATCGGTTGACGACGTCTTTGAGGAAGCTATTGGAAAGACCGAACGAGCTAAAGCCTGATGGTGGGATCGAGCCGGCTCTGACTTGGACAGATTTTGGTGGGGATGTAGAGACAAGCATAAGACGAGCCGAAGGAGGTATCACTGCGAATGCACAAGATCACTATGCCGCATTGGAAACAGCATGTCGGAATATTTTCTACGATTTGCTAGTAGGGTCAATGTATCTCCAAAACAGGCAACATAGCTGACAAATGATATTTAGGCCTCGACCTCAATAGAAGAGACGTCGTTCAGCAAGATATGGAATCTCTTGGACATCGTGTCCCTTCTCTCAGACATACGTAAGCTACCAATAACCCCTACGGTCAAGAAGCCCCTTTGACAAGGAATTAGCGCTGTGCGAACCAGGCCTAGTGTTTTGGTTAGTTGAAGAACTGTTAGACAGTCAGACGATTGATGGCTGCCGCGTAGTCTTCGACTATCTCGATTCCCGACGAGAGCGATTGACGGCTGTGAGTTCGATGCTTTTCAGTGAAGATTGATTACCGCTAATCAATTTCGTCGCAGAAACACTTCAAGCAAAAACAACTCATAATCCTCAGAGCTTGTAATGAGCTTTTGCGAAGACTTTCAAGGGCCGAGGATACCGTGTTCTGTGGCAGGGTCTTCATCTTCATGTTTCAGAGCTTCCCACTTGGCGACAGGAGCTCCGTGAACCTACGAGGGGAGTACCATGTGGAAAATGTGACAGTGTTCGATAAGATTTCAGGCAAGCAGGCGATCATATCGGACAGCTTCGATGGTGCCATGGATGTGGATCAAGCGCCGGATGCTACCAGGAAGGAGAAAACTGTTACAGGTGACCTTACTGTTGTTGCCGCATCAGAAGGTCAGAGCGGCACTCCACAGCCACCGGATAACACAGCAAAGACTGTCAAATTCGACGCTCAAGAAGACAAGTTACAAGAACCGGAACCAGATATGGAAGCTTTATACCCCATTTTCTGGGCTCTTCAGGACGTTTTCTCCCAGCCTACCCGCCTTTTCGAGACCTCAACCTTCGAATCTTTCAAAACCGGCCTCGATCTTACATTTCGTAAATTCAAAGCAGTGCAGCAACATCAGCAGTCACGCGGCACGTCCAAACTCCCTTCAGCAGCTCACCGTCCCCTCAAACGCAAGCGCGCCGGCGCAGAGTCGGACCAACAAGATCTCGCTGGTAGCTTCAACCCCCGCTATCTTACAAGCCGTGACCTCTTCGACCTCGAAATCAGCGATCTCGCCTTTCGACGCCACATCCTTGTCCAAGGCCTCATCCTTGTTGACTTCCTGCTTTCACTGACGCCCAAAGCAAAAAAGAAGCTCGAGAACACCTCCAACAAATCCGTCTTATACAACTACACCTTGCCGGAAGAAGAATTCATATGGGCCACAGCCATGCGCGCCGAAATCGCCACATACCTGCAACAAGGTCAAGAAGGCAAGTTTTATTACCGCATGGTCGACACCGTTCTCTCACGAGACAAAAATTGGGTGCACTGGAAAGCCGAAGGGTGCCCACTCATCAAACAACCACCTATCGCCTCAGAATCGTTCATCGAGAGTCAGAAAGGCGCACAAAAGATATCTGCGCCGAAGCGGATACGACCCACGCCAATGGGCTCATTGAACCTGAATTTCCTCTTAAATACAGGCGACGAGGGCCAAGCCCATGGACTCGAGATCCTCAAGAAACCGGCAAGATACACCCTCCCCAAAGTCGAAGATTTCAAGGCCCCAATCATGGAAGATGAATTTGATCTGGATATGGCGAAGACGGAGGCGGAAAAGGAGTCCATTGCCGTGGCGAAGGCGAGTAAAATGTGGAGGACATTGAGGATTGCATCGAAGAATCGATTGAACCTCTTTGATAAGTTGGACGATGGGAATGGGTTGGGGCCGCTGTTTGATCCGCCACCGGCATCCAAGGAGGATGATGCTGATCAAGCGAAGAGAGAGGGGGTGGAGGGCGAGCGGCCTGCGGAAAAAGAGAATATGGGAGTGAATGAGGTGCAGGATGGTGTTACGACGGAGCCCGTGCCGCCGGCTATCTGCGTGACGTAACGGCAGACGGGAAACGTTGCCATATTCAGGATATGAGCTCGCTACGACTACAGCCTCGCACCGCTTTCTGCGTTCAACGAATACTCAACACCACCTTTGGCCGCTCGATAGGGCTTTCGGCACGTTCGGAGTGAGGCGCTTGTGCTACCAGTCTAGCAGCAAGACATGTACGCCGGATTCAGTAGAAGATGGCTTTTCGTTGAAGCAGAGCAAGTGCTGATTGCTTCGCGAGTGATTAAACAGGTAAGAGAGCAGAGAAGGGGCGAGAGATCCGAATATGTAGAGTTAGATGGTGAAACTTGGATGTTACGGAATAGCTCAAGGTAGGCCACACCTTACAAATACAGATGAACTAGTATAGACCATACCTATCCTCCATATACCCAAATATACAGCATTTACACCACAAATCCTCCATATGCATCTATTGGGTATCATTCCTTTCGAACCGCCTTCATTGAAAACGCCGCAAACATGCCCCCATTACCCTAAGAACCATAGAAACAGGTCTCTTCAAATCCTCTCTACATTTTTCAGAGCAGCAGCTAGACGTTGATAATCTTTCAAGAGCTCCGTCACCTCGCTGACCTTGAGCTCGCCTGCGTCTGTCACATCCATGAACCTTTGGATAGGTGGTGCCACATTGAATGGCACATGCGGCGTATGTTCGGTCATTTGTTGTAAGGGCGGCATGGCATTCGTGTCGGATGCATCCGCCTTCTCCTCAACCGGCTTCTCTAGACTTGCTGGCCCTGGTGTAGCCGTCGAGAGGGTAGGTGTGGTGCCACTTGAACTCCGCCCGAATCCTCGCATGACGGACATACCTGCGAACCGATTAAGCGGGTTGAGCGAGTTGCCCAGATTGCGCATCGATTCGACGGCAGTATTAGGTGCGGATGTTAAATGTTCGCGAGCCGACGGCGATGAGGAGAGTTGACCAGTCGATTCGGACTTCAATTTGCCGCCGTCGTTCGCAAAAGCCACCTTCTTCCCACCGCTTCCCGAACTGTCCACGCTTCTCTCACGAGACGGCTGCTTACGACCAGCAAAGACGCCAAGGAGCTTCTCATCAAAAGTCGTACCATTCTCTTTATGGTCGTCCGACCTCTCGGCAATGGAGCTTGCTTCAGAGATGTTGCCTAGATCCTCTTCTGCCGGCTGTGGATCGACTAGCTTGCGGGCATCGTCCAGAGTCTTTGGCAATATAGCAGTGCCTGCATTATCACCGCCTTCACCTACATGTTGCTCCTTGAGTCGGCCAAAGAGGAATTTAAAGCTCTGATCAAGAGTACTGCCAATGTTCTTCAAGCCTTGATCTGCCGTAGACCGTACTGCATCGCCAGCGGCACCCAAGGCGTTCGTCGTAGGTTGAAACAAATTGGTGCTACGACGACGGCGGTGAGAGGGCGGTGACAATGGATCGTCCTTCTCGGTTTCAGGCGTTAGAAGTGGGTCGGAAAAGAGTGGTTGGGTTGGAGAAGACTTATAGCTTGTTGAGGTGATAGTTCCTCTTGTTGGAGGAGGCGAAGGGCCAGTAGTCCAATCGCTCGGTACATATCCATGGGGTGTGGATGGTCTGCTAGACGATTTGGGGGGCCCTTCAAGTGGCTCATCTGACCTCAGAGTGGCAAGATCGACTGTCTCAAGGAAGGTTATTGCGGCCTCGAGGTTTGTCAAGCAGTACGCCGCCTCGCCGTCTATCTTGCTGGAAGATCGAAACCTCTGGGTGAAGTTCAGGTTACTGATTACATTGATACCTTCAGTCGGCGAGGTGATGAGAGTATAGATGAGCGTGGGAAGGATCTCGTCGGCTGAAGAAGAAGACTGACGTAATTGTGAGAGTACGTCGACGATACATTTGTGCGCTGCGGTCAGATGCTGCAGCTTGCCTAGGGGCGATCTCGCCTCATTCATCCGAAGTAGACCGTCCCGAGCCGGTGCAATCCACTCCTCAATCTGAGACTCTAACGATTCACCAGGACCGTTGTCGGACGTCGAAGCTGATTCGATGTCGATCCCAAGGTCCTTGAGTCCGATGCCAACAAGTGCCAGAGCGGCCGTTCTCGACCTAAGTTTCTCATCCCTGACCTCGTCTAATGTACTCCTGTGACGCCATATGCGCCGGTATACCCGTTCGCAAACACGTCTCTCTACTGCTTCTTCAAGAGCTAGGCGTTTCTGTTCGAGGAGTCGCCGAGCCTTTCTCCGGTCGGAGATCTCTTGAGGCGTGAGCATTTGCTGTTCGGGCGCGGAGATCGAGGACTCGATGGTGTCCTTGGAGGACATCGACCTCAACCTCTTGCCTGAATTCTTTGAAGATGTGGAAGGACTCGGTGATGCGCCCCTTTGGTTTTTGGTCGATAATGCGCTGATGTGGGTGGCGATGTGAGATTCTGCGTTGCCGTAGAAATCCTGAAACATGTCGGAGAGTCTTTCAATGGTTGGAGGCTCGGTGTGGACTTTAGCGGTAAGGGAATCGATGAATCTATCACGTGAATTCAGTGAGAGGGACACAGAATCGATGGGATAAAGAATCAATACCGATCTATCAAGCTGACTAGCTCGATAGGTAGATCATCAAAACCATTAGGGAGCTCTTGTGCTTCGCCAGTCACTGCTCCAACTGTGCTAGAACCATCAGGAGCACCAGCTGAGTCCTTCTCGAAGATATCTCCATGTTGCAGGGTCGAGGCCTCGTCTTTGGGTGATGCGGTACTCTTGGGGTTGATTGCGGCTGGTCTCGATGTGTCCTGTAGCGTACTTGCTCGGCTCCTGGCTAGGGGGCTCGTCGGAGAGGGTTCCATCCGAGTGAAAGACTTGGAGCTGTGAAAAGTCTGTGGTCTGGACAGACCCGGGAGGCTCGTTATAGCTGGATTAGACATTGTAGAGAGGCCACTATCAGACGATCAGTCAGTGCATCTTGTGGGATATGATATAGTTGGAAAGGAGCAGAGTCTATAAGAGGGAAACCATGTGTCATGGGCAAGATGCGAGAGCGTAAGGAAGACATACCCTATGATATTTGGTTGGTTGGCGGGGGTTTTAATTCTGAAACCCGCAGTTTCCTGAGTCACTAGTTGTAAAACGAGCGTGTTGGAGGAGCAAACATCTGGAGCCAGTCCATGATGTCCCTCGCAATGCTCAGCAAGAAGACACTTTTGATCCAACCCAAGATTGGATGAATGACGAGGTACAAGTGTCTGCCTATGATCCAGGATCCTTGTCGATCACCGCCAAGAGCGGAAACATCGATGACAACAGCCGGGGAAATTCCGTAGCGCCCCTCATTGATCTCACATGCTCAGGCTACCGTCATGGACCGCATGCACCTCCTAGTATTCCATAGACACGTCGAATGACCTCCGACACCTTTTCGATGTCTTGGTTCATCGATGCCCTCAGGATCTACCTCTCGACTTGCGCATCAGACAACAGCGGACAATAAGATGGGCAAACGACGAGCTTCAGCTGGCGTATGCCGTTCTGCCGGCCGAGTCACAACAAAGCTACTGTGCTCTTTCCTAGCCGCCTCTTTCTTCACCACCGCGACAGCTTCATGGGTGGACGGCTGGCACGGTGTGGTGAACCAAGTCCCTATGGTTTCTATACCACAGCCCGAATCTCGAGATACACCAGTCCTTTCTTCAAGTCGAGATCATAGCTTCACCTTAAGGCACATCTTTCATCACGATGTCTACGAGTATCCTAAGCTCCATAGGCGTCTGGATATACGGCCTGAAGATGTTGTATGGACGGCTATAATTGGACAGGCTGGCAGGGAACGAGCTGGAACTCTGCATGCTCGATCACGTCACATACCCATCCAGAGGCTATCAGACCGAAGGCTGCCTGTACTTTCAGATCTCATCAGCACTGCGCGCTTAACAGGTACACCTCCTGCACTGATGCCCTCAGCCTGGACTCTCGATGAAGTACCGGCTCCCAACATCACGGACAAAGAAACGATCGTCAGTCTTTCCCTCATGGCAGCAAATGCATACTACCAAGACCCAAGCACCGGCGAATGGGAAGACGTCAATGCGGGCTTCAACTATACCGACAGCTTTGGCTGGAAAGGCGATGGTCTTCGTGGCCATATCTTCGCCGACAAAGGCAACAAGACTGTCGTCGTAGCTCTCAAAGGCACCACCCCTGCAGTCTTCGACGGCTCTGGCTCGACGACAAAGGACAAAATCAACGATAATCTTTTCTTCAGCTGTTGCTGTGGGCAGGGCGGCCATTTCCTCTGGAAACAAGTCTGCGACTGCTCGTCTTCCGCATTCACCTGTAATCAGACTTGCCTCATCCGAGCCCTGACAAGAGAAAATAGGTACTACCAGGCTGCCACAGAACTCTATGGCAACGTTACGGAACTCTATCCCAACTCCAATATCTGGCTCACAGGCCACTCGCTCGGCGGTTCTGTCAGTAGCATGCTTGGGCTGACCTTCGGCCTCCCTGTCACGACCTTCGAAGCCCCGGGCGAAGCTCTTGCCGCCGCCAGGCTAGGCCTTCCCGTACCACCAGATACTCATCCTAGCGCTCCTCAAAGGAGGTCAAACACAGGGGCCTACCATTTTGGGCACACAGCCGACCCAGTCTTCATGGGTACATGCAATAGCGCGACGTCCGGGTGCACGTTGGGAGGTTACGCAATGGAGACGCAATGTCACACGGGTAACGTTTGCATCTACGACACCGTTAAGGACAAGAATTGGAGCGTGAGTATCAGCTGGCATAGCATTCTTAGCGTCATCAAGGACGTCTACCGCGCATACGACAACGTTGCCGAGTGTATTCAAGACACCGAATGCGTAGATTGCTATAATTGGAACTACTTCGACAGTAATAGCTCCGAACCCTCGTCCACCACCACGACTTCACCGCCCACGGCCAGGCCAACTCGAACGACGACGTGTAAGACACCTGGATGGTGGGGCTGCAGAGACGAAACCACGACCTCGACGCCTGTCAGCACGATACTCAGTACCACCACCGTGACTACCACTACTTGCAACAGCTATGGCTGGTTTGGCTGGTGTCTGGACTCCAGCACAACCACCATCACTTCTACGATCACAAGCACAACGGCTGTGCCCGCCGATACCACGACTGTTGATACAATCGCTACCTCGAATCAAGTTGTGGCCCCTACCCCGACGTGTGAGCATTATGGTTGGTTTGGACAGTGCAAGGATCCGTCACCGAAAATATATGGGCATCTGTTTACGCCCAGCGCGACAGCGACATCGGCAGTCTGAGCGATACGATGTGATGGCTTTTGATGGTTTAGCATGCATGCAGCATAGGATTGGGGCGTCCTGGGTGAGTTTTTTGCATAGCGACGTGTGGGTTTAAGGGGGAAGATCCTATGCACAGACCATATGTATCCAATCTTATCGATTGCTTTTACCCTTATCACTTTAGACAACCCCTTTCATTTTTGCCCTAACCATTACCTTAGATTTCAGCAATGAACTAGAGAGGGTAAAGCTTAGCTGGAACGGACTTGCTGAAAAAGAACGTTTAAAGTACTATGACCGAATCACCACTATCTTGAAAGGTAGATAATTGGGTGAAGCAGATGATCAGTGAGCAGTAATGAAACTTATACTATAACGACAGATCTCAAACCACAACGTCGAGAGGCCCTGGTATTTCGGACGTAGGATGCTTTTTTACAGACATGTGTTCTGCTGGAGTGCAGTACCATGGGTGTTGCCAGTGAATCTGCCCACGCATGACGATTGGAGTTCTTGTCGATACGCAAACATCGAATACACAGTATGATCCGATTAACTACTAACTCTAACAACGGGTCGGAATTTCTTGAGGTATTGTTTCCAGCATAATATTCATCATACATACCCCGCATTATTAGCCTCGAATAAAGTACTTTACCGAGGTCGAGACCTTGATCCCACGCAAGCCACGTTATGGCATGTGGCGACCAGATGGTGACGGATTGGTCGTGATGACGCTGACACCGATCGTATAAGGAACTTTCACTGGATGACTACCTCGGAATCTCCCCTTTGCTTCAACATCCCCATGTCGCGAAACATATGTCATTGTGCATCTCTACTCGAGTGAGGAGAGAGCTTCTCCTTTGATTAGATGTTAACCTCATAGGACTCCACCGAATTTCGCCGACGACAAGACGTTATAGCCGTTGGATCTACTACCGGACTTGCAGCTGGTCTCACCTTCCAAATTTTCTTATCGTATCTGGTTTCGGACCCAACAGAATTCCCAGCTCGTGCACCGCAGCTGCCGTCGTCCCACTTTCCCCTATTGACATTGGCGACCAGCCCACATACGGGCCACCTATTCAGGGTCTTTCGCTGCTGTTAAGGTTACCACAAATTCTCTGGTCACCCAAGCTTGTTGTCGCATGACCGAACGTCTGGCTCCCTCGAAGTCCCGGTGCCCGTGCCCTGCTTGCATATCTTCGTTCAATTCTCTAGCGACCCTGCCAGTTTAGCTTTATCCTTGCAAATTTGGACCCTCGACTACCTTACCTTATCAGCCACGCGGTATCACATGGAGGAGGCAGAGCGAGCTATCACTTGACACCCCGCTCGCTTTCGCCGAGGACCCATTGAAAAACGCTGGACAGAGCGCCCTGCATTAGTGGGCTTCAAGGGTCTTCGATAAAACTGCCCTGCATGGGCGACACCCGCCCTCTGTCACCTACAACCTCTTCAGTCATCAATCCTCACCGTGATGCACGAACCATCGTTCGACTCATCCAGTGCTCTCAATGCTCACTTCCACTCAGCTCACCCCTCACACTTCCTTGTGGCAATTCAATATGTCGGAAATGCGTCCCCGAGCTGCACCCGCGGGCCAACATCTCCTATCCTATGACCGCGGAAAGACAAGAAGGCTTCCACTGTCCATTCGAGGCATGTGGGATGGAGCATTCGCTCGGCGACTGCAGCCAGGATGTCACACTGGCCAAGGTCATGGAGAGGATCAGTGTCGAGGTCGCCCGATATCGGCCGCTTACGACAGACACACCTTTACAGCTTGTGGAAACGGTCTCGCCTCCGGATATCATTTCCATTGATGGACCCAAGACGGAAGCTCCACGATCACGGACACTCAATGGGGGGCGTTTGGTAGCGACGTACACCATGGCTGAACTCGGAGAACTCGGATATAACGCCGAGGTCGACTATCATCCTGTCTCTCCAGGCAATGATACTTACGAAGAACTTGATGTCGCTATGCTTGCGAACCTCAAGGAAGAGACCAAAAACGAGTTCGATTGCCAAGTGTGCTATGGACTCATGCTGGACCCATTGACTACCAATTGCGGACATACATTCTGCCGAAAATGCGTCGCACGCATCCTCGATCATTCAAATCTGTGTCCGATCTGTCGTCGAACACTCCTCATGCGGCCAGGTGCCATCAACGAGCCAAGCAACAAGCGGCTCTCAGACTTGTTGACGAGCCTGTGTCCTGATTTGTTGGCTTCACGCGCAGAGGCTGCTTCACAGGAGGAACAAGCCATGGCAGGTGATACGAATGTTCCGTTGTTCCCATGCACACTGGCGTACCCATCCATGCCGACCTTCCTGCACATCTTCGAACCACGATACCGCCTCATGATCAGGAGAGCCATTGAGAACGGAGAAGGTAGATTCGGCATGGTGATGTACAACTCGCACATGGTCCCACAAGGCGAGCTGGGTCCGGTTCATTTCATGCAGTATGGAACGTTGCTACAAATCCGGAACATGGAGTATCTACCCGATGGTCGCAGCCTCATCGAGACCGTTGGAATTTCAAGATTTCAGGTCAAATCATGCAGCATGATCGACGGCTACATTGTGGGCAAAATCGAAAGACTCGATGACGTTCCCTTAGCCGAAGAGGAACGCATTGAGGCGTCGGAGACCAGTGGACCGCCAGCTCCACCCGACGATCTGGCCGCGCAGCTCGACCGCCTATCTACGGCACAAATGCTCCGGGAGTGTACCGACTTTTCCAACCGGATGCGAGCGGCTTCGCAATCATGGATACAAGCACGAGTGATTGTGGCGTACGGGCCGCCTCCAGACGATCCGGCAATATTCCCATACTGGTTCGCTAGCATCGTTCCGGTTCATGAATTAGATAAGTATCAGCTGCTCAAGACCAGAAGTGTGCGCGAAAGGCTGAAGATGACGGTGCGCTGGGTGCGCCGAATTGAAGCGCAACAATGGTACGGTCCCCATACTTTCCTTCTGCCACCATCCCCTCACCCTTTTAGCCCAGTCGCTCGTGCTCGACCTGGCTTGATCAAGTTGTCTAACGGATGGATTGGCGTGAAGGGACATGCCGCACTCCGCCGAAGAGTCTGACGATGGCTCTGAATCTTACGATGGCCAGCCGAATAGCGAATGAGAGCACAAGACTAACTTTGCAAACCATGAGACAGGGCCCGAAGTAGTCCCTGCACAGTCTTATGACTATCCGTCCTCGGATGTCTTCTAGCATTGGTAGCGTATCGTGCTCTGTCGCATACGCCGATGGCTCCTAGCCCTGACCTTCCATATCTAGATCGATAGGGAGTAATTTTTTCTTGTTTCAGATCTTTGTACAATATCTACAGCCAGTATTTATGATCACCCCAAGATGGCATAAAATTTTCGACATAGCGGCGGCGGCGGCGGCGGCGGCGTTCTCGTTGACGATAAGGTTACCGATATGTGACGAAGGACGGATGAAAGTACTCCTGCATCGCAAGTTGCCGAAGCAACGAAGATGGGCCGGAGGTGGCGTTCGAAGTCGGTGGGATGGCTTGCTGAAGTCAGTCGGACTGCCCTGGCAGGAGTTCTTCTCGGTCAGACATACCTTACACGGCACGTTACCTGGCTTTAGGCCATTGGGAGTCACGGTAAGCAGTACTGATACTAGTCGAGGAATTACCCACCATAGGCTATCAATGTCATTCCTGTAAACGAGCAGGTGAATACTTACTCAGGAAATCTATATTTCATAGCTGGGTCCTGATAAATTTGCCCCCCAACACTACTACAGATGCCCCCCTCTTGACTCATTGGCGCGCGATACTACGGAGACGAACCTCATCGAGCGTAAGGTAGGCTCTACACCTAATTTACTAGGCGCCCGGCATCTCACTGGCGCCAAATCCTGTTTTCGACTTTTATCCCTCGTTATATCCACTGCCTCCTCCTCGCACTATATAGCAGCTTATGTGTCGCATGCAGGATCCCTGCACAGCTAATGTGGCTTTCCCGCATTTTTGTGATACTAGGTACTTGCCGCGCGGTGGTATCGTCACTGTGGATCAAGTACCTGCGCCCCGGCGTCTATGAGTCAGAGGGGGGCATCTGTAGTACAGCAGTATGTCCACCCCCACTACCCTAGACAGTTATTCATCTACGTACCTTATGTAATTGAAAAGCTAGTTCTTCCCGCCCCAAGGAAAACGACTCATCTGTCATGGGACACATAGCCAGGTTAAGCAACATTCGTGGCTGTCGACCTTTTGAAACGAAAGCTGGAGCATGCTCATAAAGATCCGGATCTCGTCCATGTCGTGTGGGATTTCTTTCGTACACGCCACGACCTCCTTAGTACACCATGAAGCGACGGAGTCTCGATATCCTCCAGCAAGAACAATCTCGAGATGAACTAACAGAGGGTCTCGAGGTGCATTATGGGATTCCAATCCCACCGGATATGTCCCGCCCCGGACAGGACGGCTACAGAACCCCGACCGTCCATGACTACGAACGGGAGAAAGGCGACACCACGCAAGATGAGCGACCGTCAAATGCAAAGGCAGCAACCACTCAATCACCATCGACCGGTCTGTTCAGCAGGCAGTCGCCTCTCCTCAAGTTGAGCAGAATAGACCTGGACCTCGAACGACTGCATTGGAGAGAACGGATCAGGCACTACACCTGGACCTTTTTCACCCTGACCATGGCTACGGGAGGCCTTGCTAATGTCTTATATGCCGTGCCCTTTCGTTTCCGTGGCCTCGACACCATTGGTGTCGTTCTCTTCTTGTTCAACCTGCTTCTGTTCGTCATCAATGTCTCGATGATTTCTTTGCGCTTCTATACATTTCCCGAAACCTTCCGAGCTTCCTATATGCATCCTAGCGAGAGACTGTTCCTTCCTGCTTCAGTCGTCTCCTTCGGCACCCTTCTGATCAATACATCTCAGTACGGGCTCCCCAAGGCGGGACTATGGTTGGGCCGAGCTGTGACCGTGCTGTTCTGGATAGATGCTGCTCTGGCGGTCCTCTCCTCCGGCGGGATATATCTGTTGATGTCAGTGCTCTTCAGCCTTCTGCAAGGACATTCAGGTGCTGGACTGAATGGCCTTATATGCGCCTCTAAGACATAGGCTCAGCTAATCCGTTGAGACCAGGTGGTCTACCAAATCATTTACGGTAGAAACCATGACACCAATCTGGATTTTCCCCATTTACCCTCTCCTCATCACCGGGCCTCACGCGGCCATTATATGCAAGAGCTTGAGTCCGTCAGTAGCTCTTGATATCATCATCGGCGGCTTCACGCTCCAAGGCATTGGGTTCCTGGTAGCCTTTATGATCTACGCATCCTTCATCTACCGACTCATGACTCAAAAGCTCCCCCAAGCAAGCGCCAGACCAGGCATGTTCGTCTCAGTCGGACCGAGCGGCTTCACCGTCGCCGCAGTTCTGGGAATGGCAGACGCTTTGCCCAGAAGCGTGCCGCCAGACTTCATGGGCGACGGACCTTTGGCAGCAATGATCCTCAAAATCGTGGCCAACTGGGCATGCCTGTGGATCTGGGGACTTGCAATGTGGTTCTTCTTCGTATCTGTGGGGGCCCATTGGAGCTGCGCGCGTCAGGATGAGCATTTGGCATTTGATATGACGTGGTTTTCCTTCATATTTCCCAACACGGCATTGATCACGGCTACGTTTGCGGTTGGGAAGGCGTTTCAATCCAAGGCGATCCAAATCATTGGCTGTGTGATGACGGTCCTTCTGGTCATCGCTTGGTTCGTGGTGTTTGGGATGATGGTCCGAGCCATCGTACGGAAGCAGATCTTGTGGCCGCAGAAAGGCGAAGATCGTGATGAAGGTGGCTTCACAGCACCGGAAAAGCAACCCGAAAGACACTTGAGTACTTTGTCGAAGATGACATCCAACGCATTGGCATCGATCAAGTCGAACGGCCGATAAAGATGGCAGCCACTCCCTCACGATTACGATCAGCAGACGTTTTCAGACCGAAGAGTATTTCGCCTGTGACTACGAGGATCGTTAAGTATCTATCATCGATTCTTTCGACAGCCACACAACACTGCATATTGTGTCGGGCCCTTACCGCCCTCTCCGCATCCCTCCGTTGTTTTCTGCATACTCCAACAACCGACCTCTCCACAAGACCATTAATTCTACGGGCCAACGAGTCAGATTTCCGGACAGATTGTCGCTGGGCAAACTGCTGAAACGAAGTCGCAATAGGGGCGTAGAGTAGCCGGTACCACGACATAAAATTCGATCTCGTGACTAGATGACTTAGTATGACCAGACAGCTCCCACAGAATCCATGCCAAGCTGGTCCGAATGCTGTAAATTTAATTCCCCAGCGATGACGTCAATCCGCCGTATCAACCTCGTCAGGCTGCCAGCCTTTCTCCAACAGCCAAAATGCAACCACCATACCTGTTTGAACCAAAAGCTGCCCACTCAACGGTCAATCGGTAGCGCAGGTATCTGGTGGTCGAAGCTCTCTGGACTTTCCCTTCAACGCTTGCATCGCCCACTGATAGACTGTGTATCCCCACCTGCTGCATTTGGTTTACAGCCTACATTCTGGACCTCTTGCAGATGATCCAATCCTAAGTATCCGCTTGTCACCCTTCTCGGTTCATTTTGTCCAATGCCTGCCTAGCAACTAAACCACGTTTGAGGCTCTGGCCTGTGTCTATTTTGTGCAAGGCGCATCTGAGCCTTACGCTCCGCATCTACTTTTAGCTGTCAACCTGCTCCATGTAGTTACCTCCGCTCGTCTGTTGTCGATTATTGCTGCCTTGCAACCCACAATTCGTGCTTTCGTCTTTCGTATCTCATTCTCAGGATAGACTTGGGCGTCGATCAGATTCGACAGCTAGGGCTACGTTATGAAAGTTGCAATCCCGTCTCAACAAGTCTCCATCGGAGCAGACCCCTTGAGTTTTGCTTACAGTTCTCACACCTCCGAGCTTCGCCCTGCTCGTATGGAAGAAGCTGGTAAGAGAGCACCATTTGGATCACAATTCATGTCCGAATATGGTGCAGCCCAGCAACATCGGGCTCCGGATATCCAACGTCCGCTTGTTCACGTCAATTTACCACAAAGCCGGTACTCGACCCAGAGAGGAGCAAAAGCCTCCGCTGAGAAGCCGTTACTCGATCCCTTCAGGCATCGTCGACCGCAACAAACGTTGCCGACTTCATTCTACCATGCAGCCCCGTCTAGGGCACCTCCACCACCGCCGACGGGAATGGAGGCTAGCGCAGGGTTGCAAGAATCCCCTCAACGAACCTCTGTGAGAGCCGTTCAGGTCGACGGCTTAGAACAGACACCGTGGCATGAGTACGAAATCCCCGGGGAGCTGGAAATATTACAGCCTAACGTGCCAGACGAGATACGGGGTATCATCCAAGAAACCCTAGATGAGCAACGGGCCATCAGGCTGTCGAGAATGCAGGTCCCAGCAATCGTGGTGGGGACGACAAACGATACAGAACATGAAACACGGCTAGTAGATGCGCGAACGGCGGTCGCTGAGAGCTCAGCAATGGCTTCTAGTCGGCAAGCCGGATCTACCTCGTCCAGTATTCGAACGCAATCATTTGATCTATCCCTGAACTCAACAACAAGTCTAGGGTCAAGCGTTGTTGGAAAAGATCCTATCAATCCACCAGACTCCAGGGCATCCGAAACGGACTCAAACGCAACCAACAGGCGGTTACAGAAGAGCCGAGAAAAGTTATCGAGAGCTCATGGCCTTTTCAAGATGCTTCGCAGACCTAGGGATGCCCTTGTCGCCGCAGGAATCGAGCAAGAGCCTGAGACTTACGAATGCACCAGTTGTTTCGACGACATACCAAACAAAGAAGCTATCGGGGTGCCATGCCGCCACAGATACTGCGCCCCCTGTTTTTCTCAACTCATCGCTACCGCTTTACAGAACGAAGACCATTTCCCCCCAAAATGCTGCTTACAAGAAATCCCCAGAAGAGTCCTCCGGAAATACCTCAAAGCTAAAGAACTCGCATCATTCGATGACAAAGCTTTGGAGTATGCCGTGGCGGTTGGTAGTCGCTACTACTGCGCTCAACCTGAATGTGCTAAGTGGATTGATACCACGAAGGCACGATCACAGAATGGGGCTTTGGAATGTCCGCATTGTAGCTACAGCATGTGCACCACATGTCGAGGGCCAGTGCACCCAGTGGATCAAGACTGTCCGCAAGACTTCGGTTTGAACTCGATCTTGGAGCAGGCAGAGAGAGCTGGCTGGCGAAGATGCTACAATTGTAGGGCTTTGGTTGAGTTGAATTCGGGGTGCAGGCACATCACCTGTAAATGCCGAGCGGAGTTTTGGTAGGTCTACCACACGCGTCCCGAATTTCTCTCTGGCTCACTGAGTATGCTAATTAATGAAATTCAGCTATACATGCGGCGCTCGATGGCGAACTTGCTCCTGCACGGAAGAAGACCAAATCCAACGAGCCACCCGAATCAGTGAGAACCTCCAAAGACTGGACGCCGAAACGCGTGCAGAAGAAGAAGAAATCCGCGCCGCCATTGCCGCCGTAGAAGCAGCAGAACACGAAGCCGCAGAGGCACGACGAGAAGAGGAACAGCGTCAGGAAGAAGAAGGCGCCGAAGAAGCAAGACGAATCACCATGCTGGAATACCAAAGAGTAGAGAAGATCGTCCAACACTACAATCGTCTGCGTGATATCATGGCACACATCCATTCAGCACACACCAACGCTTTAACCCAACGGCACGATCAGGAAATGCAAAATCTGGAAAAGAAAGAGACTACCCTTCTCCTCGTAGGAAAAGGAGACTCAGAAACCAACAACGACGACATAGAACGCGTGAAAATCATCACCACCACAGACGCCAAGATCACCCAACTCCGCAAAACCCACACCTCAGTCCTTATCCAAACACGCGCCCGCCACCGCCACGACGAGGATTCCTTCCTCCTCTCCATCGCAGAACCATCCGCCCCTTCCCCCCCTCACCAAGACGAAGACACTGAAATCGATGCCGCCACAAAACTAGAAACACTCCTCGCCGCCCAAGAGCTCGAGCGCTCAACCCTCCGCTCGATCCAAGCTCGCGAGATCGAAAAATGGAAGAAGAGAGGCGCGTATCGTTTGCAGACACTTAAACGAGAGGAAGAAAGGAGGGCAGACGAAAGAGAGAGGGAACTTGAGAGTTTAAGAGAGGAAGCGAAGAGGGTGAAGAGAGTGCAGTGGGCGGAGTGGAAGTGGATGGATGTTTTGAGGGAGGAGAGGGTGCGGTTGTTGGGGGAGGATAAGAGGACGATGATGTTGAATGGAGGGGAGGTTGAGGTAGGCTTGGGGTTAGGAGAAGTTGTGGAGGCGGAGGCGGAGGTAGATGGTGGGACGGAGGGGAGGGTTCCAGGGGCGTTTTTAATGCCTTTGCTGAACGGGGAATATATATCCGTTGGGATCGATGTCACTACTCCACCGCGCTATTGAAGGTGGAAGTTTATCCCAGGTACAGTATTTGAGCAATTGTGACAACG
Organism: Rusavskia elegans; assembly: GCA_011316305.1. Taxonomy (NCBI): domain Eukaryota; kingdom Fungi; phylum Ascomycota; class Lecanoromycetes; order Teloschistales; family Teloschistaceae; genus Rusavskia; species Rusavskia elegans. The sequence continues at coordinate 241,304 of SAUG01000072.1, forward strand.
AAATCCCACATCAAGGTATCGATTGCCGTAGCGCCTCATTGCGATTGGATTGTTGATACAACGTACATGTACGAACAGGTGAGCACGAGCAACAATGTACTTCAGACCGGTCAGTTGTATTACTGCAATCAATGATGTAGTCCGCCCGAGCGGACCGAAGAATGCAGAGACTGCGTCCGTATTAACAATGCCTTAATTGTCAAGCACAAGCCAGGTATGTGACATGCCACGAACCACCCCAAACACCTCCGCTGCCCATCCATCACGCCTCCGTCATGTTGATGCCCATGTGCCGCAACCGGTCATTGCGGTTGCTGGGAGTGTGATCGCAATCGTCCGTTGCTAAATCTTCAGCATCAGCCTCGTCTGCACTCTCCTGTTTGCAACGATAGATGAACTGACAGAGGGCTTCGTAATTGGCTCTGTTCTGACTTAACATGCTCCAGTCGATTTTACCGTCCGCAGTCCGTGGCTGCTGGCCGGGGGGCCAATCTGACACCTCTTGATCACAGTAGGCCATGTACTTTCGACTTTGAGCGGTAATGTAGGCGTCGACTCGGGCTTGGTGAGCGACGCACCACTCCGGGTCGCTGGGGCTTCCGCTGCGTCCATTGGATTCGTAGTATTTGACGTACACCTTGCCAAACTCTCTTGGGGGTGAATTTGAGGGTGAAGATGGTGTTGGCGTAGAGGTATACCGTGCGTACTTGCCAACGCTTGAAGTGAACCCTTCGGTGGATTTGACTGTTGCACGCCTGAACTCGCTCTCTGTTTTGCGGACAATATCAGAGCTCGAGTCAGAAGGATCGGACTCGTCGGCATCGTAGGGTTTGGATGAATCCTGGCTAGTTTCGTTGTTCAACATGCGCCAGGGGTTCGCGGGAGATGCTACACGCTCATTTATCTTTTGTCTGAGAGCTTTGTTGGTTCTGAACTCATCGTGAGATGAATCTGGTGCCGGAATGGAACCGCTTGAAGGACTGCTTGGACGTTCCGTGTCGCCACACTCAGCGTCCAGCGAACTGACACTGTGAGGAGTGCTTGGACATTCCGTGTCGCTGTTCTTGGGGTGCAGCGAACTGAGACTCGGGACAGCCTTGACTTTCTTGGTCATCGTATTTACTGAGGATTCTGGAGAGCCTTCGCAATCGGCCTTGAGGTGCTCTTCAATGTATGTGTCTTGCGTTGGAGGAAGTAAAGGAGAGATGGCGCTGGATTGAGCAAGTTGGTCCGGCTCACGCGACAGACCCTTGGGTGCGTCCGGATCGTTGAGCAGCGTCCGGCTGTTGATTGGCAAACTTTCACGGTCTGAATCTTCCCCACTAGCTGTGTACATTGATTGCAAGGCTGCGTGTCGTTTCCTTCGGTCTGCCTGCGCTTTATCCCATGGGTCCCGTGGTCCCATACCGGCTTCTGCGCTAGTTTCTTCGGTCGAAGAGCGCTTGGAACTCTTGAGCACTTTTCCCGCAGGCCAGAATGTACCGGTGAAGTCCTCGCTGGACTTTCGATCGCACTCGAATACGTGGGAACCCTTAGCGGCGCTTTGTAACATCGAAATAGACAGTTCTTCTGCACGGTCTTGATCATTTACCAAGTCTTCATCACAAGATTGTGTAATCGCTGGGTCGATTGCTGCGCTTCGAGACCTCGCTGGTGACAGACGCGAAAGCCCCTGTGGGGTCGCTTCAGCTTGAGCGACCTTGGGAGAGGCTTGCTCGACCAATGTCATTCCCCTGAGACGCATGTGTGGGCTGGGCCATAGCTGCTTCCGCTCGCAGTGCAAAGCACCGGGGGATGTGGTTGGCTGTGAATGCTTTGTGGATAGTCCGGACTTGGTCGGTGTCACAGCCGGAGTTATCACACCATCGCCGTCGTGATCGTTCAAGGAGTCCTCCAGAGTTGATCGAGGAATCTCGGTTCTGATTCTTGGGGGTTCATCATCGATCGGTGTGTATTCGATAGGTGAATGGTCGTGTCCGAAATCTGGAGATGAATGCTCGTTTGATGGATGCTCGTGTGACGAGTGCACTACCTTCGTTGGTGTCTCAGGTCCATCGAGGGGTTCAGCCGTGTCTCTGAGGGCGCTCTGAATCCTTCGACTCCCTCGACCTCTGACTGATGACAAGAGTGCAGAAACATGACCGGTTTTTCTTGGTGTCTGGGGCTCGGGAGAGCCTGAAGGGCCTCCCTCTGCTTGGTTTGGAGTAGCGTAGAACGTTTGAGCCTTAGAACGAAGCGAATTTGAAAAGGCTTGAAACGTTGTGGACGCAGCTTTGCGTAATGTTTTGGGAGATGAAATAGGCTGAGCATCTGCGTCCGATGTCGCAGCGAGCTCGACTTTCGCGTCTGAGCTGGATCTTCGGTGACCTGAGACAGGCCGCTCAGTGTCTTGCCCCCACATCCTGCTAAGTTTGTGACGTAACGACATGATGCAGAAAGCTATGGGAGTGTATGATGTATGATGTATGGGTGAAGGGTGATGCTACGGCAAGAGGAGTGTACATGCAAGTAAGGTGACAAGAAAGGACGCTGCCAATACTCAGAGCGGAGACTGGAGTGGGCAGGAGCAACGGATCAAAATTACAGCACAGGCAGGCACGATGAAGATGACATGTGTGGGTGTGCAGGTGAAAGCTCGATAGATCATCATCGATACCTCGACGGCACTATTATCGATACCTCAACGTCACTTCTGTGCATTGCTTGGAACGGAACCTTGAAACATATCATCGATACCTTGACGTCTTGCAGAGACGAGAGGTTGAGTTCATAGGGAATTCTGTCGAAGGCGCATCTATCGAAGGCGCTGACCCGCCTTACGTCAACCAAACACAGTCCGTATCATGGGAGTAGAGAGTGTGCCCATCGCAGGCCTAACATGCCAAAGCAGCGTGAAGTCGCGCCATAAGGATGGACGTTTGTTGGCCGACGCAGTCATAGAATCAATGGTTTTACGATGCGACAAGAGAATCGGCATAGTGAAGTCGTTAAGCAGTCACACTTGCGAAATCCTGATGCATTTCAGACCAGGATGACCATCACTTTGCGGTAAGCCTGTTGGCGCAAACCAAGGCCAAGCTGCTACGCTCATCCGTTCAATTAATTGCCGCGCGCTCAGGAACGCGCTTAGAGTAAGCCTTGACTCCGATGGTTCGACCGTTTGACGGTCCTGATTCGCACATAATTGAACGCCAGCTCTCAGTGTGATTATCTCGGTCATGTCCTGAATTTTGGTCCCACAGTCCGTTTCTTAGATTTCTCAACTGCCATGGCTACCTCCTTCGACGCTCTCCTGCAAGCCGGCAAGTCATCATCGCACTTTCGGTGTTGCTCTGCTAATGAATGTAAAAGACCGGCAAAAACGAAGAAATGAAGAACTAGCAAATGAGCTGCTAGGAAAAGGTCGGAGAGCAAGTACCCCGAGCAATGACCTTCGAAAGTCGAGCCCAGGTGGGAGCTTGGCCAGTCGAATTGGCATAACCAAAGTGTGAAAGTTCTTCTCTCTCCTCGACTGCGACATCTAATCATTTTTCAATAGCGTTCAGTGTCGGCAACGCCGAATCCAAGGAGCAATCTCAATCCTCAAGCAGCAAACGGAAAACAGCGTGGGCCCAAGTCCATGCTCCCTCCCAATCCCCGCCCAGTCCGGGAGAATGCTATGGCACAGAAAGCCCAGAGGGATCGACTGAAGGCGAATCTCGCGACAATGGACTGGGAATCCAATACGAACGGTCAAGCGAACGTGCAGGGCACAGGTGCTGAGATAACCATCCGTGGCTTAGCCGGCCCCTACACCGTTGTTGGAAGCAACTTCGCGCCAGGAACTACTGCTGCCGACATCGAGGCCGCCATGTTGCCGATAGGCGGTCAAATGCAGAATTGCCAGGTCAGCAGCTTTCGAGCCACTCTACACCAATACCACTTGACTTTCAATGGAGCTGTCCCTGGCAAGCTAGGTATCCGAGACCTCGACTCGCACCAGTCGAGGTTGGATGCCATGACAAGCCATGGGATGAGATAAACTCCGACGTCAGACCTATTCATACTCATTAGACACCTCTATTGCTCGAATATCCTGCATGCTGACTCCAAATTCTGCTGCAGATCGTGACCAAAGTGCCTAATGTTGTTGCCGAGATGGTCTTCTCCGAGAAAGCTCAGGCTGACAATGTTATTGCCACTTTCAACAACAAAAAGGCGAGTGTCCTGCATTGGCCATCAATTTTGATCGAGCTGACGTGCAAACTTAGGCCGATGGGCGCCTCCTCCGTATGCACTTGAGACTCGGCAACTCCACTGCCCCACCAAAAGCTCCGTCCCACGACAACGCCCCTCGCAATGCACCTTCTGAGCCCAAGGCAAATCGAATTGATCTCACATACGAGGAAAACGCATACAACAAGCAACGTGAACAATCAGACCGAAGCCGGCGCCGTGCTGAGCCTGAACTTCAAGATGGGAGCTACGGTTTCGAAGCCAAGGAAGACCGTATGGAGGTGGACGGAGATCGCCATGACTCTTATCGTGACGGTTCAAGAGCTTCGGGACGTGGTAGGAATATTGGACCACCACAGGATGAACGGCCACTGTACAGCGACGATCTCTATCGCCGTCCACGTGGTCGAGGATATCGATGATTTACAAAGAGGAACTTGCACGACGAGCCGGTCAAGCGACTAGCTACTGACCTATTGTATGTTATCAATCGTCGAGGGTAACTACTCTGTAGGAGAGAGCGAAGCATCAGATATCCCAGGTCGACGAACGATGCCAGAGAAGAACTGGCTTGGAAGTCTAGACCTTCCTGTGGGGTCGGGTCGAAAGCCAAGCTCTCGTCAGGTTATCTCACAAACCTGATGTAGAGCGCTCTGCTGTAACTAGCTATCTCGGTAATGAACCAAGCGTGCTGTAGGGAGTCTTGCGCCGAGCTTAGACCACCAAGACCATCTATGTGAGATTTACGGACCCCTGACGCTTGTCTTGGCAACACTAGCTCTTGCAAAAAGCTTTCGAGCCCAAAAATCTTGGCAATCTGCTACCTCCCTACTTCACGGCGGTATGAACATTTTATGTATGTCGGTAAGTCCTTAAGTAATAGTAGGCACATGTTCGAAGAACATCCTACTAGTAGTTATCGGATGCCAATCAAGAGGGAGGATAATTTCGAAAGCTTTTCGTAAGAGCTAGTAGCGGGCATAGCGCAGCCCTTGTTTCATTGTTATGGTTGTCCACGCTTCACAAGTATTGATCTCTAGTCAAACTTGCAGAGCTTCTTACCATAAGTAGATGTCCGTCATGGACTCTACTACAGCCTCCAATGAGGCTACCACAACGCAAGCGATGGCATGGAACGAGGCCCGTCTTGAATCATCCATGGCGCAGCTCCAAGAAATGCACGCTCGGGTACGCACAAGCTATTCAAACCAAACCTGACAGCGACTGACTGTCATCTTCTAGCTTTGCAATCTTCGAGATGTAGTATCACGGCTTGTGGACCCAATGCTTGTTCAGCAGAGTTCCCCAGAGGAGCTCTACAACGACTTTGCAAAAAACGTGAACAAGACACAGGCGGATGTCCAGGAATTCACGAGACTTATCCGCAGCGATAAGAGCAAAGAGATCTTTGAAAGAGCTGCGGAGAGTAGAGCACAGAATAGCGGAGATATCAGAGGCTGGAGAGTCACGGAGCACGAAGACTGGCTGGACGTTCGTGGTGTGGACGTGCCGAGAGATGTGAGAGCAGATGGGACGACTGGGCCGAACTCGAATTCACCTCCCGGAACTAGCATAGAAGATCTACGTGCAGCTATGGAGCAATTCAAGAATAGTCACCCGGGAATTGACAGCTCATTAGATGAGGTTTCGAAAACTATGATGGTATCTATGTTCGAACCTCTACCAAATACCCATACTGATACAGTCCTGGCAGATTAACCTTCCACCGCCTGGTGGTATACATTTCAGTGTAGCAATCTGTGATGATTCCTCCACACAGGGTAGATTCTTTGTGACTTGCAAAGAGTCCTCAAGCATGCATGCAACCATTCTTCGCCATATAAACCACGTTGTGAGAAACTGCAACCCAGACGTCCTTCTTGTAAGCTCGCCTGCCCAATCTCAACACTGGCTGACCACCTTAGGTCATCCTAGCCTCGTATGTCAACTTCAAAAAAGAGCCCTGTTCTCGATGTAGAAGACTCCTGGATCGGAACGCGCAATTTCCGCTGCTTCGAGTTGATAAGAGCAGTGGACATCACGAGGGCCTGACTGGCGCGCAATGGCAGCCATTGCATGTCGACTGTGTGTGATGCTGGTCCCGATATCCTAAGGACCAGGGTTCAACAGATGGTTCACTGGATGGTCCCATCGGTGCCGCCAGTACCGAGGTCGCTCATTATGATGCCAATCCCAGCTAGATGTGATCGGATAATATCTGAAGGGATACAAACGAGCGTGACGCTCTAGATCGGTTTGCAGTTCGAAGGCTCGAGCACTGTATTCAGGGGTGCCGTTAATGTCTCGGCGGTAGAGCCATTCTCTCCCCTGTCGGTCCCACTTTACGTCACTCCAATCGCCTGGACGTGGTCGCTTGTACTTTCGAGTCTTGAAGTCATACTTCTCAGTCGTGGGTCTGCGGCCGAGCACCCAATGATCAGGATCTCCTGGCCAGTTATCCCTTCTGTTATGATACCCCATGTTATCGAATCCTTGGAGGTGAGGCCACAGTCCATATCCCCAATGCGTCCATGCTTGTCGGTTAGGACCGTCGTCACCTTGCTTTCCAGCCCACATGTCCGGTCCCTTGCCGCTGAGAATATCCGTGAACCTGCTCCAAGTGTGGGCTCCCTTTTGTTTCTTGTCTCGAGGCCAAACAATTTGTCTCTTGCACTCCCGATTCGACTTTGGCGGGCGACGAGGTGCATGAGGACCATCAGACCAGCGGAAATTTGGGTCTCGGAAATCAGCCCATGGGACAGCATCGAGGTCGGCCATGCCGGATAAAGACTCACAATGCAGATTGTATAGATATACAAGGATCAAGATGTTCGAATCGAAGGAGCGTCATTCTGGCTGCTTTTGACTCTTTCACCTCTTTCCTGAGTTGCCGGAGACGTTTGACCCAGCAAACCTCCCTAATGCGCCAGCTACGCGAACAGCGAATGGCCAACGCATTTCTGATCCACAAGTACACCTGACAATATGCTTGTATACAAACAATAAAGAAAGAAATCTTGGGCTTGAATGTTTTAGATCGCGTCAAACCACTCTGCAGCGGCAACGTTGTTCTTTGCGTCCGCTTCCATGCAAGCACCCGCTTCTAGAAGCTTTCTATGGCGGACGATAGGGGGCTTCCAGACAAAACAAAGTCGGAGGGAAGAAGACCCAGATTTCGAGGTTCGCTCGCAGATGTTCAATATTTTAAAATATAACTCTACCAGATCGGCTTAAAAAGTTACAATTCCGATATTATTCGAAAGCTCTAAATCTATTTACTCCAAAATATAATTTTTAGATAATCCTACCGGTAGCGCATTGAGTTATTAGTAGCTAGGTTTTAGTAATAGGGAGATAAAGGGGCTTGGCGCAGCCTTACTTAGCCCTACCCAGCCCTACCCAGCCCTACCCAGCCCTATAATCTCTCTTGGCAATACAAGGCTGAGGTAGCAAGTGGAAGCCCTAGGTTTATAGCGCTATATACTAATACGCTGAGGGTAGAATCAGTCAAAAAGAGTAGAATAGAGTATGTAGACGTAGCGCTTTCGAATAACACCGGAATTATCGCTTCTGGAGCAGATTTGGTGGAGTTATAAGCTGTCATTTTAAGCTCCAGGAGCTTGACCGGCAGTCTTCTTCCCTCCGACTTTGTTTTGTCTGGAAGCCCCCTATCGTCCGCCATAGCTTTCTAGCCTGTACGACGTTGTCTGAATGATCTATGTCCCAACGCTTGGTCGGCTGCTCAGCCGCTTCCAATTACTAAGAGGATGTTGTGGGTTATCCGAGTCACCATGTGCCCTACACACACACAAGCTGCTCTTCAAGTCTCCTAGCACTGTTAGCCTCACCGATGTCAAAAAACCGCAGACAAACAGTCATTGCTTATTCGGATCAGCATGGCCTCTTCGATATATTCAAAATCCATATCTGAGCAGCGATGTCATGTTAGGAGTTGGAGAACCATTGAGACGCAAGATTAAATCCCTGAGGCTGTGCGTCTGGACAATGAAATCGGATGTACCAGATCTCTCCATGGCCAAAAGCTGCAAGCGTGCTGGGATCCGCAAATATTCGACCAAATGTGACCGCCTTATGGAAGCGTCCTTCTGGATATTCAATGACCGATGAGCCGATCTGGAGCGCAGAGAGTCAAATATGAAGGCCGTGCAGTGCAGGCCGCCGCTTGTTCTTCATCATCGCACCTTCTCAGAACAAAGATAGAAGGACAAGAAGGCCAACAGAGCAATCAACCATGCTGCGAACCACATATAATCCAAATTCAACTCATTGCACTAATTCTATCATCACAACTCTTATTCGCCTCAAGCTTCGAGCGACTATCAATAATGTCCAAGACATCAACCACGGACCACGACACCGGCATCACCGCCCTTGACGGACTGACAGCCCACCGCTCTCCTACCGACAATGACTCCGTCTACTTCACAGCCAGCGACGGCAGAGTTCCGGTACCACAAACCCAGCAGCGCACCACCACCGCTCCCATCGCACACGCTCCATCAACCCAGGACCCCAAAAGTAGTGACAGCCACAGCGACGATACAAACAGCTTGAAAGTCAATGTCCACGCCTCCTCAATCGACGCCGCCTCAGTCGACCCCATGACCAGCGACGTCGGGGCACCGATCGCAGAAACCCAGCAATTCACCACCAAGGCTTCCTCCGCACACGTTCCGTCAACCCAGAGTCCCCACAGTAGTGACACCTACTGCAACGATACCGACAACTTGACTGCCCCATTTACAAATGGCCAGAACCGCTGCCCCCGAGGCACCGAAAGCATGCGTTCTCGTGCGCCGTGGCAACCCAATCCGGAGGACAAGTATGGTAGTACAGATGACGAGGAGGGTGGGGTTCCTATTCCTCCTGGTCGTGGGCGAGAATGGTGATGGGTCTTGACGGAGCTGGGAGAGGCGTTGTTGGCACATGGAAAGGGAATGGATAGATGGAGGAGATTTCCCCGTCTTTCATGGCATTGAGATTGGGTGTCGGACATGGTATTGGATGCTTGGTTTTGGTTTTGGTGAATGAAGGGCATGTCTATTGTTATGGCATTCTTGCTTCCTGTGGGTATTGCAAACCTGCAGACGTTGAGAGAACGAGTGCTCTTAAATGAATCAATTCCGATGGAACACTAGCAGCCATTCCTGGATGATGTCGTGCTAAGTTGACGCCGGTAGCTGGTCCGCTTGTCGAGTGGCAGAGTGCTGCCATCCACGGAAGAAACTTGCCCCCAAGCGGATGGCTTTCAAAAATAGGTCTTCCGCCTTTACGTCTTGACTGTCAAAGGCACGTCTAGGCCGTCTTGTAAAGCTCCAGCAGCTAATATCCATTCAATCCCCTGCTCTACACACTATCCAAATGCTCATACAACAAACCCCCAACAGAAATCTACATGAAAACATCCAACATACTTCGCACTCAACATCCAAAACAACAAACCCCCTCAGCTTTCGCCAGAAAAAGAAAGTGAAGAAAAAGCTCCACCAAGCCAAACCACCTCACCTCACCTCCCCACAACTCCTCCCCACTCACCACTCACACCCCTGCCCCACAGCCCCCAAAACCCTCCTCCTCAACCCACTCTCCATCGCCCCCAAAACACCCCCATAAAGCGCCTCAACAACACTATTCGGAATCCCCCTCTCAAACGCATTCCCCCCCTCATCACTCGCTCCCAACGTCTCCCTCAAAAACCTCTGACTCACCTCCCCCATCCCAATCGGAGCAAACCGTCTAATCTGCTCATCCAACACCGCCGACCCGGGACTCATGAAACCCAAACTGAATTTCGTATCGTTCAAACTCCTCTGACTGAACAGGCCGATCCGGGCGGCTAGTGCTTCGACTTCCCGTTCCAATGTCTGCCCGTCTTTATACCAGTTGTTGAAGAGGCCGATGCGGGTGCCGGTGGGGGCATCGATGGAGCGAGAGGCAAGGAGGTGTTCTAATGCGCGCGCTTTGCCGATGATGGGGCCCAGGGATATTTGTCCGCCTGCTTGAGCTACGAAGCCGTTGCTGTTTTCGTATTGCGATACTAGGGCGTCGGGGCCGGCGAAGCGCATGTCCATTTGGGAGGCGAGTTCCTGGCCGCCGCCGAAGGTGCGGCCGTTGATTTGGGCGATGAAGGCGGTGGAGGTTGTGGATTGGAGGAGGCGGCCGATGGAGATGAGTTGGGTGAGGGAGTTGAGAGCTGAGGGGGAGGAGCCATTGAGGTTGCGGAGGTCGAAGTGGGAGATGAAGAAGTTGGGGATGGTGGAGGAGAAGATGACGACTTTGGGGGTTGTTTTGTTGGGGGCGGGTTGGGTCCAGAGGAGGAAGGAGTGGAGGTCCGAGATTAGTTCTGTTGTTAGGAGGTTGATGGGGGGGTTGTGGATGAGGACGCGGGTCACGTTGGCGTTTTGGGTGAATGAGAGGGTGCCGTGGGTTGAAGGGGGAGGGCTGATGAGGTCGCGGCCATGAAGGCTGGCGTGACGGTGCCCGTGAGAGACATGGTGACCAGAAGGCTCTCCGAGGGTGGGATTGATCAGAGACACCACTGCCACGAGAAAGGCAAGAATGAGACTCGACTGCATCGTGGGGACAATTGTGGTAATGAGATTAGACCCGAGGAACGCTTTTTCCAAAGATCGGGTTCTTCGCAGAGCAATTGAGGGATGCGCGAGAGAAAACGATGGTGGGCACGGTATATCGAAGTTCAAGTGGAGGAAGCAAGAGAGAGAGAGATCAAGTACACTGTTTCAGAACTCATCACTGCTTGCTTCATCAAGAGATGTCCTACATCTTTCAGATAAGGATCTCATCATCATATTTTGTGCCTGGAGAACCAGACATCGAACAAAGAACTTCTCATCACTAAGGGTTACTGAATTCATTACTGCTTGCTTCGTCAAGAGATGTCTTAGCAATTTCAGATAAGGATCTCATCATCATATCTTGTGCCCAGAGAGCCAAACATCGAACAAAGAACTTCTCAACACAGATTAGGAACTTACATTAGCCCGACTCATGACTTGGGTTTTTGAACGATGGTAACCTCAACAGCAATGGTGACGATGGCAAGAATGTGTAGATGCAAAAAACTGTTGTTCGCATCGATCAGAACAAATCTGCACAGCCGGGCAAGATCACATTCAACAGTAACTCGAATCAAACAGGAGAGTCTTCAACAGAGAGAGAAAACCCCGGCCGTGGAAGGGATTCTTTGAATTACCCGGGTCATCAGAATCTGGCCGAAACCGGAATCGAACCCTCGCCGTATGAAACAGGATGGAGCGCCTCGATACGTCTTTGGTATACTAGCCATGTGTAGTACCCTACAGTCTTTCACCTCTTGGGACATCGAACCACCGGACAAGCTGGGCTTTGCTGGTGATTTCCACTCCATGGGAGTTGTATATATACCTTCGGCGCCTCGATGTGCAAGTGCAACAATATCCACGCTGTAGGCTATGCACACTGAACAAAAAAGGAAATGAATTCACTTATTCTACCATTGTTGCCCTCCGTAGCCACGATCCGGCTCTCTCCCTAGTCTTATGCTTCATCAATATGGCCCTGTTTCTACTCTTGGAGAGGCACGACTTCATCACAGCCATGACGCTGCTTCATTCAATATCAAATTCGAACCAGCGATCTCGCTCGACGCCGTTCATGGGCTGGGCTGCCTGGTCGTACAGTGTCCTCTCCACGAATGTCACATGGCCTTGATGGTCGATGAGTACGACCGTCTGTTTTTGAGTTCCATACAATCCACTCAAACCTTCTCGGGACTTCGTCGGATCCGTTTGCTGTTGCACTTGCAACGGTTCATCCGTCTTTCCGGCTGCCATCTCGTCGGCGTGCATATGATCCATTCCCTCTCCGCCAACAACGGGGATGAATATACTCTTTCTTAATTCTCTCACATAGCTCTTCCAACCTTCCTCTTTCTTTTTCCTCGGGAGGTTATCCGTGCTTAGCAGCTGCAGCAGTTCAGCTACCAGGCCTTCTTTGTTTTCCCTCCGTTGAGCGCTTCGTTCGATGGCTAATTGCATCAGCGTCTCTCCATCATTCACTTTGGGCCATGAGCGATCGTCGAATGCGGCATTGCTCAACCCGACCGTCTCGCCCTTTTGCTGCGCGATCCAGGTAAGACCTTCTACACTGGGGGTCCGGTTCGAGATGATCGCAAGCGGCTGCCCAACTTTGCCGCAAACCAGGCTGAATCCACCGACACCTGTCACACCGTCCCCTTCTACGAGATTGCGGGCAAAAGATGCGGTGTCTTCGGTGCTGTGCTTGTCCTGCATCAAGAAGGCATTGACCATGGCTCCTCGACTCCGAGATTCCTGTATGACCTGTCCTTCCTCCCGGAAGTTGGTCAAAACTGCAAGACGTCCTTGTTTGGTGATGCCTAACCAAGTGCCCTGGATTGGTCTGAGAAGGTCCCGGCCGCCGAGGATATGGCCGTTTGGAGCAGGCCACCACTCCGCAGCGGCTGTTGGACGGCTGAGGTATTCCTAAGAAGCCACTCAGCTAGGACCAGCTTGCGAGAGATACCGTCATACATCACGATTATTGATGAGAACGAGCGCGTAGTCCGGATGGGCGGTGGAGAAGAGGGCAATACACATCTTGGTCGAGGAGAAAGCTTGAAAGACCCGCACGACAGTGAAATGATGGGGTTGCACGAACGAAATGGAATTTAGAAGGTACTTTTATACCAAAGCTTCTCCATCATCATCGATTCATCAAACGATTCGTCGAACCATTCATTGGACGAAGGGCCACGAATTCAATTGAAAATGCCGCCGAGATAGCAAGTCACTCGCTCCTCTGGACTCAAAGCCACCGACATTCGAATTCCTTGATACCATATAACCTGGGTTCTAAGCAAATGGTCAGAGGTTGCTGGCATCTGAGACAGATGGGACGACGTCGTACGAAGCAATCCCAAGCCGCGCGTTTGTCCCTGCGGCTACTTGGAAAGCCTGATACTAGCTCATGCAAAATGCTTTCAAGCTAGCAATTATGATAGACCGTCCTATCGTGTCAAGCAATCGATATGGCCGGGATCAAAGGTGTGCAAACAATCGGTAAAGATATCGTGGTACCGACTGTTATACAACCTCATCACGATTGAACCCATGGTAAGATAAGATGGGGATATCGTGAAGGATGAATTGCCAAGATTCTCGGTCTCGAAAGCGTTTTGCAAAAGCTAATAGTGGGGTACTGATTGCTTGATAAGCCCTACGGACATGTAGTATGCAAGGCAGCATCATATGATCGAATGAGAGCGCTTCAGCTTTGCTCTCGGTATCCAGCTGCACACACTGCCTACTGACATTGAACGGCGATTTCTGCTTCTGCGACCATGTTCGATATCATCCCCAACCTTCTTTCGTAAGTCTATTCTTTCCCAGATAGCTTTCAATTAGCCAGATCTCCAAGGTTCGTAAGTGGATAGGCAATCAGAGTCGCTGACAGCTTCCAAGATCCGTCGTCACCATCCTCTTTCCCATCTTCGCCTCTTACAAAGCCCTCCGCACCTCCGATCCTGCCCAGTTGACACCATGGCTGATGTATTGGGTCGTCATCTCCTGCTTCTCCCTCGTTGAGTACTGGACCTTCTTCATCGTCTCCTGGGTCCCCTTCTACGCCTATCTCCGCCTCTTCCTCCTCTCTTATCTCGTCCTCCCTCAAACCCAGGGCGCCCGACTCATCTATCAATCTTACATCCATCCGTTTTTAGCCCATCATGAATCCGATATCGACACCCTTATAACCAATGCCCACGACCGTGCCAAAGCTGTCGGGTTGCAGTATCTTAAGCGTGCGATTGACTTTGTCAAGCAAAATGTGCTAGGGATGCAAACACAGCATGCGCCTCCGCCACGCCAAGGCGAGACTTATGCGCAGAATCTGCTCTCAAGATTCAACCTTCCTTCTGCGAGACAGGGCTTGGCCGCACCAGCTGGAGACTTCTATGGTTTGTTGAGCGCAGCTATTGGACAAGTTGGGGCCGCCAGCGGAAGTCGAGCTGCTGAAGTGGAGGAGATGAGTCGAAGTGGAACTTTGATCCCCAAGGACATAACCGATAATGCGGAGAAGATGACGTTCCTTGCGACGCAGAGGGAGCGGTTGCGAATGCTGTTGACGGCTCTCGATAAAGAGGCAAGTGATCTTTCCAACGAGGAGGTGATCCAAAAGGATGTCGAGCAGAGAATGGGCGAGCTGGCCGGGAAGAATTTGAAGAAGAGCCGTAGTGAGGCGGACTTTGATACCATTGATGATAAGGAAGAGATTGGTAGCGAGAAGCAGGGCAAGACCGCTGCCGGTGGTTGGATGCCATGGAATTGGATTCAAGGTGCCAAAGGGGAGACCAAGGCCAGATCGACTGGAGTCGATGCTGGTTCATGATGCAGTCGTCGGCCCTGCCGGTAGAAACTATTGACAATTAGACATCCAGGCCATGAGTATTAGGTAGAGTCGTGATATAGCATTCCACTTTATGAACTGAACTCTGATTCCCAGTGGAATTCCTGGAATTCCAGCGCTGTCAGCCTGGCTGCGCAAGAGTAACGACACCCTCAACGACGTCGTTGACCATGCTCTTTGCTTGAAGTCCATTAAGCCATTTCCGAGGTATAGCTTCTACGCCATAGAAAGCACCGGCTATACCGCCATATATAGCACCCACGGTATCTGCGTCGTCTCCAAGATTCACGGCCTTCAATGCACCTTCTTCGAATGAAGCGGTCGTAAAGAAGGCCCATAACGATGCTTCCAGACTGTGCACGACGTAACCTGACGATGAGATCTGCTCTTCCGAGACCTCTTGCCACGCTTCGAACGCGTGATACTTTGCAAAGCGGCTCTTCAAATCAGGATCTTCGAAGGTCCAATTCGCAACGATCAAAGCTAGATCAGGTTTGACAATGTCCCGGAACGTAGATGCAATGAGTTTTGTGTAGATTCTGCAAGCCTCGGTATTCGTGGGGTACGGATGTGTGAGCTGCGAAGAAGAAGCGGCGTGCTCCATCGCTTTTGCGACATCCTCATTGAAGACAAGACCGATTGGAGAAACACGCATGAGAGATCCATTCCCACACTGGATCTTGTGCTTCAAAGCCTTGTCAATGGCCAGCTGGCCCCTCTTTAGCACTTCTGCGGCCGATCCGCTCTTTGCAAACTCTTCCCTCCAAATCGACAAGGCGTTCCGCGTAGCATTCCCAATGTCGAAGCATTTGCCTGTGGAGCTCATGTAGCCCTCTTTGAACCATTGCATGTACTTTTTCACCTGATCTTGCAACAAAATGTCTCCATCATTCTCGACGAGCGATTGGGCCAGGCACAGCGTCATGGAGGTATCGTCAGTCCAGGAACCCGGCGGGAGGTCGAAGTTGGGGTTGTAGCGCATAGCTGTGACGGAGGAAAAGGCGCCTCTTCGACAGAATTCAACAGGAGCGCCGAGGGCATCGCAAACCGCGACACCATAGAGAGAGCCTCGAACGCGATAAGCGGTGGACATTGGAGCGGCCATCATTCAATCCGAGTGCTCAGCTCAAACATTTGGGACAGTTCGGCTTGCTGAGTTCTTCTCAAAACTGCCAGTGCTCATTACATCGGGCACATGGGTAGAATTGGCTTGACACGGTTGATTCGCCCGAAATCGGTCACCAAGTAGATATGATGGTGTGCAAAAATTTGGATGTCGATTCAAGTTCTTTGTGCCAAGACTCGGACGCCTCTGAACCCCTTTTCGGCTTGGACTTCTCCCGGACTCTTGTCACTCAACATGTTAAACGTCTTATTGGGTTCGTCGCCTGCTATGGCAAGATCATTATACACTTCTCCGTGGAGCATACAGTGGGAGGCGTTCAGTGCGGATCAGGATGAACAGCACGCGTCATATCATGTGTATCCCAAGCATTACACATGACATGAACATTATATGCCCCCAGCTACTTTTTTCATCGATTCCATATACCTTGATATCATGACACGCAACCACACCTTCACCTGCGCGAGCCACCGTACGCCCACGCTATGCTCGGGGTATCATCGTCCGTGACACGTCTGATCGTTGAACAAAACCCGCTGACGCCAAAAACAAACACTCAACTCAAAGGAAGACGTGGACGAGACCCCATTGGGCGTTCCGTGCGAACCGATTCGTTCTCCGATTCCTCCTCATCCAGAATGATCTCCCTTATCACGCTTCTGTTGAACAGATCTAGAACAAATCGGCGCACCGGAAGGTGAAACCTGTACCGTCCCAACATGTCTCGAACTTTGCGGTAGAGTTCAACGGAACTGAAGGCTTCGAGGTGGTGGGTCTTCAGCGCGTTTAATTCACCTGCAGCTTTCTTCGTGAGAACCGTATTGCCGGTATTGGCAACCGATTCCAAGATACGGGCATGGATTGGGTCCTTGTCGGCGATAGGTTGGGGAGGTTTTCCCCTGACGCGGCTTCTGAAGCCCCCGTTGTCGGCGGATTGGGGCTGATTGCCGATTGAGAAGACTGCGCCGAGCGAAGAGGGCAGACAATAGCCGATCGACCGTCCATAGTAATCCGTTGCTGTGAGCCATCCATGTTCCGTGATAATCTCCATCCCGTGCAAGCTCCGTGAGATGAGTCCCAGTACGAAAAAGGCTGTACCTCTCATAGTCGCCACTTCCGAGTGCTCGGCGATTTCCACGATCCATTTGACAACATCCGAGTCGTCGAGGAAAGAAGCCCCAAGCTCCATGGATCCAATGTTACCTACAGCCCATAAGCATCCCTTGAGTTTCGTCATTACCTCCTGGTCCCCTCGCTCTGTCCACGTGTCACGAATTGTCGCCACGAACTTGTCGAAGTGGCCAGAGTCTTGCAATAGATTGCAGCCTTCTTTGGTCCGTGTTAGTTCACGATAGAAATGAGGCGGCAGAGCCGGTTGCTTTTGTAGGAGTGAAGGCTCGTGAGTATGAGATTGCGATGTATCGCTCAGCGAAGCTGAAAATCCTCTGCTTAGAATAGCCTCAACTAATGTTACGTAGCTATTGTTCCGGCCCTGCTTTGGATCAGTAACGGCTTAATGGTTAAGATCGCATAGGCTCACCAGAAACCAGTCGTCCATCTCTTGAGTAATGTAATCCAGTCGGTCAAGGTACTGATACCCCAGAGACGTAGACAAAAACCTATGATGTTAGCCGTTGCAGGCGTAGGAGTTCCTAGTACCTACCGAAGCAACAATGGAGCTCCAATATTATTGAGGTGGTCCAATTGCGGGCGACAGCAGACAACATATTCAAGGTGTGACTTCCATTGACATGACTCTTCCAGGATTTGCACTGCTACCTCGCTAACCTCGACTTCTGGGTCGTACAACTGTGTAACCAGGAGACGGATAGCCCATTCGCAGACGCTTGACGGAGACTGCGAACCGATCTCAGACCGGGGAGCTTGGATGGCATATTTGCGCAGAAGATTAGTGGAGAAGATGCGGATGTGCTGCTCAAGTCAGCGCGCAACTACCGTATAGTTCAGGCTCCCGTACCTTATGGCTTGCGGTAAGCGCTTTGGACAGCATCACACGAAGGTGGCTATCCCTACAGTCGTGTCAGCCTTGCAAAGTCAACGGATAAAGGTACTCACAGGGTGAAATCCATGTTTCCTAGAAGGAGCTCCACCAGGTCGTCGCGATCTCGCATATCTATGATATGATAAGAAATGTTAATCATGTGCCAGCGTTCGAACATCTGGAGTCCTTTGGGGTCGCTGCTCAGAGCCCCAAGGAGTGAAAAGTAACCGCCGGTAAGGGTGCTCGAGGTGCGCCAATTCGAGAAGAGAGGCTCATCGGCAAAGAAACCACTGGTCTACAGACTCGTACGTCAGCATCCGGCAATCTTGATATGTTTGAACTTAGGGTTGTTAACTAACCCTGTCGATCTGAGACAGGCATTCCCCGAGCTGGCGGAGAAATTTACTATCCCACAGAAACGCTATCCCTTCGTTGCTCTGGAGTAGAGTCTTCATCAATGAAACGCCAGCCCGAACGTAGCGCTGATTTAACTTTGTGTTGAGAGCGCCCGAGAAACGATACTTGAAAGGTCTGTAGAAACCAAGGAGTCGCTTGAGAAATTTGGATCCAGTAATGGCTTCGTTGAGACGTTTGGGATTCCTGAGAGGGCCCTCAATGAGCTCTTCAATGAGATTCCAATCCCATTTGAGAAAATTGGCATGGTTCAGGATTTGGGTTTCCACGATAGCGGCACGAAATTTGATTTCATCCATATCGTAGTCCACTTGTTGTTTGTTTGGATGAAAGACCAGCGAAGTACTCTGTTGCTTTACCAGAGTTCTAGCATCAAAGGGATGCTTAGAAGCCGCTTGGGAGCGATAAAGTGTGCGGCTTACGCTGTCGATCTGGTAGGTCATGCTCATTTGGTAAAGAGACGTGTTCGCAGGCCTGAAATCATCTGGGTCCACAAGCCGGGAAAGTACTTGTAAACTAGCGCTATACTTTTGAGGGAGCAATCGATTCGCCAGGTTCAGCATTTCCCCATGTAGCAAAGTCGCCTTTCTTCGAAGTGCAGATTCCGCTGCTTCTTCCTGAATCAGCTTGGACAGAACCTGTCCCTGATCAGATGATATCGAGGAAGCACAAGACTAGCTGCATACGTACCTGGGGGAGGCCTGATTGAATCAAAACAGCCAGAAGCAGGGCTAAGTAATGTTCATTCAGACTGATCCGCGGCTCTTCCTCGTCCTCAGGCATAATTGCTGCGGACGACGAGGCCTCCTTATTTAAATTGGCGACGCGGCCATAGGTAGTCAATCGACGGCCAGCCAAGAAGGCTGAGCTCCATGAAGGAGCTTTGATCTGAAGAACAGCATTGACAATATCGAGGATCAAATCCCGAGCCAGCAGGGATGGATAAGCCAGTGATAACAGCAAGCCTTTGATAGCTGCAAAGCCATCGTTAGATACGCTGTAGAGCCCAGGCCAAGATTGTAGCAAAGTAATAATCACACTTGCACTAGCTTTGAGCTTTTCCTCGCTGCTGTGGACAACGATCGGATCGGTAAAAACTGTGAATGCTGCATCCAATTCGTGACACGATTTGAGGTGCTGTCGATCGTTGGGCTTATCAAACAGGAACAGGATCGCTGAAGCCAAGCTCTCGGAGCCTGGGTAGCTGCCATCAACGAGTGCCTGTGTCAGGGAAGCCATACCTCCTGCATCGACAACTTTGCTAGGACTTCGAACAAGTAACTCCAGTAGCGTGAGGGTACTGATGTTGCGGAGGCGATCCTCGTGGTGTTCTGCAATTGCAACAATAGTGCGCAAAACGATATTGGATATCTCGTGGATGCCGCCCTTGACATCTAGAAAAGCACGCACAAACTTGAGGGCCTGCTCCCGCTCAATATTCGCCTTGCTTTCCTTAACCAATGACAGCATGACGAGCTCGTCAGTGTTCAAGCGTCGGATGGTCTGAAGAGATCTTCTATCCGTAATGGCATGACGTGTGACTCGATATCCGGCAGCAACGACCTCGCGGCTTTGGCTGAGGAGCATCATCTGGACCCGCAGACCAAATATGGGCCACGCTAGGTCGTACTTGAGAGACGGATATTTCTTTAGCAGATCCACCAGTCTGTTAGCTCTCTCGACATAGTAATCTGGCTGTAGTCCTTCGTTTTCTAGGGCTTGTAGGATCTCGGACAGTGCAAATGTAGGAGACTCTGATTCTTCTACAGCAGGGTTCTCTTCCTGCATGCTTCCATCGTTTCCCTGAGGAGATTTCATGGGACTGCCATGAAAGATCGCTGACAGCCGATTCCTGGGTGGTGTTCTTGGCCGTTTGGATCGTCCGATCTCTTCCTCCAGTTGAGAGGTAAGCTCTATGATTTTCCGATTCGACGAGCCGAGCTCGGCTTCGACACGCGTCCTCTGATCTTTGGCCTGTTTAGCATTCTTTGAGGTAAGGGCCTCTAGGAGATTTTCGGAGCCGATTTTGATCTTGGTTTCCTTGCTGATCTGGTCTCGAAGTTCTATCTGGCGTTGTTCGGAATTTCTCTCGTTGTCTTGCGGACGATAATCTGCGAAAAACGGCCCCTGCTCTGTCCTTGGTGTAACAGTGCGGGGCATTGTCATGGTCTTCAGATCGGAGCTGAAGCTACCGGGAGGAGGCCCTTGTGCCAACGAGGACCCTCGTGGACCAAAGATGGGATTTGCATTTGACATTGAACGAGCCTCCCTTCCATCTCGAAAGGGGGCTTGCAGGCCTTCTCGGGGAGTAGCGATCCCCGTTGAGCCTTCGTTGGACATGGATCGGCCATGGCGAAAGAGGGTATCCTGCTTCGGCGTGACAGAGGATGCGGGATACTTGGGAGGATTCATTCCGGTCCATTGATGGTTGAACGGACGAGCCCCAGACGCAATGCTGGTCTATGGGATGTTCCCAGCAGTTCCATTGACGTGCTAGCACAGTCCTGGTTTCCTCGCGGGCGAGACTGGATGGGCGCGCTTCACTGAAGAGCGATATAAAGTCCTCTCGCAAAGACCCGACTAAGTCCGCTAGCGAGATGCCCAGCCTCGTGACATGTAGTATCTCATTGGCAGGGTTGCAACCATCAGTGTCCAGCGAGTGTAGTGGTAGAGTAGGGAGCTCAGGGTACTGTGGACGGACGACGTGGTACCGTTACAAGACGACTATACTCTGAGTGCTCTAAGGATCTCGACCATCCCTGTTGGCCACCGGGAGATCGACAGAGCTAAGAACTCGCGACAGCTGCCGTGACGTCACGGCAGCCTTTGCTTTTGCTTGTGCTTTCGTTCTTGTCCGTCACTCGACAAGGCGACGGTCACGCTATGAGCGCAATATATTATGAGAATTGGAGAAGTCTTGAATGGTAAATGATGTTGGCTGATGTTCTATAGCACTACTATAAAAAGGGAGCCCGTATACATGGAGCTATCACAAATACTTCCTTCTATCCTTCCCCGCCTGAGTAAGGTATCTAGTGTCGGACCTCGCCGCCTAGTCGATGATAGCGATAGTCAATCAATTCAAGCATAAATGGGACTCATCGTCTGCCTTGGGCAGCGGCAGCAGTATCATCCTCAGAAAGCAGTTGTTCACGTGAAAGCTCCAACACTCTCCTTGTCTTTTTTACCTGGTTGTATTGCCTTTTCCCTCCACAGGAACCATGGTCAACCTCTCCGCAGCCCGCTATGGCAAAGATAACATTCGAGTCTACAAAGTCTATCGGGACAAGGAAGCAGGTACGCAGGAAGTTGTCGAGATGACCGTTGGTGTGCTGTTGCTTGGCGATATCGAAACCTCGTAAGAGTTGCAACCCCCTACTGGCGCCCACGCCGAGACTGATCATACCAGCTACACACAAGCCGATAACAGCGTCGTTGTCGCTACTGATACCATGAAGAACACCGTCTATGTTCTTGCCAAACAGCATGCCGTTTCTCCTCCCGAACTCTTTGGCTCAACTGTCGCTTCCCACTTTGTCGACACTTACAAGCACGTTCATTCCGCCCAGGTCAATATCATCGTGCACAAGTGGACGAGGATGACGGTTGATGGCAAGCCCCACCCACATTCCTTCCTTCGAGACGGAGCAGACACCAGGAACGTCGAAGCTGTGGCAACCGAGGGCAAAGGTGTTGACGTTCGCTCGGCCATTGCAGGCCTCCTGGTACTCAAAAGCACCGGCTCTGCTTTTCATGGCTTCATCCGAGATGAATACGCCACTCTGCCTGAAGTCAGTGATCGTATCCTCAGTACCGAGGTCGATTGTGGTTGGGCATGGGAGACTTTCCCTACCCTGAAGGACGTCGAAGCTGCTGTCCCCAAGTTTGACGACGCCTGGAATAGTGCGCGACAAATCACCATTGAGACGTTCGCCAAGGATGAGAGCGCCAGCGTGCAGAATACCATGTACAAGATGTGCGAACAGATTCTTTCTGCTGTACCAATGGTGAAGGCGGTGGATTATTCTTTGCCCAACAAACATTACTTCGAAATTGGTAAGTATCCACGCCGACAGAGAAAACATCACAAAACTCGGCTAATCGCCTCACAGATCTGAGCTGGCACAAAGGTCTGAAAAACACAGGGAAAGACGCTGAAGTGTACGCACCACAGACGGACCCGAACGGATTGATCCAATGTACCGTGTCGAGGTAGGCTTACCAACTGATGTCTTGCGATATGAGTTGTGTTCATGCCCATACACGAGGTGTATGACAACTGGGAGGAAGTGATCTTGGAGTAATTTTAAATGGAACAATCGATATGTGGTTCCCAAACTTCCTCATGATGCCTCAACGCCTCGAATGCTGTTCCCATCTTATGACACCCCTAAATGGACGTTTGCTTCAAACCCTCCGTCTTGACTTCCGGCTCGACTTGTCGTATCCTCCCCTCAAACCTCATGAGATTGGTCCGATACGGATGTGCTTCGCCCTCGAAAACTGCAACTCTCGCGTCAGTCACAACCTCAAACCCACGTCTCCTAATTCCCGCCCCCCCCCATTTCGAATCTTCACCACAGTATCAGACAAGAGAACATACCCTTCAACCGATCCAACCTCTTATCCCTCAACCGATTCTTCGGCAACATACCCCTCACCGCCCTCTTCAGCACCTCCCCACCCCCCCATTTCCGAATCATACTCTCCATACTAAGACTCTTCATCACGCCCGGTCTCGTCGTCCTCTTATAATACATTTTCTGCTCTTTCTTTTTCCCCGTCACGAGTACATCGTTGCAGCCCGTGGCGACAACGTAGTCGCCGCAGTCGGTGGAGGGATCCCAGATTGGTTTGTGTTTTCCCATTAGGAGGATGGCGATGCGGGATGCGAGGCGGCCGAGTGATGGGGTGGATGGAGAGGCGAGGGATACGTGGTGCCATGCTCGGCTGTATGCTAGGCGAGTCTTAGGGAGGGAAGGTTAGCTGGGGAGGAAGGAGGAGAATGAGGGATGGAGGTACTCGGCCTATGGTTTGCGACATGGCGGGGCGATGTCACCGGTGCATTTGAAGGATGGTGGCTTTCAGTAGCTGAGAAACTGCTCAGGGAATGTAAATCTGTCAGATTGAGATGATTAGTTGGCGTTGTCGAAGAGTTGCCGAAGAAGCAAGTTGGCGACTCGCCAGATGAGACCAAATGAAGCATCTCGGCAAAGCCTCGATTTCCGATTTCTCATCCAAAGTCACCTTTCTCCGCAACCAACCACTTCTTCCACCATGACGCTCCGAACACCCTCCTTTCTCCGTCGTCATATGCACCATCTTCATCTTCATCCCCCATAGTACTATGAGCTTTCTATCTCGAAGAGCAGCCACAATCAGCATCAGCGCTCTCTCCGCCGCCGCCGGCTTAACCCTCTACTCCCAAACCTCGCACAAAAACAAACAGAAGATGCTCCCCAGCTACGAAGCCACCTTCTCCGTCCCCCTCGAATGCGAAACCTGCGTCAACGACATCAAGAGCGCTCTCTCAAAACTCGACGGTTCGTCCCCCCTCTCCCATCCCACAACTCCAGACTAAAAGATGGAAATCACAGGCATAACATCCACCACCTTCTCCATCCCCACCTCCCTCATCTCCATAACCTCCACCACCGCGCCCTCAACTCTAATATCCACCATCCAATCCACGGGCCGCGACGCTATCCTCCGCGGTTCCGGCGCCCCGAACTCCGCCGCCGTCTGCATCCTTGAAATCCCACCTTCTTCAACCACTTCCAATTCAACAACGCCCGAGTCATCGGGATATCAGTCCCCTGTCCGCGGTCTGGCGCGCTTGATCCAATTATCACCGAAACTGACGCTGCTGGATGTGACGGTGACGGCGTTGCCTAGGGGCAGGTATAGTGTTTCGGTGCGGAGGACGGGGGATATTTCGCGCGGTAAGACAAGTTTGGGGGACGTTTATAGAGGTGAGGATGGGGAGAGGGAGGGGGAGTTGGGGATATTGGAGGTTGATGAGAAGGGGAGAGGGAATCTTGTTGGGGAGGTGGGGTGGCGGGTTTGGGAATTGGTGGGAAGGGGGATGTGTGTGCAACCTGTTGAGGCCGATGACCTTCATGGGGGGGATGGAACAGAGGTGGTTGGTGTGGTGGCGAGGAGTGCGGGCGTTTGGGAGAATGAGAAGGTTGTTTGTGGGTGTAGCGGGAAGACGGTTTGGGAGGAGAGGGAGGAAATGGTCGGGAAGGGGATGATGCAGTCCGCGTAAATTTATGAGACGTATAGTACCACGATGGAATGAGAATGACGAAACACACGGAAAGAGTATGAGATGGATGTACATGTCAATAAATTTTCCGCCATCACGGAGTTGTGCGTCGAGAGCTATGTATCGAGTATCACGACATATATCCAACGCTATGCTCCCCAATGAAAGGTTCTCGAATGTCAAACTCCACATCTCTCAAGATGTTCGAATTATGCATGCCAACCCAGGTACCCACGAACTCCAAATCCCCAAATCCCATACCCTCATAACCCATCCCTCATCATAGAACCTCCTGTATCCAAATCTGCACACACAATCAGCATCCCGCATCAACGTATCGTCTTCACCCATCCCAACAACAAAAACTCACCTCCATCTTCCCCATCTCCCCCAACGCCTCACTCCCCTCAACCTCCCTCCTCACCCCCTCAACCGCCAATCCCCAATCATCCGCATCCCCCATGGTAATCAAATCGCCATCATCCTTAACCTTCAACTTAAAACGATTCCTCAGCCCGAATTTCTCCCGCACCCGATCCACAAACGCCTCGAACACGCAATCCGCATTCACCATGATATATCGCGTGTCGTCGTTGCTGCTGGCATGCACTTTGACGCGGATGGTGCGGAGCTCCGGCAGTTTTGGTTTTCGGGTGCGCGAGCGGGAGGAACGGCGGGGGCCGCGGCTGGTGCTTCGCTCGCGGGGGTGCGTGTGTGTGCGGGAGGGAGCGGGAGGGCGGGAGAGTGTGCCACCTGCGTTGTTGAGGATTTCGAAGTCGGAGAGGGAGGAGGTGGATGGTGTTGCGGGGTCGGAGTCGTGGTCGCTGATGTAGCGGAGGTTGTTGTGGCGGGGGCGGCTGGTGGATCGATTGCGTGGGCGGGATGTTTGTCTTGTGCGGGATGATCGTCTCGTCCGAGAACTTGGGCGGTGGGTGTCATTGTTGTTTTTGTTGGTGATTTCGGGAAGGGGCTCTTCGGGTATGCGTTCGGTGGAGAAACGGGTTGGTTTGTTATGACGGGATGCGTACATGTCGTAAAGATCTTCAGGGTAGTCGTCGGTATCGGCTCCGGCACCGCTGTCGGCGCGATGAGGTGTTGTTTCCATGAAGAGGCGGCCACGAGACAGGGGTGGCTCACGTCGGGAGCGGGGAGAGTCGTACGAGTTCTTCCTGGGCGGCCCACGAGGTTCTGAAGCTGTACGGACGGTGCCCAGTCTAGGGAGCTCTTTATTAAGCACGGAGGGGCCCAGGTCCAGTCTCTCCGGTCGTTGAGGCTTGTTGCGGACGGAGTTGGCGCGGCCAGTGAAGATTGGGGGCTTAGGAGGTGGAGAAGCGCCGGTGGGAACGAACGCTGGTTTGACCTGATCGTGATCTGGAGGTGGCGTCGGAGGAAAGACGTTACGGTTCACCGGCGGTGCTGATTGTTGCCGAGATCTGCTGTGGAGATCCGTCCTGACGAGATTGGACGCAGCAAAGGAGATGCTCTCCGGGGGACGATCATCACGACTGTTCACCCAAACACTCGCTTTAACCTTTGCCTCTGAGCCAGCAAAACCGGTGAACATGTTGCCTTGATCGGCGGCAGCAATCAATCTGGCCTTCCCCAGGTAGTCCTTTGTTTTGAGATTCTTGACTTTGGCGCTGTTGGGTCGATAGATGAGGCCAACCGGGATGGAAAATACGGTATATCCCTATGAAGGATTTAGTGGAAACCAACGCAGCTATGAAGAGTGGCCACGAACCTCAGCTTCTTCCGCAATAGCTTCATCGATAACATCATGATCCGGTGTCACCTTCTCCTTGGCGGCAAACGTCAGATCTCCCATACCAGTGTTAATTTGCTGGAGGTAGATGTAACAAAGGCCTCGGTTGAACAGAACCTCGCACGAGTACAGCTTGAACTTTAGGCCGAGTTGTTCATAGTTGATATAGGTGTTTCCTCTGAGATAGAGCAGCGTGTCGTTGAAATTGACCAGCGCTTCTTCGAAGTCACCGACTAGGAAATTGGAAACGCCCTGCTGGAAGTATGCGACTGCCAAATAATTATCCAGCTTTATCGCCCGTTGATAGCATTCGACCTGCCGACGCATTAGCATCGAATGGGATTGTGTCTTGCCGAGAGGAAGATGTATACCGCTTTGTCATGCTCGCCCAAAGTGGCATGTATCACACCACAATTGAACAATATCTTGGAGGTGTCGGAAATGCCATCGAAGGTCTTCAGGGCTTCCTCAAATTCGTTATTATCGTAATGACCGAGTGCCGATACCCACGTCTCTATTTCCTGTATCAGGCGAGTTAGAGCAGTCATCGAACCTTCTGCATCGCGGATTCTGACCTGTTTAAGTGACATGACGGTTGTACCAAAGCCTAGTTGAAGCACTGGCAATCAGACCAAGAGTCTTTGGCCCCGCAGCTTTCGACAGTCTCGTCGCTCTGCAACTGTATCCTTCACAAGCCGCGAAAGCAAGCAATTTGCAATGGGGATGTAACAATGGGACAAGCTGAGGTTGGGCGCTTAGAGAGAGGTTGGGAAGCACTTCGAAGACCAGCGCCGATGACGATGTAGATGCGGCTTAAGGCAATTACTGAAATTTTGCTCCAGCAATAAGTAACGAAATAACTATGTGTGTGAAAAAAGAGGTTCACGAGAGCAATGGAAACGAGCGACAGGTGATGTTTCTTCCGAAAAGAGCACCGATGAGCCGAGTGAAGCAGCAAGAGCAGGAGTAGACCAAAAGCCAGCGCGTAGGGGAGCACTTGGAAGCATTGGAGCATGCGAGACTAATGTACCCATCATGGTCTTGCATGAAGACGGGTAGCCGTCTGACTGGGTGGAGACAGCCAGACGGTGCACTCGTACAAAGCAGTGCCTGACTTGGGCGGTCAATGCCTAAACTTTATTGGTTCAGGGGGCGGGAAGCCCGTCAATAATAATTAATCCAGCAGGATTCGGTCCAGGCGCTTGGGACACTGTAAGATAACATCCCTGCTCCGATCTGCTGATTGACGTCGAACTGCGAGTGTGAAATACTGTGGTGATAATCAATAATGTCCTGCTCTTTTAGAGTACCCATCCAAGCGGGACCTGTTCGAATGCTGCGGTGGTAGTAGAGACAGCGATAGGTCTCACGATCCAGAGTGTCGTCGATCTGTGCAACATCTGGAGGTAGTAGACTTGGCAGTCCCTGAAACCGGTAGAGTATGAAGATCTCTATGCATCAAGGTATGACATCTTGTTGCAGCACTACCGTGCTGTCCTCCCCTTACCCCTTGAAAATTACGTCGTTCAGAAAGGCATCGTCTATGCGATTTTATATCGTAAAAGGAACACGCCGCGGGATCCTGTTCAGAGAGCCCCTGACAATGACAGTCTACATGGATTCCGGCGATGTATATCTGACACTTCGTGATTCCATCGTCTGTCAACGAGTTGATGGTATGACCGACCCTACTTGATCAGTGACCAGCCTTTGTCCTCAGTACCACCAAGAGCCCCCGATGCCCGACTGTTATTCGTTTTCTTGCTGTTGGCCTTTCTGCAAGCAATATCGAATATGGCGACAAAATCCCAGACCTCGCTGAATGTGTTGTACAGCGGAGCCGGAGCCACTCGGATTACGTCGGGCTTCCGCTCGTCTACCACCACCCCCTGCTCTTCCAGTTCCATCATGACTCCTTCAAGAAGGCCGGGTTGCAGTCGGATGCTCAACTGCGCTCCCCGTTCTGCAGTATAAGGCGGAGTAATGATCCAGTACAACTCATCCATACCATCCTCCGCAGCCCTAGAAGTACTCCGCTGAAGAAGTTCCTCAAGGTAGCTGGTCAGCATGATTGACTTGGACCGAACGGCCGGCATCGAAGCAATTGAAAATATCTCGAGCGACGCCAGCAGCGGGCAAATAGCCAAGGCGCATGGATTGCCCACCTGGAAGCCGGCTGCACCAGGGATAGGTACAAACTCTAGGAGCGTATCAGCCACTATCCACAAACACGCTGATACCTGCAGTATGCTCTCGCAACGTATACGAATCTTTGGAACTCGCTTGACTTACCGCTGCCCATTTGGAACCTCGTCGCTTTGTCGCCGCCCCACCATCCACTGAGTCGAGGTCGATATCCTTCGTGACCGTTCTCGATCGCCTCCTTGTCTACTTGCGAATGCTTGTCGTGCACGAACAGCCCGCCGATAGCACCAGGACCGCAGTTGAGATATTTGTACGAACACCAAACAGCAAAGTCCACGTCCCAGTCATGTAGTTGAAGCTCGACATTACCCACCGCATGAGCTAGATCCCAACCAATGGTAATGCCGTGGGAATGAGCATGTGCCGTAATGGCCTGGATATCGAAGTACTGACCAGTATAATACTGGACACCGGGTAGTAATATCAGCGCGGTTGTTGACGCATGCTCGTCTATGGTTGCCATGACTTGAGATGTGGTAATAGTAGCCCGAGTTGAGTCCAGCGGTTCTATTAGGATCATTGCGTGCTCCGAATCCCGTCCATGATGTCGTATTTGTGATTTAACCGCATACTATCAGGAGGTTAGTCAAGGCAGAAACGGTCAGGCCACAATGGCTCACATGGTCGCTGGGGAAAGCCTTGCCTTCCAGTATGATCTTATATCTCTCCTGAGTGGGCCGGTAGAAGCTTGCCATCATTAAATGCAAATCGGCACTCAGCGTCTCCATGACCGCGACCTCACTGACTAAGGCACCCACGATTGGCGCCATCCGCTGAGCAGCAACATCGTCGATGTTCATGAAGGGTGGTATGATAGAGTCTTCATGTGCCTTGAAGTGACCAAATACGCCTTTCGTAGCCCACGCTTTCATGTAATCACTGATATGGCCGGCGCTCCGACGTGGTTGAAGTCCAAGAGAGTTTCCGCAAAGGTAGACGCAAAGTTCCTCCTGAGATCCGGTCAAAGTACTTTGCAGTGACAGTGTCTTCCTCTTTAGATCACCTTTGGTAGGGATGATGAATTCCGAGCGCAGGTGGCGGAGGCTGTCCGAGCCATCTAATTGCAGTGCTTCTTCCCTCGTGTACGCCTTTCCGGAGGATTCCTTCGACGCTTGTTCCGAGTGCATCTTCGCCTTCGACAGGCAAGATACACCTGGATGATGTTGAAAAGTATGTCATCATCGTCCGGTGCCCTGTAAAAAAACCGAGGTGTGTGTAATAGCGGCGATGCGAATAAAGGAAGCCCGAGCCCCACCGGAGCTAAAGATCGGGTTCGTCTTTTGTTCACCTACATTTAACTGTCTTGCGCTTCTACAGTCAGATTGTCCTAATCCTCGGCGTTTCGCGTTCCCAGAAGATATATCACAAGCAACATGACGGCTCCGCCTATCCCTCCGCCATTCCTGCATTTGATGCGTCAAGAATTTGAGGGCTCGCTGTATCTAAGTATTCGCTCTCAATCTCGCAGACTATATTCATCAACGCCGTGCACTCCTCGCGCTCCTCAAAGCTCCTTCAAGGCAACCACCCCCAAATATCTCATACGGCAGATTCCTCGAACCCCTTTACCGACACCAAGATACCCTTGTCGGCACACCCAGCATGTGACTCTACCGAGACCATTTTCGACATCGGCACCAAAGCCTGCGGCAGTCGTGACCGCAAATCCCAAGAAGGACGAAGAAGGCAATGAGATGCTCATCGATATTACGGAGCGTGCTGCAACGGTATACGGCCGAAGAGCGTTGTGCTATGCGAACGAAGGCTGACTTGGTGGCAGCGGCTTCAAGAAATCATGGCGAAAGACTCGAATCCATCGCTGGCCCTTCGAGTCACGGTTGAATCTGGAGGATGCCATGGTTTCCAATATCTGATGTCCCTTACCAACATGTCGGCAGTCTCCCAAGAAGACGATACTGTGTTCGAGGCGAGCAATGGCTCTGGTGCTAAGGTGGTGATGGATGAGCCAAGCTTGGAGCTCTTGAAAGGAAGCACGGTGGACTTTACAATGGAACTAATAGGAAGCCAATTCAAGATTGTGGGAAATCCTGCGGCGACAAGCAGCTGCGGTTGTGGGACAAGTTTTGACATAAAACCTTGACTCGCTTTTTGGTATACGGTGGACGAAAAAACGTCATCCAGGATGACATTGATCCCTGATTATGCCAGACTTGTTGAATGTAAAAATTCTCAATTGTAGCTTGTACAGTCCTTGTCCAGTCCTTGCTGGCATACTCTTACGAGGTGATCTTCTTGTTGAAGTATCTCATGAAAGCTTGGCGATGCGTAGGGCTGTAGGCTTAGCCCGCTACTAAACAAGACCCTGACTTCCTGACAGTTAAATTTTCAGTCTGGCCAGCCGCATCGCTTTACTTCAACCACCTTCTCAACAAGACTCTCTATCCCTGTGCCTTTGCCGATAAGACTTTCGCATAACTGTCAGTTACCACAGCTGTCTCCAAGAAAGACGATAGAATGTCGTACGGAGGTGACTATGGTGGATCCCGTGGCGGAGGAGGTTACTCCAATGGGTACGATAATAACTCCAGTCGCTATTCTGGCTACTCTGGCGGATATTCGGGATCTCGAGACTATCCTACATCCTATTCCAATGGGTATGACAACCTTAGGTCTAGAGCATGAAGTTTACGTTTGCTTGAATCGTTTGGTCCTCACCATGGTTCCAGTTTCATTCTTACTTCCCTTCACCTCCGCCTGTTCGGAATAAAACCTTTGGCTAATCTGAACAGATATGGTAGTAGCAACGGATACGGGGCAAGTAGCGGTTATTCTAACGGAACAACGAATGGCTACGGTGCCTCATCCAACGGTTACGGCGGAGGCTCGTACGGAGGCGACTTTGGAGGCTCGGGTGACAAGATGGCTAATCTAGGCGCCGGCTTGAAAACCCAGCAATGGGGTGAGCAAAACAAATCTCTTTGTGCTCATGAATGCTGCTAACGATGGTACAGACATGAACACTTTACCCAAGTTCGAGAAGTCATTCTACAAAGAAGATCCTGGCGTGACGAACCGCTCTGAACGAGATGTTGATGCATTCCGCAAGCTCAAAGAAATCACCATTCAGGGAAATAACGTCCCACGACCTGTCGAGACCTTCGATGAGGCCGGTTTCCCTAAGTATGTGATGGACGAGGTCAAAGCCCAAGGCTTTCCTCACCCCACCGCCATCCAATCTCAGGGCTGGCCTATGGCACTTTCCGGACGCGACGTTGTTGGTATCGCCGAGACTGGATCAGGCAAGACATTAACATACTGTTTGCCCGCCATTGTTCACATCAACGCTCAGCCTCTGCTGTCACCTGGGGATGGCCCTATCGTTCTTGTCCTCGCTCCCACTCGTGAATTAGCAGTTCAAATCCAGCAGGAAGTCGCCAAGTTTGGCAAGTCATCCCGTATCCGCAATACCTGCGTGTATGGAGGTGTTCCCAAGGGCCAGCAAATCCGAGATCTTTCCCGCGGTGTGGAAGTGTGCATTGCAACGCCAGGTCGGTTGATTGACATGTTGGAATCCGGAAAGACTAATCTCCGTCGCGTTACTTACCTCGTCCTGGATGAAGCTGATCGTATGTTGGACATGGGTTTTGAACCTCAAATCCGTAAGATCATTGGACAAATCCGTCCGGACCGCCAGACCTGCATGTGGTCTGCTACTTGGCCCAAAGACGTCCGTCAACTGGCTTCGGATTACCTCCATGATTACATCCAGGTGAATATTGGTTCCATGGACCTTTCCGCTAACCACCGTATCACACAAATCGTGGAGATAGTGTCTGAGTTCGACAAACGTGACAAGATGACCAAGCACTTGGAGCGCATCATGGATGCAGACCCCAACGCCAAGATCCTACTTTTCACTGGTACTAAACGTGTAGCCGATGACATTACTAGGTTCTTGCGACAGGATGGCTGGCCTGCACTGTGTAAGTTTGACCATACCCAGTCGGCTTTCTTGCTGATTGTTCGCTGTAGCAATCCACGGTGACAAGCAGCAGAACGAGCGTGATTGGGTCTTGAACGAGTTCAAGACCGGCAAGAGTCCCATCATGGTTGCTACGGACGTAGCATCTCGTGGTATTGGTATGCTTGACTGCATATTTGTTCCCCCCGTTTTCCTTACACCCTCCTTTCTATTGACGTTGTGTGGCTCTATGTGCATAGCTCTGCTCTCTGCGACGGACTATTATGTCTATCAAGTCGTTTGGTCCGGGCTCCTGATGTCTCATTGGGTTCTCTTGTCCGGTTCATCTTGGAGTCCGAGTGCAGTGTAGCTTGCTACGTCTCTCATTCCGTCTCACTACGTACCAACTGGGTACAGAGGCGGATTGGATCTTTCTTGATTCGTTCAAGCTGCATTATTCAAGGATTCCGAGGACCACAACAGGAGGCCATGCCCTTGACCAGGATGCCCTGAGGAATTTCCTTTGTTGAAGAGAGCCTTTATGAGTCCCATTGGCAGCCATAGCTACACACGTCCTGAAGGACCCGTTTGTGTTTTCATTTTCGAGTCTGCTGCTAACCCAAGTAAAGATGTCAAGAACATCACACATGTTCTGAACTATGACTATCCAAACAATTCAGAAGATTATGTTCACCGCATTGGACGTACAGGTCGCGCAGGTTCCAAGGGCACGGCGATCACGTTGTTCACCATTGATAGTAGGTCTCCGACCCATGATGTTTGACTGTGACATGTGCTGACCAGTCTGTTCCAGATGCTAAGCAGGTATGATCGACTCAAACTGGGGTTCCCTTGATCGGCCATAGATGCATGCGCTGACGTGTCTATTCCAGGCTCGCGATCTTGTGGCAGTCCTAACAGAGTCGAAGCAGCAAATCGACCCAAAGCTTCATGAAATGGCTCGCTACGGAGGTGGCGGTGGCGGAGGGCGTTACGGAGGAGGTGGCCGAGGACGAGGTGGTGGCGGAGGTGGCCGCGGAGGTTACAGCGGTTCGAATTCAGCACCCATGGGCGGCGGTCGTCGTTGGTAGACGCCTTTCCTATTCCCGAGTTGCCAGTACATTTCAGCATCCGACTTTTGCAGTGGCTCCCGGATCTTCGGTATTCACATCTCGGTGTTCAGGAAGGGAGGGTCTTGCAGTCAAAATCCCCATTGGCGCCGGACTTACGGGCATATTAGATTTCAGGGCTTCTTCAATTTCCCGATTTCCTACGTTGTATCCTAACCCGTGCGGGCTCAACAATCAGCATTTTCGCAGTCAGGCAACTACAACTACAAAAGAGGTAGCGTTATCATAGATAGAGCTGGTCAGCTGCCATAACTACAAGCAACTATACTATCGTCTCTGCTACAGCACCCAGGGAATACGTCTCCGCCGTCTTCTTTCATGAACAATTCAGAGATGTTGACACCAGTGTCTCATCAACTCGCAAGGTGGGTGGGTGGTCACGGCGGGACGCTGTGTAAAAGACACTCGTATACTCTCAACAAAATACAGACGTGCGGAGCTTGATTGGATAGGAATAGACGACATTCGCTCGAGGTGCTAAAGCCTCGCAGTTTTATTATATGGACGGCGGTGTGTATCTAAAGTACCGAGAATCCCAAGTTTCCGGCCTCCCGAGAGCCTCAACGCGTAGCGTGTACAATAGCTTCACCTAAAGTAGCCAATTCCCAAGTCCATGGAGAAGGAAGCCACTAAAACAAATAGTGGCCGATGGATTCTAACGTTACACGAACCCTTAAACGACGACGACAACCCATCCGAAAACCACCCAAGAGGAGGTTCCGCTGCGAACAGCTGCCCATCGCTGAACTTCTCCACTTTCTCGTTGACTCCTCAGACCACAGCGGAGCCACGCATCGAACGCCCGTAACCAATCGCCTCCTTGCCCCATGGACCGCCAGGCTTTCTCGTCTTCCCCAACGACTGGAGAAGGATGACCTCGAGGACTCATTTGTTGACTCCACCAGCGACTTCGGAGCCTTCTCGATTCGGAGGGCGGAAGTCTGAATCCTGGTTCGCGCAGGCAGCCCCCACTTGTAACCATTGCGACAACAACATCAATGTTGCAGTGCAGCATGCAGGTTGGAGCGACATGGCCCCGATGCTCCTGTCATGAGAACATGACTCCGAACTCTCGGCAGATCTGGGATTTAATAACGACGTTCCTCGCAGTCTCATTCGCTGAGTGATCCCGACAAGTTACGCATTATTGTCAATCATGCTGATGATGAGGGCAGTGGTCGTTCCCAACCTGCGGCACTCTACTCTTCAGGCGAAATCCTACAGAGCGTGAATGACGTTGACACTGCATCCTTCGAGCATCGCCTGCATTGACGAAGCGTCCTTGCGCTACTCACAAGCTTGGACGTTGCCCTCAACCAGTTGCCTACTTGTAGCTGCGCACGTCCGATCCCCTCTTGTGTTCGCAACATCCTCCCGTCCTTTAGTCACGCGCTGCCTGTAGCCACCCAATTGTGCAGCGATTGTCATCTGCCGGATCCTCCAGGGTGCACCCCAGCTGCCAGCCTGGGCCCCGCTTTCCGTAAAGTCGTCTAGGCTCGTCTGGGAAGATTTACCCTTGGAAGGGCGAACGGTGACTCGGTGAGAGGCTGGTCACCGCCAGTTCGCTTGTGGAATATGAATCGAAAAGACGCAAGTCATGCAGCACCACGCAGCACCCGAATCAAGAAGGTGTACAGAGGCGCCGTCCTCTCATTTGCTGCTGCGCATGCTCATCGATAATGATGCCCAATCTTTACCCGCCACCAGCAGTGGACAACCGCGGTTGGAGGCAGCCGGGGGGCGTCGATCAGACCGTCCTCAGCACATCGTTACCTTTTCCACGTGGAAGAATTTCCACATCATGGCCTCCACAGGCCAGCCGACTCTTGCTGAAGGTTCAACAGCGATTGTGGCCACACGGCCTGGCCAAGTGTCAAGACAATGCACATTCTCCCCCCGAGACCATGGTGCAAAGGCTTTTCCCCAAAGACAATGGAAAGCAGTTAATCATGGCAATCGGGCCATCTGTGTCAGCCTCACTACTGGCAGGTGTATCGAGGGGCTTCGATATGCATTATCGGGCAAAGGTTTTAGTTCACAACATTACGGAATCGAGCCGACAGGAGAGGCTGTGGTGGAGTAAGGAGGGAATCGAATCAATCGGTGGACCCTGTGAAGGGGGAGGGGTGTGTGTTTAAGCACCCAGCTGGAAGAAGCATAGACTGGTGGCTGCTTATTAGACCCAAACGTTAAGATTGAGATGGCCACTAGAGGCCCGCTAAGAACGCGACCATGCCATCGCCTCGCCTCTTTCCTTTCCCCTTAGTCTCATTTACTCCATCGTCAGTTCGTCACCACCAGCCATCCACGCCATAGGTGATCCCTAGTCCCACCACAGCCAACTCTGCTTGGTCGTGACCGTTGGACCTCAGCGCTGTTGCCTCGGTTCTGGCGATACGAAGTGACGAACGACAAGCAGTGAACCGTCATTAAGTCTCCCTGACTCGAGTCGCCAGTGATCACGGCGTGGTCTTGGATCAATTCGACGAGTACGTACCGTCATCTCGGTTCTGTTGCCCTCGTCCACCAGCTTAGTGCGCTGGGTAAGCGCGTGGCCGCCGACGGTTGGGAGTCGAGACGAGATCAGCGCTGGTTGAGACACGAGGCTAATCGATCTTGCGCCATTCAGAAAGCCTTTTTGAAACGTTGAAAAAGTCAGTCGAAGAGCGGCATCTTGGTACTCCGTACCGGAGCCCGCTGTCCCCATTTGCCTGTCCTTGGTGGCGAATCGAATCTCAGACTCGGTGGAGTAGTGTGGACGGACCAGGCGAAAGGAAGGAAGGCGTGCTCAGTGGGCTACCTTATCCGAGCCGCCATACCGATAATTGCTCTTTCCCCCTCGATCGCTCTCGACCCTTTCTTTCCCTTCCGCCCGTAGCTTTGAGCCTGGTTGGATTGCCGGCGAACCCGAGGGGAAGGACAGCCACGGACCTGGGAACGCGACATCTGCGGACCACATCACATTTGCGGTCAGTGAACAAGACATCAAAAAGGTTATTAAGATCACAATACGACTGCGGCGTTATTGTCGCGGGGTTCTCTAATCGAGGCATTATTTTGCATTTGCAGACTGTTGATTGACACGGCGTGGGGTGGACATTTAATTCATCACACCGCAGCGCGGCGGCATATCCGGCGAATCCCTGGCAGTCGCGGGTCCTTATTATTATTCAACAACCGTGAAAATTTCTGCATCGGAGTCATCCAACACGCCACCACCGTACCCTACCCAAGGTACAACTCATCATTTCTCGACCCCTCGCTAATTTTCCTGATACTCCCCAATCAAGTTGGCCTCGCTTCCTCCGTCATCGCATCGACCAGATTTCTTGGGAAGATCCTGTCGATCCCCACGTCTGTTGAAGCCAGCCCGTGCCGGATTACTCAATCTTCACCTGCATTCATTGATCGTCCTAGCCCCTCGAAACTTAATCTGCCTCGGTTCCTGGGACAGGAGGTGACTTGGAAAAACGCCTCGGACCACAGCAGGTTGTTGTGACAAGTTTGCAACACAGACCATCCAAGGCGTGGAGATCAAGGGATCCATCATTACCGTTGATCTCCATCAAACCCACACCTGCCTAGCCCACGAAAAGTGCCCTAGCCTCTCGACTTGCCATTATAAGGTAGATCTGGGGTCCGTCTCACGAGCAAAACCTAATTCCCCTCGATCTTTTTGCCGCTACCACCGCACCGGTCTGCACACTATCTTCGATTCTTTAACCTCACTAAGCCCAAGCTTCCTCCACTACACATCCCGTCGCTCTGTAGCCGACCACAAAAGTCGGTCCAGCGCCTTCTTTCGCTCAACGCTATCAAGCACTCGGCCATACACCGGACCACTTTCCAGACTCATTAGCCCCCGAGCTACTCTCACGACCACGTTGTTCAGGGTGTGGCACGCAACAGTGCGCAATCAACCCTGCACCGTTGTTGTTGCAGGAACTTCTTCCAACGGAAGCTATACTAAGTAGCCTGGTTCCTGGAAAACGAAGGCTGGTCGTCCGCTGTTACTTCAATCAACCTCCTCGTCGCGTGCTCTAGTGTTGCCTCGTCGACTTTGACATTCATACCATCATTCGACTACCACCAAGCTAGGAGCCATCCGCCACCGATACAATCAACTTTCTTCCCCCGGACTCCACTGTAAGTTCACCTTTCGCTCATCCCGCCGTCACGAAGAAGCTTCGCGTACGTGCTTTTCTTGTGAATGGACCGGTGGGCTAATACCATCTGGCGGCAGCCTCGTTTGATGGACAGAGGCGCCTCCGACCAATACTCGCAGTCAGGTTTGCAAACACGTCCATTGACAACGTTGGCCATCGAACTTCGATCCTAAGACCTCATCCGCAGATCCCGCATCCGCTGCGCAGTACACGCCTCAGCAGGACGTTCGACCATCCAACTTCGCGACCCCGGCCACGCCGACTTCGGATTTTGGCGTCAACCCTTCACCAGCGCGTTCCAAACTGAATCCGGATTATCTGGGGCGACAGCAGTACGCTCACCAGCACCAACAACAACAGCAACAGCACAACAGCCACGCGAACGCAGCAAGTATGGCTCAAGCAACAAGTCCGTCCATGTCCTTGCACGATGGACAGCAAAATAACCATCATAACCCTCCGCATGTGAAGTCTAACACCGAGGTACCTATAGATCCATCCATAGCCGCGTCGAGTCCCACGTATCCACAGTATTCCCCGTACGCCCAGCAGGGACACGACATGTCCCAATACCCAGGTCACCCACCTTACGGCCATCACGGCTGGCCCCAGCAGTACGCGGGGCATCCGCATGGCATGCCCGGGGGACCATACAGCTCTCCAGGAAGCGCCGTCTCTGCTGGAGGGCAGGTGGCAACCGCTGGACCTAGAACAGGGCAGGTAAGCAGCATGCTTCAAACTCGGCCATCCACGTGTTAAAAGACGTGTACAGAATCCTCACCCTCTGTCGCAGGTGTATTCTTTTGTTCCAATTCCAGGTGCGCAGCAGCACAAGCGTCCGCGTCGTCGCTACGAAGAAATCGAGCGCATGTACAAATGCGGGTGGCAAGGTTGTGAGAAGGCATACGGCACGTTGAACCACTTAAATGCGCATGTAACGATGCAGTCTCATGGTAATAAACGGACTCCAGAAGGTATGTTTGAATTTTCGTAGTCGCAAAGTCGCGTTTCTGGTTAGGTTCGTGATGTTTAGTCGGGTTACACAGCATGAGCCCTATCGTTGGCGTTGACGCTATAGCGACGCTGCATCTCTGGTGCACGCTAGTGAATTCTTTAGCGCCAATCGCTGACAAGAACATGTAGAATTCAAGGAGATTCGAAAGGAATGGAAACAACGAAAGAAGGAAGAGGAAGCTCAACGCAAGAGCGAGGATGAACGGCAGCGTGGGAGCCAAGGAGGACAGTCGGTCGATGGCCAGTCCAATGACCCAGCACAGACACCGACCGGACAGAACTATGCTCCCGGTGCTCGACCTCATCTGCCGCCCATTGGATATGCTCCTGCTGGCGGAGCGATGCAGCCACAATACCCGAGTGGCGTTGAACAGATGTACCAAGCCCAAGGGAACGGGCAAGTCTACGCCGGGTATCCACCACATTCACCCTACGGGCAGGGTCAGCAAATGTAGGGAAATCTTTCCATGCAGGGCATTGTATCGCTGGTTCGAGCTAACATGTTGACAGCTCATAACC
Source organism: Rusavskia elegans (assembly GCA_011316305.1). NCBI lineage: Eukaryota > Fungi > Ascomycota > Lecanoromycetes > Teloschistales > Teloschistaceae > Rusavskia > Rusavskia elegans. The sequence continues at coordinate 280,490 of SAUG01000072.1, forward strand.
ATGCCTAAATTTCGAGCCCATCGGCCTGGATCGTTGGTTCCGTTAGCGCGTTCACTCTGATGCCGTACGATACCCAAAGCTTGTTCTTGAAGAACATATACAGGTGGGAGTGGAGGATTCCGAAACACGGTGGCTAATCATTCAAGATTCCGAGGAGTTCCCGGCGGTGGACGACTGACATGATGGTGCGGCTATTACATCTTTTCTTGGTCATGTTGCCAGCAAGCCAATGCATCCAAATTGAATACGTATGGGATGTTCGCAATGGTTCGGCGAAGCCATCAGCATACTTTACTCTCGTTTTTGTTATCAGAAATCACTATCTGGGCGGCTATTGTTTATTTCCTGTTTCCTACTTTCTCTGATTCGAGGCCGGCTACGAACTTCCACAGAATGCCGAGAGGAAAGCGTTGACGCAGCCAAGGATAGCATGGGGCTACCGGTGGTCATTTGTGGGGATAAGTGCTTTTAGTTAAGGTCAGACACAATGAAACGAGCGAGATTATTTCCGACTCGGCAAATTACTTAGATGTCGAAGTTTGTCCAGATTTAAAAGTAGTGTGGCATCACGAGTAGTCGTAAGCTTTGTACATGTTCGAATAGGAGTACTCTTCAGCAACCACAAAAACGAATCCTGCGTCAGGATGTCAAGCTTTGCCAAGGCACATGGCTTAGAAGTGAGGGTCAACTCGAGTACGGATGCTTACTATGTTACAGCGACAGGTCGTTAGATACGAAGTCGCTCAGAGTCCCTCATCCAGGTCCTTAGTCCTAATAAGCCGGCTAAATACTATAGCCGCCGGCGCCGCGGTAAGTGCAGTTACCTACCTTAGTCGCTACCGACCTTCGCTTCTTGCCTAGCTTGGTGTAACGCGACCATCACGACATCAGCGAAGCGTCCTTTTTTGGCTTCCAAGACGACCGAAGAAAACCTAAATCTCTTCAGCCTCACCAGAACCCAACGCAACGGATCCCGCTAAACAAGTCAAACCGTTTCCCACGTTTCCCCAACTACTAGCTGCCGCCGGTCAATCTTCCCCAGATTGCTGGAGATCGAAGCTAAGGTATGGCTTGCATGCCACGGAGGTCGGATGGCTGCTAACGACTTCTAGGTAAGTTGCTGATGCTGACGACAATGGAGATCCTGTACTACCCGACCTGCTGGTTGACCCATATCAACGAATGGTGTAGAGGTGGCTTGATCTGAAAAGATGTTCGCAGAGCAGCGACTCGGACATCAATACCAGCTGCACTATGGCACCACCAGAAGCCGTTTGTCACCCGCATATATGACACCGCAGGCCTCGCAGTTATCATCACATACCCCGGCGCAACATCCAGCCAGACATCGACCATGAGCGAACAATTATCACGATGGCAATGAAGTCTCTTTTGGCCCTACTCTAAGACTACGCTTATGCGGCTTCCTACTTAAGCATCCGATGGAAAAATCAGCTCGCTCAAAAATCTCAACTGCTGGTCTTTGACATCAACGTTGGTACAACAATCTCCAATTCTTGCGCTCATAGAATCAACGCATGTCATGCGCATACTTCATGGTGGCAGACAGCAGAGTAAAAGTGGCATGCGCGTTTTGATATTCCAGATGTGGGGAATGGGTTTGCGTCTTCGACTCAGACTCACCTACAGGGGGGATATGGAGAACGTTCACCGATAGTTTCGCTTGTCAGTCGCTCTCCCTTCGGGATACGATTTGCTGATTGTGTCGCATGAGGAAAAATCGAGACAATTCTGTGTACGGAGTACCTCGCATGACTTGGCATTATCAAGAGTCACTTTCATCAATAGTACATAGCAGATACACAACGACATCGGTAGAATCATTGAAAGGATATCCTTCATCGAGGTACCGGCTGTGGTACACCCTTCCTTCCGGCTGATCTGTGTCTTGACAGGACGATTGTAGCAGGGCACGGGGAACTCGCAGTTTAGTTGTGGAAGGGATAGCTCTGGATACCACTTGAAGTCGAACAGTCAATGATGAGAAGAATTCATCAATGACTTGATGTATCCAACCCAATATCTATCAAATCGGCGCTAACCTATCGGATGAACCAGATATTATCTATTCAGCAGCATCGTCAGACATCTGATTAGGACGCAGGACACGGGATCAAGGGTAGCCAGCCGAGCTTGCACTGGTGGCACAAGGAATTAGGTTGAAATTCGCAGTGGATTTCTGATATATCCATGCCTATAGCTTGGGAAAGCTGCTGGTCAAGCAGAACTCAATCTCAGTCTTCACATGGCCGAGTCACCTAATGAAATGACTTGAGACTCTGCATATTGAGATTTGACTTCGAAGGAAGGCGAGCGAGGTGTATTCGTGCTGATTGGTATTGTTGAGAAATCGGTATGACTTTGCTGCTGGACCAGTTTGTTTGGAGCCACTGACGGGAAAATCGGCGTCTACAAACCCATGACACGGTAGGAATGCACGTTCGAGAGCATGTGTCCGGTCAGTAGTTGAAATAATCTTACGGATCATTCGTCTCAAATCGAGCGGAGGTTCTCCGCCTTCTTTTCTGGAGGGCGGAACTGTCCGCTGCTTTCTTTTCTTGCTCCAAATCAACCTAGACACCATATCTAATTAACCAACGATAATCTTTCTCTTGATGCTCGACTGCAAAGCTTGTATAAGCAGATGTATTAAGACAATATTTGCTGATGTACTCCATCCCATTCATCAGTCAAGACTACAGCGGCAATCCCTTTCAATATTGGAGGAATTCCGCCTCTTGCCGACTGCAGGACGAGCTTATCATTCGGCACGCCCGACGCAACGTAATCTCCCAAGACAAGATGGGCTCCAGAACCGCAGACATTCGACAGCAAGCCACCAGAATATCCAGGCCATCTCTGCAGACGATCACTTCTGCACTCCGCCGCCACCGCCTCAGCTTAATTTCCAGCGATTCGATCCGAGGGGTGTAAGACCATTTGACAGACCGGGGCAAAGTAACAATGCACTCGAGTCCAAGAAGAAGAAGCATCTGGACAGGGAGTTGCTCTACCTGCAAGATCCTTTGAAACTTGCAGAAAACACTATTGAACTGCTCCGCAACGATGACAACGAAAAGGCGCTTGACCTGGTTCGTCTGGCCAGTAAGAAAATGCCGTGTACTGTCGGTTGGAACCATCTGGTAGACTATGAAATGAGCACGGGCAGGGTCAAGGGTGCTGTGAAAATCTACAACGAAGTAATCAGATCATCCGGCGTTATTTGATCATGGCTGATTCCCTATAGATGAAGAAGCGCGCTCAAAAACCTGACGCCCAGACTTATACCATCCTTCTCCGCGGCCTTTCCTGGCATCCACATCTACAAGTTTCGCTCCCTCTCGCCCTGAAGATTTATCACTCCATGTTCGCCGAGAATTGCCCCGTCAAACCTAACATCATACACACCAATGCTGTCTTGAAAGTCTGCGCTCTCGCTAGAGACATGGACGCACTGTGGGGCGTAGCCGCCAAACTTCCACAGAAAGGACTGGGAGCTCCGAATAATCTTACTTTCACCACCATCCTCAACGCCATTCGCGTCATTGCCTGGAACAACGACAAAGATCTTCGGGATGAGGAATGGGAGGAGAAGAGCTTGCGGCGACAGCGTGCGGTAATGCAAGGCAGACAAATATGGGAAGAAGTAATTCCCAGGTGGAGAGCTGGTGACATATTCATAGACGAGGAGCTGGTGTGTGCGATGGGAAGACTACTGCTTCTCGGTTCGACCGAGCGAGACTACGACGATATCCTTTCTCTGGCTGAGCAGGTCATGGGATTACCTCGCCAGAAACGACGACTAGGAGAACCGCAGGAAATCACCAATGACCAAAGCCCATCACCAGTCACTCTTGGTACTATGGGTGCTGAGCAGCCCATTGTCAACGAACCTTTTCAAGATGAGTCAAGCCGGCTTGGACTTTATGGCAATCATGCGGAAAACAATGGCGAAGACAACGGATCATCTCCGTCAATTCCTGTACCAGTCCTTAATAGCGCTCTTGCCAACGTCTTCCGACCCAAACCTTCGGCTCCAAATGTATCCGTCGCCCAGCCAGGGCGAAATACACTATCCTTACTCCTCGACGCCTGCATAAGCCTCCGCGCCGTACCCTCAGCCCAAGCCTACTGGGGCCTCTTAACGGACCCTTCCGGCCCCTACAACGTCAATCCTGACAGCGAGAATTACCACACGTACCTCCGCGTCTTGCGCGTCCAACGAGCGTCCAAAGCCGCCTCCGAACTGATCAACGACATGTATTCAGGCGAACTGAAATCCATGCAGCTACTCCAGCCCAAGACTTTCCGCATCGCCTTCAGTGCCTGCGTCCGGAATCACGCGAGTCCGAGGGTGATGGAGCACGCCTCGCAGATCCTCAACATCATGTACAAAATTCTAGCGCAGCCGGACTTCAAAGCTTTGGAGATGTTCATCCAACTCGCTTCGATGCAGACGCAGCGGGGTTATCACATCACGTTGGACGCATTACGGGCAATGGAAACGGGCGTGCGACTCGTAAGGAATTTCATCAACTACGGCGGTGAAGGTCTCACCATGAACGATGCGACCAAAACCGCCGGGACGAATCTCGCAAAACGACTCCTCGGGCTGTATGATAGAATTCGGCACGCTGCTGGCGATAGTCTAGAGCCAAATGTGAAAAGCCATATCATCTCGGAAAAAGCGGCCCTGTCGCTTTGGGTTGGGAAGAAATTGAATTTCATGGAGGAGAAAAGGCGGATCAGGGAGAGAAGGATGTGGTTGACACCGGTGCCGGAAGGGGGAAACGTGGTGAGGAAAATGATACTGCCACCTGGTTATGTTTCGAGGAGGCATGACCTGAAGATGCAAAGGAAGGCGAAGAGAGGGGTGGGAATCGGGGGGAGGAAGAGGGCGTTGAGGGCAAGGGAGGCGAGGGAGAGGAGTGGGGAGTTTGAGGATTTTGTGGTGGAGTAGGAGTGAAGGGGGTGGGGGGAGTTGGATGGATCTGAATATGGAAATTGTATGATACTTGAAGCGACTGCTTGAAAGCAATACAGATAACTAGATATACTCAACATCTTGGACATGAAAGAAGCCCCCTCAAAAATGATCATCAGATCTACACGGTTATAAGTCTAAATATAACATCGACTTTCAGAGCCATTTATCTCGCCGATGAAACCGACACCCCATCTGCGTATACACAGCAATGTAGATGCAACGGATTGAAATGAGTAAGTGTGATTTCAAAGGGTGGAGTTTGCCGATAAGGTACGAATGACACTCACTGATGGATGCAAAACGTTCGAATTCATGATGAATTCACCACCGGTGCATCATTCGCTTTTTCCTTCTTTCCCTTCCCCTTTCAACACAACTAACTCCAGCCATCATCACTCCAACCATCATCACTCCAACCATCATCACTCCAACCATCATCACATTTTTTTCCCACTTGAATGATGCTCTGCGTTTGTTGTATTATATACGCTACAATACGGTACCCATCGGAGAGATGGACAGTGAGTGATGGTTGATGTTATTTGGATTGATGTGAGATGGTAGTATGGTTGGTGGATATGATGATGCGTGTTGGAAGTGTATGGCTGGCGGGGAATGGGTGTGGGGATGGGTTGGGGGGTTTTGCTAGGAGAAGGATGGTAAGGAGGGGAGGGGAGGTGGTTGAGAGAGATGGGGGGGTGATAGGGGGAGGGAAGGGATGGGGGACATTGGGAGAAAGGGAGAATGGAAGGTAAGTAAGAAGATATGGGTGTCGATGTATAAGAAGAGATGGGCCAGACAGCCAGACGTACGGGTTACGAATAGGCGAAATTGATAGGCCAAATCTGCACTGCTCGATCTGATAAACTCTTCATATTGTTAGCGTCATACGAATGGATTGGAACATGAACCTCAGTGCGGTCAAATGAGTTGCTTTTCATTCCCACTAACTGGATAGAGAGGATGGATCGAAACATGAACTCGGCGGTTTCCCTTTCCGCCAATGGGATGGATGTTTGGATCCTACTTGGAATTCGAGACCTAACCCGAAGCTCCACGGGGAAAAGAAAGTCCACCTATGGATCTCCAATGAAGTATTGAGTGGCGGCTCCCTTGCTACCTCCAACGAATGGAAATAATTAAGCGACCTGGATCCTCAACGAACTCTCACACGGTGGCTCCCTAGCTATCTCTAACGAATGGAAATGATTGATCGGACCGCTTCCATGCCCTAGATCGGCACTCGTTTTGATGCCAGCTTCTACATACCGACAAGCTTTCTCGACGGCATCGGGTACATTGTCGCTGCGAGCGAGGTTCGATGCTATAGCGGCTGTAGTGATATCAGTTGTGTGTCTGAATAAACTACTGCTCATGGAAATGGATGCGAAATTGTAGGTATAGATGGAGTGGTTCATGATTGACTTACAAGCGAGCGAGCAACCGGTTCCATGTGTGTTTTTGGAATGGGAGAAATCGGTCATGAGATATATGGTTTTGTCATCTGTATGCAGTACATCGACGACGTATTTTCGATCGGCGGCTTGTTGCGGGACTTTGAGATGTTCATCGAAAGGCATGTGACCGCCTTTGACAAGGACGTATTTGGGGCCCATTGGCTGCAAAAGGCTTGCCAATGCCACCAGATCCTTGACGGACTTGATTTCCGGTTCTGTTTTGATGCCAGCGTTATCGATAAGCAATCTAGCCTCTGAGATGTTTGGGGTGAGGATGGTGGTGAGAGGAAGCAGTTGAGTTCGGACGTTAGTGACGGCGGTGTTGGGGAGTAGTTGGGCTCCGGTTGTTGCCACCATTACCTGTGATTGTTAGCTGGACACAGGGGACTGGTAGCAGTATCGAATGAATACTGGATCGAGGACACACGTTGGCCTGCCGTGTTTCTCCAGGGCTTGTGCTACGGCATCGGCGGTTTCGGCAGATGCGAGCATGCCTGCAATTGGACACATAATCAGATCCGAAGTGGGAATTCTGGGAAAGTATCATGGCACACCAATCTTGACAACGTCGACGCCGATGTCGTCAATACAGGCATCAATCTGTCTGGAGACAAAGGCCGAGGGCACATAGTGAATGTCAAGTACACCTTGAGTGTTCTGGGCGGTGAGAGCAGTGGTGGCTGTCATGGCATAACACTGGTGTGCAGCTATCACTTTCTGATCGGCTTCTAGTCCACTATCCAAGTGCCGTCAGCATCTGACACCGTGGCTGGATGGCGGATACCAACGCTCCACCCGAGCTGTCTGAGCCAGCGATCACCAATATCCGTCGTTTCTCCATACCAAATCGTTGATCCCACGCACAGCTGTAGAAGGATGTGACTGAGCAAAGTCAGAAGTGTTTCTATCAACGCGCGTCTATTCTGGCACGAAGTTGCCGCAATGAACGCGGAAAAACGACGTCATCTTCGATAAGTTCGGATGGGGTCCTCCGTTGATCCATCGTCGTCCATTGGTTGGGACAATGTATAAATAATCTCCACACATAACTCCTGCTTTCAGTCAGACTCGGCCTCATATTCCGAGATATCAGGATCTAGGAACGATATAAGCTAGCGTAATCCGTTTGATTTGGTGGAAGGTCATACCTCGTTGGAATTGAAACTCGAAACGTCCATCAACCTGTGCTGAGATGGTCTCCTTGATCATCGTTTGCTCATTCTCCGTCAAGTCGCAGTCGACATCCGCCATCATGATGGCGAGTACGAGACCCTTATTGCCTGGTCCAAGGCTGAGTATAAAGTCGAGGATCCCATTGGCCGTGAAACGGGAGAGCGCGGCCATGTCAAGCCGGCGTAATGACTTCAACAAAACCATGTCGCCCCAGATCGCATCTGTCACACCCCAGCCGCTGGTGTACCAACCCTCAAGCTTTGGCAGACTTCGAGCCAACCGTCCAAGAACCTCATCAGTGAAGTAATCCGAAATATCTTGCAGCCGCAAATCCGTCAGATTGACAAGCTGGCTTAGTGATTCGACCAGAGTAGCTTCTCCGTCCCCAGTCTCATCACTGTCCCCTTGGAGTTGCAATTCCTGAAGGCTAGTTTGATTGGCAAGAGCCTGGTGGAAGTCGCGCCCATCGGCCATCGCATAGCCTCTTAATTCTAGGCTCGTCAAGTGGATATCGTTTTCCAAAAGTATTGGCGTCATCAAATCTTGTCCTCCTCGAATGTTCCTGACCGTGACTGACCGCAGCTTCTTGCAGCTCGTCAACCACGCAACTATTTCGAGAAAGATTTCATGGTGTGCAGTCTTCAGGTAAACAGAGCGGTTGGTAGCGTCGGTGAGCAGAAGCGTGGTCAAGTTCGTACAGCCTGCCAACATGTGGAGCGAGTGCATGGCTGTCGAATCAATGCTATTGAGTTTCAACTCTTTCAATGAATCCCGGTGACAGCTCAGGGCCAGGAAGCTCTCGGCTCCGATCTTCGCGTAGCTGAATATTTCCAAGGACTCCAATGTTTGCGGGTTGATCTCATTGAGGAAGTCGGCAAACTTTTGATCGGCATCGTCGTGACTCCAGGCCCAAAAACTCAATGTCTTGAATTGATGACAGTGCTGGCGGAGCAGAGGACCAGCACCGACGAGAGCACCACCTTCCCATAGATTGAGAAGTCGCAGACGAGGCGTCCGCGGAATCCACCGCAACAATGCATCGTTCTCGATTTTGCCCGAGAGCTCCTCCAGCATGGGGGTGCTGGTGGTGATAATGTCGCCCAGCATGTTGGACGTTCTTCCTGGATCCAACCTCAAGGTATTCTTCGGCCCACTAGTCTCAATTTTGTGAGCAGCAAGCTCGCCGTCGAAAAACATGCTGCTGATTCGATTCTTGAACTTTGAATCCTGCAATAGCTCCTCCAGATCTTCGAGGTTGAGTGTCCTTATGTATCGAGTATATGGGAACAGGGTTTTGCCCAGTGCGGATGTAATGATGCTTCTCCATAGCTGTGCCCATCTCATGGTCATGATCTCTTCATGGTTCAACCTGGCTTTGTAAGTGATTTTTGCACGTTCTTGAGCGGAGATATCGACATCGCTGCTGCCTCGATTGGTGACTGGTGATACATCATGCATGCTGCTATTAGTCAGCTGATTTCAGTGAGTAAGCAGACATGTCCTCGCACCGATAGATGTTTGTCAATGCCGGAACAGCGAGCTGCTTTCCTGCTAGAGCTCCGTGATAAAGTGTGTCAAAATCGCGCTGCTGCCACAATTGAGTACAAATCATGTACAGTATATCATCAGGCAGTGACGGAGGCATCATGGGCATAAGTTACACTTCAAAAGCCACAGAACAAGAACAAGAAGTTCGGCAACGTTTTATAATTTCGGACCAAAGATGAGGTCATTGGACGCGTGAAGATGCGTCGACTGAACAGGTTAGCTTCGCAAGAACTTCGGCGTATTCAACTTAAAGTACATGGGTACACACACATACCTGATCACAGACTGTTCTCTGTAAGTAGCTCAGGCCCACTTCAAACGAGATCGTTATGTTTCCGTGAATAAATTCAGTGGTATTAGGACTTAATTGTCTTTGCTCCCACAGTCACGACCGTATGTTAGAGAGCGCTTGAATTCTGTTGCCTTTCATGATGCAGCGGGCTTCAAGTCCTGCAGACTCATGACGTGAGCCGTACGTTGCAAAAGTTCATCCTCTTCTTCGTCTCATGCTGAGTCTGTGCATCTACAGTCAATTCAATCAGAGTCACGATGCATACCATTCTAAGCTTCTCCTTAAACCTCGAGGGTGTTGTTCGTATCCATAATGCGGTCCAATGCCTGGCAAAATTTAGTGATACTGTCTCACTAGAAGCTCGTAGCGGCCGTGTAAGATGTCCCTTACTGCGTTGAACGATTGCTATACTGATGCTTCCTCTCTGTTCAAGCTTACCATGTCCACGCTAAACTCTTCAAAATCCGCATATGCATCCTTCGCCCTGGACAGTAGTACTTTCTTCGAAACATATCGCTACAATGACACCCGGCTCCCAGATCGAAGTCAAGATGGGCCGAGCCGCTTTACCTGCCAGCTCTACAATAAAGTAAATTTCCAAGCCTATATCCACGCTCCCAGATTGATTTCATGGTAGGCACTCTCTTCGGTCTTCAAGGGCCGTCTGGGGGATATAAGAGAAAAAGACACCGCTGCTGAAAGATGCGAAGTCGCCATTCAGGATGACATCGATAACACAGAATGTCGTATTGTTGTGAAGATGATCTGTAAGCATGGTACGCTACTCCATGATGACATGACATCTGTGGCAGTGGCTTACCCTCTTGCTAGGAGTGACTAAGACTTACAAGTTGAACTACGAATCCACCGAGATCAAGCACGCTTTGTTCAATCGAAACGGCGCGAAGAACAAGTGGAGAATTGGTGCCAGTGTCCTAAGATCATTCCTCGAGTATTTCGGAACGGCCACGGAGCAGCTGGACATGTATGCTGAGGATGGCCGGGTAGCCTTTACTAGCTACACCGAGAAGGTCACTCATGGCAGAGGTATGGAGCCTTGATGTCAGCGAAAAGGTACGACTGACCAAGCGTAGAAATACTGAAGCATCCGCTGGAAACATCAGTTGCCCTGGACACGCTTGACTTCGAAGAATTCTCTGTTGAGGAGAAAATGCACGTAGCCATTAGTGTCAAAGACTTCAGAGCCATCGTTCTTCACGCAGAGACCCTCAAGACGAACGTCCAGGCCTATTACTCCTTGCCAACAAGACCAATCCAGCTGACCTATAACGAGAACGGGGTCGACTGCGAATTTACTTTGATGACGATAGGCGACTACCAGGGTTCATCCATGACACCAGCACCAATTTCCATTCGAGGATCATCTGCCACACCAACAGCAAGTCTACCATTACGTCAAGCATCTCTTCAGCCTACACCAGGCAATACAGTTAGAGGAGTCGAGGAACAACAGAAGGGGGCCATGCCTCCTCCCTCGCAACCTGCATCCCGCAGCTTTCCAAGGACTCCTCAAACGCAACCAGGTCCCGGGAGCTTTCGTCCAGAGTCGCTAAGCCAGAGAACTTCAAGGCCCTCTCCTCCGCCGCCAAAAGCAAGCCTGGATCCGGAAAGTCTATTCCTACCTGCTGGAGACGATGACAGGCAATGGGACGAAACGAACTACGAAGATGAAGAGGACACACTTGGATGGGATGCAAGTGGTAATAATGTAGGTCGAGCGCTTGCTTATATGAGTATCATAACCATCGCTCATGTCTCCAAGGATGCGTCAACACTGCAGAAACTCCAGACAGCTCCGGAAGGCTTCTCCCGCTACGAGTCGTTGCCCGCGTGGCCTGAAGACTCGGATCGACGGATAGCCCCGACGCAGCGCCTCGCTGAGGTATGTCTCAAATATGTGTTCATAACGGAGGAAAGAACGCTGACGTGGGATAGATCGACACGTTGTTCAGTCAAGGATAGAGCCAATAACACAGCGTAAGTTACCACCTTGGCAGTCCGGATGACCGTGTTCTTTTGTGGTCCCCCCTCGTTTATGTGTGTTCCAAAGAGATTCTCTGTACGGCTGAAGATACATTTTGATGTCTCTCATACAGATATCCAAGAGCACAACCCAATGTAGCCATGAACGTCTACTCATCAACAAGTGCATGACGACTTCCATTTATACGCCAAACATCCAATACCACCCCCTCCCCCTCAACACTTGTATAATACGCCAACGTCAACCGCAACATCTTGGTCTTCCCAACCAATATCGAGCCCCCACACCCCGTGCCCCCAATAATACATTTCCTAATCACAACCTCGGCCGGCGCGGTCAAAGTCTTGAGGAACACCTCCTCAACAGCTTTCGGGTCCGCAACATCGAGCTTCACAACACAGTTATAAGGCAAGGAGGACCATATGTGTGGGACGCCGTAGAATCGAGGTCCTTGACCGACGATATCGGGTCGTCCGAGGATTATGGGATAGCCCGGATCGGCTATCACCATGATGGACATGGCGTTCCGACACTCGTCTACCCGGGGACGGATGCAGTGGGGGCGAGTGGGAAAGCAGGTGGGTAGGGTGCTTGCGCTGTAGGGGTTGTGAGGTTGTCGTGGGATGGCGGTAATGGTTGTGATGAGTTGGAGGAGAAGGAGGAGGAGGTGGAGAAGGATGTGGTACATGGTTCGACTGCACGAATTTTGCAACCACAATCACTGGGAAACCAAAACTTCGTAAGTTTCGTGGCTCTCTTCAGAAAATACCAGGACACGCGACACTAATATACTCAACAGTGACGAAAAAATCCTGCTCGTGGTAATACTCGGGCAATCGATTCCGACAGCGCTAGTCGCATACTGAATCTGGCATGCATGTGAAAAACTGAACATCTCCATACACGCTCTCCAATACTTTAACTTACCGTATCCGCGACAGAGTGAAAAGGCAACGTTAGATCATGCAGGGCTTGCAGGATCCCGATGTGAGATGTCGACCTACATACGTGCATACATCCGCCCGCTTGCGGGTTCAGTGACACATTCCATGAGGATGTGACCCGCACCTTCTCTGCTTGGGTAGCGTGCTGAGGCTTGATCCCCCGTGAAAAATCGACGATAATTTATTGGTGTTGTATGTTATTTACTCCCTGCCTACAATTTGGAAGACTGGGAGATGACCAAAACTGTCTGTACGGTTCCACGCTTTTCCCAACGAAAGCCATATAAGAGAATATTGCCAATGTGAAAGAGCAATCAATTACTTACCTCAGCACGGGATAACTTATTCGTTCTTTCTCTTGATATCCCGAGTTTGAACTCGAGGAAGCAAATTCCCTTATCATTTCTTGGGGCAAGATGATCGATTACCCAGTGTTTTGGGCTGCAGAGAATTCACCAAAGTTCACTGACGTGCACCTTCTCCGGCGCTCATCTTCGACTTCCTGCCCTTTTTCGCCGATTTCGCCCTTTCAGGCTCATCGTTCTCCTTTTCCTTAAGATCAATGTAATACGCATCGGTCAGCTTGACAAGTCCCAACGCTACTTGTCCATATCTCCACTCAATAAGTCTGATTAGTAAATGCCTCTTCAGCGGCATCCATCCAACAGTGCGCAAGCTCCGTCAACACATCTCCCAACCGGCGATAAGCAGGCTCTCTACCATCGCTAGCCGTTCCTCAATATATCATTGATCTCATCCATCTGAATAACGATCACCATTTGGCGCCTAAGAGCCACGCGGTGCTCCTTGTACAAGATATCGAGCTGATTTGGCTGCCGGGGCACTGCTAGGGGGTCGAAGCGATGGATCTGTCTGGGGCTTGGTGTACGGAGTTGTATGCATTTGGCGGAACAACTCACTGGTGGTCCGTAGATGGTTGTGTGGGTTGATGTCAGTGGGGGATTTGTAGATGATTGTGGATTAGAAGTGATTCGGATGTCTTTGGGCAATGTTAGCTGTGGGATTGGTTGGGTGGTAGATGGGTTTGGGAAGGGTGGAGAGGGTTTGGGATGGATTTTAGGAGTGTAGAAGGATGGTAATTTGAGGTTTACCTGTTATGTTGGTGATTTTTGGGCTCATTGTATGCTTTGTGCAGCTGGACAGTGCAAAAATAATATATTGCGTGAGTGTCTACAGTCTGTGAAGGTAGTGGAAAAACGGAATTTTGGATCTCTTCATCGAAAATAAAATCGTTATTTCAAAGGGTGATGGAAATCCCGAACCTGGAAGTCTGCCGCAGCACAGGTGACAAGAGGGAGCATTTCGAGTACCGTGATCGATGATGTATATGTTCCAAAAATTGGCTGAAATGCATAACGCTTACTGGACTGCACAGCACTTCGCCGACGGACTTCAGGGGCTCATTCAGCCTGCTCTAATTAGAGGGCTTGTCATGTCGAAAATCAATCGCAACAAGGGGCGTATAGCAACCGATACCTCGATGATAAGTATCGTTCTGACGATTGCTCGGATATCACCCGTGCAGCTGCTAAGTCGAATGAGCGGTGTATGTTTGACAAATGGGTAGCCTTGCAGGGACTTGGATTGGTATGAAGTCCACAGTGGTGTTTGGCGCCTGAGATTGAGATTGAAATCCGACACAACAAGGAGAGTAAACAGAATGGAATAATCACATGCAATTTCCCTCCTATCTCGCTTTTTGGTATTTGCTTTTGGGCCCTTCAAAGCATTTTCTGAGTAATCCTCATATACTAGCTAATGTGTCGGTTGGTGGATGTCCTGGCTGCGGATCATAACCAGTTCCTCAAGGCCAAATTTGATTGGCGGTTCGAAGCAGACCTCTAGCGACAGAGACCCAAGAAGGTCCGGTCCGGCATGTGACAAACCACTCGCAATAGATGAAGACGAAAGAGCTATATTGAATGTTAGCACATCAAATACAACAGTGCCAACCACTCAATACTGCTGAGGAGCGCATGGAGGTACGAATGTCCTGTTAGGTGTACTCACAAAAGTGGTAGCGAGCTTGCAACCCATTGGACTTTGGCATTGATGTTCGTTGCGAGATTGGAGACCAGAGCGCTCATGCATTCGTGTGGGTCAAGTGGTTGGTGATACATTGCTGCTGGCCTGGGTCTTTTTCTTGATCGCTTTTGCCGTGGCTTCTGCCGTAGCCTTGCAAAAGTCGAGACTCAAAGTGGTCATCCTCTCGCTCATAAACCCAAATAGGGATGCCTGCTTGCGTTTGAAATCTTCCTCTGGGAGCCTCAGCATATCTTTCAACAATGAGAAGTTGTTGCCCTGCCCGTACTGCCACTTTTTGAAAAGGATATTGAAGCATTGCTTCATCTCATCCATGACTTGATAATGGCGCCGAGCGTCTCGATCGCTAGTGGCGGCCTCTTCGACTCGGAGAGCTTGTGCGGTCTCGCCGAATTTGCGATTCTCTTTGATAACTTCCACCCTCTCCTCCATGAAGGTGTCCCATGACATAGTAGCGGGCACAGGCCACCCATACTGCGCACCTGTTATGTCCAGAGCGTAGACCTCTTTGTTTCTCAGCGTGATTTGAAGAACTTCGTGTCGGCGAGTGGAAAAGGATACGTTGGGAGAACAAGTCTGATGTCTGAAGATCGTCAACGGTGTGTTCTTGACACGGGTGCTGACTTCGCGGATATCAGAACATATATCTGTATTTCTTTCAGCAGTGGTGCCTTCTGAATGGTCCATCACTTCGTCCGCTGGCGTGTTCCCTCGGCCCTATAGCACATGCTTTTCCCTACCTTGATTGGTTGTCGTACATACGAGATGCGAGACTCACCTTTCAGCAGATCTTTGATCAGAGTTTCCATGTCGGCGATAGCATTGCGGCAGGCCGAATGAGCCAAAATTGCTTCCTGGTCTTGGACGTTTGGAAACAACTCCTTTGGGAACGGTAAGAAATAGCTGACTTCATTTCCAGGGTGCTGTGTGTCAAAGATCCGCCATATCTCGCCAATGCCATCTGATCTGTCTCATTCTACCTTCTTGATTGGCCACGACCATGTGTTCCGGCGGAATGTAAAACTCAGTGTCTGGACAATAATGCCTGCGCGGTAAACCGCTCGACGATTCTGCGATGCCTGGCATTCAGGCTTGTGAGCGCTCCAGTCAGCCTTCTGGCAAGCCGCACTACAGTAGTAGACTACAGTAGATTTCACAGTCAGCATGCCTGCAATACAACTGCCTCGAGAAAATGAGATTGACCATAGTATATCTCATCCTATGGCTTGGCAAGGGTGGCTCCAACGATAAGTGCGATTGGGTTAAAAGAGCTCTAAGGACTAAGGTACTTACCAGCTTTCGGATTTCCTGCACCATCGAGGATGTCTTTGCAAGCGCTGCAGACCCTGCTCGCGTTATTTGAGCATACAGAGCATTTATGAGCCTCTGGAATTCCAGGGCATTCCATGGTGCTTAAGTGTTTAGAAGGTCGAGTCAGATTGGAGTCTCAGCCCCCTCGTATATTAGGAAGCTTCCAATAGCTTGAATCGGCGCCCAGTTGGTAGTTGGAGTCGATTCTTAATGACAGATAACCGACCTAGATGACCTGAAAGAACCTTGTAGGCGGAAGGCGGAAGGCCGCACGAAAAGAAGAGGAAACTTAGAAGTGGATGTCGTAAGTTAAAAGATTTCAGATTAAGGAAATTTTTGAATGCAGGAAGACTTGTTGAGTAGAAAACGGTGAATGAGACTTGAGGCTGAACTGACCTCTTAATTGCAAGCTCTCGCTTCGCAATCGTGATACTCACATGAGCTTTCAAAACATATCTTATTTCCCATCTGGTAGACAGTTTTGCTAGCTAGTTTGATGTGTCCAGTGAGCTCTTAATAGCATTGCCTTAGCAATGGTATTCCGTGAGGTCTCAAGGTGATAAATCGGGCCCTGTGTCTACCGAAGGCGGCGTTCTTAACCACTCAACACTCTGTCTCTCTGATACTTATAGACGAGTCAAGCGAGACGATGACAAGGAGATCTCTCTCTTCGATGACCAATCTCGCGATATTCTGAGCCTACCCCCATAAGGTCCTCGAATCCCTCATGTCCCTTAGTCTGCCAAATTATGTATTCCCTCCGCCCTTTTAGACAAGTCACTTCCTCTCGCTCACAGATAACCGCCATGAGAGGCGTAAAACACCCGGTACCTCGATGAAAGATATCGATGTAGCGATTACCCAAATGTCAATGAGCTACTACCTTCAAGATAATTCATTGGTTGATGTACGACCCGTATTGAGATTCGCTCTTGACGCAAGGGATTCGAGAAACCCATTAGCTGAGAGGGTTCAGGGCACACGCCAGCAGACGAAGGGATACCCTGAGCTCGAAAAGTATGATGTGAAATGCTCCTGCTTGGCTTCCAACACACAATTGACTCCTTGTTCCCCTGTGCCAATATTCTCCTTTGCTACAATGGAGGCCGCAGTCAATAAGATGTCTGTTTGTATCCATTAGACGATAGCGTTGTTGTCCTTGTGTAGTAGGGCCGGTATCAAGCTGTTGCTCCTCTCGGCAGCACAGCTAGGGAATCTGGTATTCACCATCTGTCTTCTTGGAAGCCATTCCATAGAGACTTTAGAGAGATGCTGGAGCGGGGGTAAAGCATGTAAAGGCCTTGACTTCCATTTGTCTTCGGAACGACTCACACAGGGAGAAACTTTTCAGGATCTCTGGAAATGTCTTGGTGCTGGGTCCTCCAAAACAGTCCAGAGAATTCTTGACACCAAAAGTAATTATGGCGTTGCTGTCTTATCGGATTCTTCAACTAGACTGAGCGTTAATTTCTTCGCTCCAGACAAACGTCGTAGCACAGCCAGCGGCAATGCCAATGACCTTGTGGGATTTGCCGAAGCGACAGGCATGTATCTCATTGCACCACCCTTTGACATCGCCTTGCGAATCGATACGCGGTCCGCAATTGCCGTGCTCTCCCCATCCCCAGACGAGGACAGTTCCCAACTCCGTCAATGCTATGGCATGCTCACTCCCTGCAACAACATGAGTGAACCCAAGTTGAGGCTCAGTCGGACCAAGCTGTCGATAATCATTTCGTCCCCAGGCGTGGATTTTGCCAGTTGTACTCAGAGTAAAAACGCTGCCCCAGCTAGCTGTAATTTGATACCAGCCAAGGTTGGAAATTGGGGCATTGGATCGAATCTTCCATTTGTCTGAGCCTAGTATTGCCTGGTGACCATGTCCGGGCTCACCTATGAGATATGAAAAGTCTCTACCGCAAACGGCTCGCACGACTCGGAAGGATAGGTTCGAGACTTTGCGTGGCTGCCAAACGATTTCGTTTGGTGCTCCGAGCTGACCCTTTCGGCCGTTCCCCCATCCGTAAACGTCTCCATTGGACAGGACAATGACAGTATGACCCATGCCGCTCGATAGATCCACTATATGCTCGTCATTGGGCCAGAGTTTTTCAAGCCTGAGAGAAAGCTCCTCCATCACCTTTCCAGTCCCCAACTCGCCCTTCAAGCCGACGCCAAACGTGTAGACTTCGTTGTCATCAGTAACAACAACGGAAGCTTCCCACAATGCGGAGCATAGTTTGACTTTTGCGCCACCGAAGGCAGATGTTGTGACTTTACTAAACTGGGTGATCGAATCCGTCGACGAAGGCAATCCCGCTCTGCCATCTCTGATACAACCAGATACGAAGAGCTGTCCGGACTCAAGTAAGACCAAGGTGTGATTGCCACCACCCTTGATCGTCTTGATTGGTGAAGGCCATTCTTGATAATCCGTCAGACGACAAAGTTGAGGCAGACTCGTATCTTCGGTATTACCGATACCCAGTTGTCCAGACCCGTTGGAGCCGAAGCCGTATAGCTTCATAATGAAATGATCGCTCCATCCCAGTCCGTATATACGTAGCTTAGTAAGAAGGGATTCGAGGGAGACGTCTCAAAAGCGTTGTTCGGTTTCATCCAATCATGTTCGCGAGCGAGCGCCAATAAGCGAGAACTAGCGCCGTTGTGCACACACGCTAACGATTTCGATCAACGCTTCAAGGTTGACCTCAAGCTGAGTCCGACAGTGTCATACATCCATCCATCATGGCTTCCACCCAGAGTGTGCAGTGCTTCGGCAAGAAGAAGACTGGTATGTGTCCTAGCCGCAGTCATGAGCAATGTGTAATACTGAGCCTCATCTAGCAACCGCTGTCGCACACTGCAAAGTAAAGTGCTCCAGGTCTTCCAAACTCACTTCAACAATACTGATACCTGGTTAGCAAGGCAAAGGACTCATCAAGGTCAACGGCAAACCTCTCTCTCTCACGCAGCCTGAGATTCTCCGCTTCAAGGTACTATCTTACCAGCCCGCAGCTTCCCCATCACGCCTTGCGACATGCTCATAGTAATCAGGTCTACGAGCCCATACTCATCGTTGGTCTCGACAAATTCGCTGGCGTCGATATACGCGTCCGTGTTACCGGTGGTGGTCACACTTCTCAGATCTACGCCATTCGCCAAGCCATTGCCAAATCCATAGTCGCTTATTACCAGAAATACGTCGATGAATATGCGAAGAACCAGTTGAAGCAAGCGCTGGTGCAGTATGACCGGACGTTACTAGTAGCCGACAACCGAAGGTGTGAACCGAAGAAGTTCGGAGGTCCAGGAGCAAGAGCGAGATACCAGAAATCATACCGTTGATGGGGCGGGAAGTCGGTGTGTTGTGGTCTTGTTGTGCAAGGATCGATATCAAAATGCAAAATCAACCACGATCATAAGCTATCTACCGTTTTCTGTTTGCCCATGGAGACGAACTTTGACCAGCAAGTCTCCTGCCGTTCGACCCCTCTCACAGGAGCCGAACTGCCTACGAGCGGTTTGAGTTCCGCCTCGTCAATATTGGATTTTTATGGGCAACGGAAAGTAACATTGAAGCCGATGACGCCAGCGTGGAGCAATATGATACAAGTCAAGTTCCTTCCGGCATGTACAATCTTCTCCTACAAACCAAGACCTCCCCTCTTCTTTCCTGCTCCCATGCTCCCCACAAAAAAAAAACCGTTTCGATAACCACCTATCTACTCCTCTCCATACCCTCAACAAGATGTTGAAAGATCAGCCCTCCCTCCCATCCTGCCAGCTGGTACAATTCACACATCGTTTTGCCTTCATCACAGTTTAGCACATGCCCCCATCATTAGGTTCCGAAATCATATAGATCCATACCTTCTCACTAATCCTCTTCCGACAATACTTGCACTTGACTTGCTTCTTGATCACCGAATCATTCGCCGCCCACCCATACACCCTCGCTATAACGAAAAGCGCCAGAGCAATGACAAACAAGCGGATGATTTTGCTTATGAACTCCCTATATCGAAACCCCAACGCGTTGTTAGTCGATCTTCTATCAACCCTCCGCAACACTTCAAAAGCAAACATCCCTCACCGTCCCTTTTACCGACCCCCACAATCCCACCATCGAACCACTATCAAAAAAGAGAGTTGGAAAGCACATACCCATAAGCCATAACAACCGCCCCATCATCCCTCGCCTCCTTCAGCGTCGCATACCTCCTCCCCCCCTGCGCCCGCTCCGACCCATCCCTCAAAACCGCAAACTTGGCATCCAAGTTATTGTTCGACGGCGATATCAGCGAAACAGGCGGGAGGATGATATCGTCCACGAAGGAGGAAACAACGGCCGTGAAGGCGGTGGCGAGTCTACGTAAAACAGATGGATATAGATGAGTGGGAGGGTTATTTGAATGACGGGCAGGGAAGGGAAAGGGTGGAATGAGGTAGAGAGGGAGCAACGAGGTGTGGGGGTGACAGAGGAGTGGATGGGGATGATTTGGGAAGCATTACATCAACCCTACAGCAACTTCAAGCACATTGTCGCGGAGAGCGAAATCCGTGAAGTCGTCCCAGGCGTTTTGAGTACGGGCTTTGATGTTGGAGGGGAGAAGGGTTTGTTGCGCGTCTTCAAGGCGAGGCATTGTTGCTGTTGTTGTTGCGGTGCTGAGATGTAAAACCCAGGTGGAGAAATGTTCATTCACGGCGAGGATTTAACTATGTACGTTTTCTTAAAAGCCAGACCGACAGATGCATCTTTCACGAGAATCTGGGTTGGTGTGGCTGTGCTAGGCTCATCTGTTGGTGTTGGTGTTTCGTCCCAAGCGCCGGGCCTAAAGGCTTGGAAGCCCTAAAAAAAGACCCCTTTTTCAACCGGGACGATGTCATTTCTTGTCATCTTTAGAGCGTAGGGTCTATGGAGGATTGCTTCAGATGGGGTTGTATTGAGAATCTAGTATCAATCGCACGAACCTGTCCTTGACCAGGTTTCGACAACTGATAGACACATTCTAGTAGATACTCGAAAAGCTCGTCCAATTTGCAACAAGCATTTTCTATCTTGTTACAGCTTGCGGTCAGTGTCTGGCCCCAAATGTGGTATGTTTAGAAACTGGTACACTCAGATCCCTCAGCAGGGCGTCCCTTCGCCTAGAACGCGTGGCGTAAATCTGCGCCGGCGCTGATACTGATATCCTTCCCGTCACCCATCCTTTCCCATGTTCCAGCGTAACGTGTGGTCTCCCGGAGTGGCTTGCTGCTCACACATGGTCTTCAAATCCCATGAAACTCCTGAATATCATCGTCCAGTTTTGCCAAAACATGGTAGCGATGTGTCTCATCTTCG
This sequence comes from Rusavskia elegans, assembly GCA_011316305.1. Lineage (NCBI taxonomy): Eukaryota > Fungi > Ascomycota > Lecanoromycetes > Teloschistales > Teloschistaceae > Rusavskia > Rusavskia elegans. The sequence goes on from SAUG01000072.1 coordinate 301,639, forward strand.
ATACCAGCGGGCTGGGCCAATTGATTCGTCTACACCAAAGCCCCGGAAAGTTGTTGGGTTTGACCATGCCTGATAAGTCCCAAGATGCGAAGAGTGTTGATCGATCATACTTGGTGGGCGCGTGTTTTGCTTTCCACCGTCAAAAGCAGCCAACGTACTGATATTGGACCCCCCTTTTCGTCGTCCGTATGTCCTGTAGGACGGGTCATTCGCAATCCTGATATGAGAAATAACCTCGGTGCAGAAACCGTAATTAGACAATAGGATACTTCAACTCGCTTTCAATGCCACTGTGGCTGATTCATGAATCCTTCCTCCATAGTCCTGTCCTCAAGACTTTGGATGAAGTTACGATTTCTCCCACTTGCCGCTCTGCTGCCTCTCCGGCGGGCACTTGCAGCCTCGCCGTGAACTTCAGATGGTGGTGGATAATATGCTGGACTCGGTTGCAGTCTAATCGGAGCATTGGGATCGAGGTGGCTTGCCACTCGCTGTATTGATTGTGGGATTCCCCCAGACTGCTGGTCTAACGTAGATGCACGTTGCCGTCCTGCTCGTGTTGTTGCTTGGGCATATAAATTAGGCCCTGGGTTGTATGGTGCTGCGGCCATCTGACTTGGAACTTGATGCAAGACTCCCATTTGCTGGCTATATCCTGCCGACTGGGACGGGTACGGAGGAGGAGCAGCTTGCTGATGAGGGGTGTACATGTGATTGTACACCGGGGGTGCTTGCCCCAGTGGGCTCTGTTGGTACTGGTTCATTTGCATATTGGCGTAGGCTGTCTGGGCAGCTGACTGAGCTTGTGCCTGTGCCGCTTGGGCTCGTTGTTTACTCAATGCCTCTGCTTGCTGCTGCTGTTGAACGCCAGGTGCGGGTGACTTGCTCATCGATGAAGATTTGAGATTCATTGGTGGAACGAAAGGCTGCGTGAATTTCTGTTGCGTTATGAACGGATGAAGCTTCGCTTGCTGCGGTGACCATCGCTCCAAAGGGTTGATGTTCAGCAAGCCTCGAACGAAGTCAATGAATGCGACTCGGTTGTTCATTTCTGGGAACGTCAGTCCTACACTGCCATCCTGGGGAGTATTTCACTCACCGCGATCAATTTCGGCCTGCTTCATGTTCTTTCTTGGCATCGAATAGCTTCGTATTATTTCTGGCAATGTGGTTGCTTGGAAATACTTCTTGCTTGGTTGTTCTTTCGAGCCGTGTTCACGTGAGTATTGCTCCATTGATTTGAGTCGATACGATCGTCTGCCATACTCGTCATGTGTCTTTTCAAAGAACTCTCCTGACTGTTTGCCCATCTCCAGCATCCATGTTGGCGGCAGGCCAAGCATCTCTGTGATTCGGGACACTTGATTGTACTCCGATGACCCAGGGAACAGCGGGAGGCCGAGGAATAGCTCGACCACGATACACCCCAAGGACCACATATCGATCGCAGATGAGTATGGCAGCCCTAGCAGGACTTCGGGAGATCGGTAGAATCTTGACTGGATGTACGTGTATACCGTCTGCCGCTCGTCACATGCAGAACCGAAGTCGATGATCTTGATGATAGGGCTTTCGAGGTTCTTGAGCAGTATGTTCTCGGGTTTCAGATCGCAGTGTATGAGGCGCGCTTTGTTTAGTAGACTTAATCCATTGAGGAGCTGCTGGGCAAATACGCGGACAAGAGTTGTACTTAACCCCCGGAACTGATTCTGTTTGATCAGCTCGTACAGATTTACGCTGAGCAGCTCGAAAACGAGACATAGATGTTGTTTGTGTATGAAAGTATCTTTGAGTCGTAGAAGATGGTGGTCATCATTTTTGTCAAGCTTGCCATTGAGCTGGGGCCTACGTCAACTTCTGAAGCCATGAGGCATATGAGAGAGAGGCATACCAAGTCCAATACCGAAACCTCCATCATACTTTGATTGAAGTATGCCGTTCTGTTCTTTACTACTTTGACAGCTACGACTTCTTGGGTCTTCAGGTTCTGACATTTCACGACTTGGCCAAATGTACCTTGCCCGAGTACATCGAGTATTAGGTAACGATTTCTGTAACCGATCAGTACATCAAAACTGCCATTGCCAGATTTTCTCGCGTACTTGTGCCCGTTCTCCTCGTTCCCAAGGATGTCATTGACATATAATATGTAATCGCTGTCTTCGTTATCAAAGCCATCGTTCTTGACTCCCTTGCTTGGTTTCGTTAATACTCGTCGTGGATTCCTCGAGGACTCGTATTTGAACGCTGGATTGCATATACGGTACGTCGCGGGAAGATGCGTTGTTAAGGCTTGCAGTGGCTATGGCAGCATTGTAAGATAGGGATGGTCAGTTGATGAAGATACAGGCCTTACACTGATGAAGCCACCTTCTGGATTCGCTCGCCTGAAGGCAGGCTGTGCATTCATTCTCGGTTCCAGATCATTTGATCGTTCCAATCGTTGGAAGCGTGGCACTGGGCCCCGGGGCATGTCAAGCGGTGTTTGTTGCGACAGGCGAGGATGTCTAGGCGACTTTGCTTCTCTACCAAACACAGCGTGCAGTTGCGCTGTTGCGGAATTGGGATAGAACTGGTCAGTGAGAGGATCACCAGCTTGAATGGGAGGAAGATGCAACGGTTGTTGCCGTGAAGATGCTGCATATGCGTTGTCATCAGTCGTAAAGTCATCAATGCGTTGAGACGTTGGGGTTATTGTTGACATACTTGGTGTGGAATAGTAGGTTTGCGATGAAGGGTGAGATCGACTGGGCGATTGTCGCGCGGACGAGTTCTGCGACACGTACTGATTGTTGGAGGCGGTTGGAGGCTGCTGTGGGCTGACCGCATAGTTCGATGGGGTAGCGGCCTTCATAGGTGAGTATCTCCTCGCAGTAGCGGAGTCGTCCTGAGGCATATACTGAGCAGACGAGCGGTGAGAGTGCGTTGGCCTTGATGGATACTTCATTCTATTATAGGGATCTGCATCTTCCATTGCGACATCCCCGTCACCTGAATAGCCTCGAGTGCGAGGAGTACCGCTAGGAGAGGCGGCCATTGACTGTGGGTGGGAAGATATTGTTGGTGTTTGATAGCTTTCGTAGCCAAATCCTGGCGACGGCAGATGCTGCTGCTGCTGGGAGGTTGAATGTGAGAAGCGGCCTTGTCGTGTTCCGGCGTCTGAATAGGGCTGCCACTGGTGGTCCATGACTGATTGCTGAGTCCTGTCGCTCGATTGGTCGACTTAGGCCAGGCGATGAGTAAGATTGTGTGGTGGAAATAGTGATCGATCGCCCTTTTCGTCTTCTGCTGGGAGTGCAGTATGGAACTGACGAAAGACTCCGAAGATGACTCCCAAGCTATGTTGGAGGCAAGATGCCGTCAAATGTCCATCCAGCTGCAGGTTTCACGGGTAAGTGTGTCGGACGTGACGGGCTGCCTAAGTGGGCTGGTAAGCGGGGGGTTTGGTGCTTCGCTGTTGTGCGGACGTTGCTGATTTTCCTCACCAGCTCGAGTAAAGTCAACTTGATACTTGTTCGATCTTGTCAGTCGAAGCAAATGAATGTCGTCGGCTTGAACACGAGGTTTAGGTGCCAGCGCACACAAGTTGGAGACAAGCGCTAAGATTGGCGGCGAGGGCGGCTACCGTAAGTATTCTGGTGGCTCATTGTAGATGAGTCATTTGCCCAGAAGGTGGAGGAGGATTCAATGGTGGAGTCGCCGCTAGAAAACTGAGTTTTGTCCAGAAGGTGAAGGACACGAATTGGGAGCTCAGAGCATGTCTGAGGCCGAAAGGCTCATGGCTCCTGTCTCGAACGGAAGACAATGCAGCCTTGGCACGCTATAATGCGGACGCGGCAAGCAATCGAGCTAAGAATAATAATCCCTGCTCAGGGACTCGTCGGTGGACGTCATTGATACCTTAATCCGTAGACAAGCTACTCCATCTAGAAATCCATGTAGACTAACACCACTCCTTTTCGTATCGTTGGATGCTGAGGCGTTAGTGTCCTCTTGAATACTTGCAGCTTTTATGGCGCTTGAGTTGACGCTCATTGTGACGTCGCTTTACTTTTCGACAATGGGGCAGGAATGATGCTGGCATCATGATACAAATCGACCCAGACTCCTCAACTTGATTTCGATAGATCAAAATAAGGGAAGTGTCTATTCTCTGCCCTAATACCAGTCATGGCGGACTGTTCCAAAGGAGATGGAGAAGGACAGCAGCTGCCAGATGCTCCAACGAAGGCATCGTCCCCATCCGAGCCTGCAGATATCGACGTCCACGGAGAAGACGAGGCGACTCGATTGCGAGCACTTGCTGCCGACGTTAGAGATCAAGACGATCTCGAGCGGGACGTTGGCCGGCAGGTAAACTGCGTAGCCAGTGTTGGTGCTCTTGGACACTGATCTATTTCCAGGCCGATCAAATGCTTACAGAGCAAGCCAATGAGAGAGATCAGAAGCGACTTGACAAAACCATGTCTGACAAAGAGTTGGTGTCCCAAACGTGTCCAAAATGTTGGACTGATAAAGTATCCACAGAAAGCTCGACGCTCAGATACGCAAACTACGTGAGCGGTGCAACCGCCCGGCGGGTTCTGCGACCATCGCCCGTACCCAGGCAGAGATACAGCACATGGAAGCCATGAAGAAGAGCTTGGACAAGGATCTCGAAGAGATACGCCAGCGCATGGCTCAGAGGGCCAACGAGAGCAGCTTTCAGGACGGGCCATCGACAGAAGAATCGGGCAACCGAAGACTACCGAACGAAAGTCAACGAGAGTTTTTGATCCGAACTGGGAAAATCACTCCATTCTCCAAATTACCCGGTCGCTCACTCGCGCGTTCTGAGTCGACGCTTCAAGACGTTCTGCTTGATGCTGAAGAAGGCGATTCCCAAGAGGAACAAGAGTTTCAAGTCGAAGACCAGCAGGAGCCAGTCGACGAATTATCCCATAGGGATTTGGTTCAACCTGGATTCATTGACTATGAACGGAGTGATGCCGCTACGGAGAATACGGAGAGGCCCTCCAAACGGCGACGACACGGAGATAACACGCATCATGAAGATCCTTCTGAGATCAATGGCACTACAAGAAACGATAGTGAAAAAGGGAAAGAAGGTTCCGACGTAGAAGATGACTATGATGCCTTTGTACCTGACCTGACCGATAGAGATTCAGTAGATCTTGGGGAATCTGAGGAGGGTTCGGATGCAGGGTCGACTTCCGAGCTGCCAACGGCTCCATCAAGTCGCAAGGTAGGGAAGTCAGGTAAGAGGAAAAGAGCCGAGCGATCGTCCCGACCGGACGATTTGTCTGGCCTTGATGATGGTAATGAGAAGCTCTATCAGCGCAGGCTAGTGTCCTGGGTTCGCAGACGCAGTGCGGCCAGGAACGGAGCGATGGCGAAGACGTCTGGAATCGACCGTGTTGACAGCAGTCTACACGACGTCGACATCAAATCAGAACCAGAGCCGGATGAGGGAATCCTACCGGTCTCGCAAAATGCCGACGAATGGCATCTCCCCCACCCAACGAGGCCTGATACAGAAATCGACGGAGGCTACCGCATCCCTGGCGACATATACCCTTCGCTCTTCAACTATCAGAAGACGGGCGTACAATGGCTCTGGGAACTGTATTCTCAGCAAGTTGGGGGCATCGTCGGCGACGAGATGGGCCTCGGCAAGACAATTCAGATCATTTCCTTCCTTGCTGGTTTACATTACTGCAAGAAGCTCACCCGTCCTGTTATCGTGGTCGCACCGGCAACCGTCATGAAGCAGTGGGTCAACGAATTTCACACTTGGTGGCCGCCGTTTAGAGTCTCTATCTTGCATACGTCTGGGAGCGGTATGATTGACTTGGGACGCGAGTCACAATGGGAGGAGGAGCTGCTCTCTCAAGCGCCGAGTGGACGTCGAAAACCAGTCACAAAGAATCAGAAAGCGGCCAAGAAGATAGTCGAAAGAGTTGTCAACGAAGGCCATGTTCTAGTCACCACCTATACAGGTATGCAGACTTATGCAGAACTGTTGATTCCCGTGGAGTGGGAGTACGCTGTTCTCGACGAAGGCCATAAGATCAGAAATCCCAATACTGCGATCACCATTTATTGCAAAGAGCTCCGAACAGCGAATCGTGTCATCTTGTCGGGGACGCCAATGCAGAATAATTTAGTGGAGCTTTGGTCGCTCTTCGACTTTGTGTTTCCCATGCGACTGGGTACTCTTGTCAACTTCCGTAACCAATTCGAAATTCCAATCAGACAAGGAGGATACGCAAATGCTTCGAACCTCCAAGTGCAGACTGCAATGAAATGCGCGGAAACGCTCAAAGACACAATATCGCCATATCTGCTACAACGATTCAAAATCGACGTTGCTTCTGATCTTCCTAAGAAGACGGAGCAAGTGTTGTTCTGCAAGCTCACGAGGCCACAGCGAGAAGCCTACGAAGGCTTCCTGTCTTCGGACGACCTCAAATCCATCATGAACGGGAAACGTCAGGTCTTATTTGGGATCGATGTCCTACGAAAGATCTGCAATCATCCGGACTTGCAAGATCATCGTCATCTGTCCGTCAAACCTGGTTACAACTACGGCGTTGGTACCAAGTCTGGCAAAATGCAAGTCGTGAAAGCGCTGCTCGAGCTATGGAAAGATCAAGGACACAAAACACTGCTGTTCGCGCAGCATCGAATTATGCTCGATATCCTGGAGAAGTTCATCCGGTCTTTGGGCGGCTTCAATTTCCGACGTATGGATGGGAATACTCCAATCCAGTCGCGGCAAGGGATGGTAGATGAATTCAACAGCAACCCTGACGCTCATGTCTTTCTGCTCACGACCAAAGTAGGCGGACTCGGTATCAACCTAACGGGTGCCAACCGTGTCATAATCTATGATCCGGATTGGAATCCTTCGACGGACGTACAAGCCCGAGAGCGAGCGTGGCGCCTCGGCCAGAAGCGAGAAGTGATGATCTATCGTCTGATGACGGCTGGTACGATTGAAGAGAAGATCTATCATCGGCAATTATTCAAACAATTCCTGACGAACAAGATCTTGAAAGATCCGAAGCAACGGCAGACGTTCCAGATGCAAGACCTGCACGACCTTTTCACCCTCGGGGATGCTAACCAGGGCTCTACCGAGACTAGCGAGCTTTTCAAGGGGACCGAAGTCAGATTCAATGAGGAAGCGGCGGCAGGTGCGTTAGCAGATGGTGATTACCAAGGCCCGACCTCAACAGAAGCTCCTCCTACGAACGGCGGCGTAGACGAAGGCACTTCTGTTCGTCAGATGGCTGGTGTTGCGTCACTGGAGCATTTCCAAGGCGAAGAAGGCGAGAAAGTACGCCCGGCAGATTCAGGTGGAGCGACGAATTCGGATGCGCGGGTCATGGAAGGCATCTTTGCTCGAGCAGGGGTGCATTCGGCGCTGGAACACGACCAAATCATCAACGGCAAGAGAGTGGTGGCGGCGGACCCCAAGATGATCGAACGAGAAGCGCGCAAGGTGGCAGCACAAGCGGCGCAAGAGTTGAAGAAGGCTGGTGATGTGGCTCGGTCGGTGCCTGTTGGGACACCAACATGGACGGGGCAGTTTGGCACGGCGGGTAGGCCGGAAGAGCAAGCGCTGCAGCGAGGATTCGGTCGAGGAAGAGGAGGGCCGGCATCATCGAGTATCCTGGCTGGTCTTCAGCAACGTCAGCTTGGCCAGGGAGCGGCCGGTGCGAATAGTGCGAATGGTGCTGGCGGCCGAAGTTCGAGACAGGGTACTCCAGGAGGCAGGGGTAGCCACTTCATGAGGATGATTCGCGACTACCTCGTGGCACACGGTGGGAAAGTATACACACAGATGCTGATCGACCATTTCAATCGCTACTGCACGTCGCCGGACACGACGATGGAATTCAAGGAGATGCTCAAGCAGATTGCGATGCTTGAGAAAGGATCGAGAGGGAGAGGAAGCTGGGTGTTGAAGGATGAGTATAAACCTACGGGGTCGATATAAGGGGCGGAATGGAGAATAATTCTGCATGGTCACCGGTGGAGGGGATAGTCATCGTTGCATTTGTTAGCAGGCGGCGGCGTCGATATTCTGAGATACAAAGATACCCAACATAGCAAATGACAGGAGTGCTTTGAATGTATTAACCTTCCTGTCCACATTCTCATATGTGGCATGTGCTTGGTGAGATCAGGAAAAGGGAAGACAAGAGGACGAGTGGCGAGAGATACCTATAACAAATAATAATTCCGGTCACCCCAAAGATCCAAATATAGAGCACGCTTGGGGTGGTACCCCTGTCGCTCTAAACAGTCGAATGTGAAAGACATCCACCGTACATATACTCCTTCGATTGATTTGGTCATCTACGATTCAATTCATCTCTGAACGCTCGTTAGTCGTCTAGTCATTCGTTCGAATCTGTTGCCGCTCCTTGAAGCTCTCCCTCCACACTCGCTCACCAACATCCCAACATCCCAACAACAACAACAACAACAACAACAACAACAACAACAGCAGCGCGGCGGCGAACAGCAAACAACCATTCAAACCCACCCGCCTTGACCTTTCTCATAGACAATTCGATCCTTTGGAGACTTCTCAGCACTATCGACTGAGTCGTTGTCCTTTCAAAGCTGCAGAGGCGCCTCGGCCACCATGAGGACATTCCGTGTCGGCCGTCTGTTGTCTGCACTCTTCCTTTTCACATCCTTGTCATCAGCATGGCCCTGGCCACCGTCAGTACAGGATTTGAACGGTTTGATATATCGAAGGCAGGATAGAGGGAGCGGTGAGCACGCTCATGCATACCCTCTGAATCGTATGAGGCTGACCACTCTGTGCCGGTGAACAGCGTCCGATACTTCTCCAGCAGAGACCGCCAGACCCAGCCCCACCCCAGCAGATGACGCCGCCGAGTCACCTGCTCCCACAAAAGCTGCCGGCACCAAGAGTACTGGGAGCACCAAAGCGGCAAAGGGCGGCACCTCCAAGACCCAGGATGCGGCCACCAAAACATCATCCGTCGATGCAAGGCTACCACCAGGCGGCGTCAATATGATCACTCCTTCCGCTCTCGCCCAGACCTCATACTACAAAGTTGGAGACTATGTAACATTCGCCTGGAATTATACCTCCTTGTCAATCAAGCCATCGAAGATTGATGTCTTCGTGTCCTGCCAGGCCAACAGCGCAACCTACACCATATCCAACAACGCTTCGTTCGAGCCCACGGGGAACGTCGTCTGGGATACTAAGCCTGAAGCATCTGGCACAGCCCCGCTACTGACCGAGACCTACACCTTGATCATTCACGATGCCTCCAAGGAAGTCACCTCCATCCCTCAAGCAGGCCATCTGGGATCATACAATCAATTTCAATTCGGCATGTACACGCCCCAGCCGTACACGCCATTGAGCGGTAAGCTGCCATTGCTACCCGATTGTTGATATGTCACAATTGGAACTGACACCTCGGCTACAGAAGGTTGGAAGTGCGCAACCTGCAGTGGAGCCCTATCGACCATGGATCAACAAGCGCTCAAATTCATGCTCGGAATGTGTATGATTACCGTCCTATCTTTCACCTGGTTCGCCGGCGGCTTCGGCGCATTGTTCTAGACTATCACACGGCATGGGACAACGTGGCAATTCGGCAACGTTCTGCACATATCCTTTGGTACTTTGCATCTATCTGCATCATGGTTGGCGAACGGGTCGGGCTCTTCGGGTACGTCAAATTATAGCGGGTCGGGGACTGGGGATGTTTGTATAACGACGGCTTATAGCTCAAGGCTAAACGTGACGACTGGTAATGCGGCAATCAAGACAAAAGTACGCTAATAATTCAGGTATCAACCTCATTTCGCGCCCTTCCTTATGTGATGGATGGATCCCAATAACGTAAGTGCTCAAGTTCTGAGGTTCTTTTTTGGTTGGATGTGTTTGTGCTTGCCTCCATTTGAATGGCTCGTTTACTTAGATTGGCAAAGAGCCAACCGGCAGTTTTCCGTGACTTGGGCAGCAACCAAATCTTCCCCCCTGCTCGGTTTGAGAGCGATGTTGTCCGGCTTTGTAGATGGCAGATGAGTATGGAGTCATACAAACATTGTCTTTAGTGGAACATGCATATAAAAGGTTCAAGGAAGTCATGGGACGAAGACTTGTTTACGAAACATCATCAGTATTCCTCTACATCATAACAACAACCCTCGTCCTTCACCAGTCCTAGGGTTTCCAGGACAGTCTCATACAAAGCACGACCTGGGCGACTGTTCCCTCTTAAACAAACCTCAAGGCTTTTCGACAAAGCCAATCAGCGTCGATCGAACCTAACACCTCCTCTTTCTCTGTCGAGCCACCTCGCCGCAGAACTCAGCTTTCATAAGGGGTGTCTGCAATACCCAAAAGACCAAGGCTGTCGCGACGACACCCAACCCACCACACAAACCAGTCATTACCGAACCGCAGCGCACCGACGCAAACTATCTACACAACATCTCTAAGCTCCACTTCATCAACACAATCACACTCGCATCTCCCCAACACAATCAAATCCACCGCAAACACACAATCGATCGAGCAAATATGCCCGCCGGACAAGAAAAACCACCCGGTTGGACCGCCGCCATGACGGCCTTCCTCAAAAACGTGCTAGCCAACGGCGAGGATGACAAGAGCGCGCTCATTTTGCTGGAAACCGAGTTTCCGATCATGGTGAATAAGGTGGAGTCGGGTTGGGTGGATAGGGTTAGGAAGGGGCAGGTTTCTTGAGTAGCCTGTTGTGATTGAAGGGGGAAGGGGGAGAGAAGGTGGTAGGGAGAGGGGAGGGGAAGGTTTTCTTTCAGATGGGTCGTGAGGGGTTTGGGTGATGGGGATGGAGATGGAGATTGGAACTGGTAGGGCGATGGAACATGATGCTTGATGTATGACGAGTCAAAAAAGTGGGAATAAGGAGTTATGAGATCCTTTCTTTTGTTTTGTTTTAATCAATGAGGAGCTTGCAATATTTGATGAAATGGTTACGACTAAAAATCTTCTAAGACATCATCGTTCGTGTCCGCTGAAATGATAATGTTTTTTCTTCCTTTTACGAGTACTTTGATCATGGCTCTGTAATAATGCCATGATTTGCTACATGCCTGGCCGTAAGTTTCATGTCAAAATGTGCCACAACTTGAGATGATGCCAGGCATTCAATATTCGGCTTTTGGTAGGCCCATATCATCATCATTTATCCACTCACGTCGAAGAGCTGGTGCTTCGCGCCGGGAAGTACATGCCGTCCGAAATCAATCGAACAGGATATACTCTTCACACCACACACCTTTCTCCTCCCCACTCCCACCAAAAACAAACCCCCCCCCCCCCCCCCAATCTAATACGTCCTGGCCAAATTCCTCAAATACCAATCCACCAACCTCCTGCCCACCTTCGCCTCACTAACATGGATTAAATCCCCCTGCACCGCATAATCCAACTCGCCCCCCAACACCACCTCCCCATCCAACAACCCCCCCTCACTCCACCGCACCTGCCTCGTGCGCTGTTTATTCACCAGCAACCACCCTCTCAGTTCCTCTTTGCCGACTTCCAGGAACGAAGCCAGTTTGTTGAGGTCCATGGTCGTGTAGAGTTTCAAGTACGATCTCACCGTCGGGTTGTAGAGCGTGTTGCGGACTTCATCCATGAAGATCGCGGTGTGGTGGTCTACGGGGTCGACGTTTAGCGCCGGGGAGGAGAAATCGGGTGGGGTCGGGGAGATGAATTTCGGGCATGCGGAACGGAATAGTTCTTCGAAGATGGGCAAGGCTTCGGGGCCGCCTCGTTGCAGGCGGGTGAGTGTGTCTCCGTATTTCTCGCGGAGGGCGGTATGGATGGTGTCGTCGAGTTTGGTGGGGTTGAAAGCGACGCAGATGGCGACGAGGGCATACATTTGGTCGTTTTTCTTGGTGATGCTGTCGAATTGGCCTTGATTGTTTTTCTGGAAGTTCTTGGTGCGGGAGACGTAGACGAGGATGTGGGAGAACATTTTGATGGCGTCGGCGTAGCGCCGCATCATCATGTAGCAGAATCCGACGTAGTAGTAGGTTGTGAAGTGGGCGGCCATTACGCGGGCGAACATGGCTTTTCGGTTCAGTTCGATGTCGTCTAATGTTTTTAGGGCGAGACTGAAGTCGCCAAGAAGGCAATGTACGCGGAGGAGACCGATGATGCTGAAGTAGCCGAGCATGCGGTACAGGGGTCGGGAGCCGTAGTCGCCAGCTACGATGCTGGGGTCGGCGTTCTCTTTCATGGCTGCCAGTTGGGAGGTTATTTCCGAGCGTTGAATGAGGGAGTAGAGGACATTGAGGACGGAGTAGCAGCCCCAGGTATTGGGGTTATCGCGGAGGAGGGCGAAGTCATCGTCGCCGGTGGAGTTTTGCGCGGCATTGGGATTTCGGGCGATGCGGTGACGGTAGCGGCAAAAGGATTCAAATTGGTAGATGAATTCGTCGATGACATCCCAGGCCCAGAATGGCTGTAGTATGTCAACAACCTTGATATGACAAACACTGCTGGGAACAGCTCACGGAAGGTGGTTCGAGATCCACAGGGCCTTCAGAATTTAGGATGTAGTGGAATAAGTTGCAGTAGTTGTCATAACTGGCAAACTTGGTCTCCAGAGTTGCCTGGTACTCCAACGGCGTCGCAGCAGCGGCGAGCTGTGCTTGCATGTCCTGGAACTGACCTCCACCTCCGCCATATGAGCCTGCCCCATCCTCCAGACCTTCGTCAAAGTGAGCTTGTTCCTTGTAGTCGTTGACAAGCGCATCCTCCTCTTGGTCAGACTCGTTATCGTCAAGCTTTTGCCGATCCGCCGTTTGGTACGGAGCACGTTGATAGAGTGCCATGTTTGTGTTTGACAATGCGAAGACACGCTGGAGAAATTTCAATACTCAAGTTGAAGCTATTCGCTTATCGTAGGGCTGACGGAATCATTGCCGCGATATGATAAATGCGCCCCGCAGAGCCGCTGGTGCCGCTGCGGGGAAGTCGTAAGTCGTTCAGTCTCGCGCTGAGCACTATCATCTCATGCGTTGGTAGGGTATTCGATTGGCTGACAGTCGGGGTATCGGATGTCTACACCGCAAAGTCGAAGGGAAAGCCGCTGAGAGTGTACGAACGGTTCTGCTCACTCTGAATTATTGCCCTATTGCATTGGGGACGGTCTCTGAACGAGCCTTGTCATCATCCCATGCTGGGTTATAATGATGGCTCCTACATACAAGATCGCTGTCGTACAGCTTCACCCAAAGGTATCCGCCGTTACCACCAATCCACATCACTCAACATCTCCTTCCATTGACCTGCCGGTAGCCCATGGAAATCGAATCCAACTATTCCAAAGCCGCTAGCTTCATCAGAGATGCCGCAGGCAAGGGTGCTCAATTAGCAGTGTTACCTGAATACCATCTAAGCAATTGGCTTCCCAACGATCCTCGAGGAAGTGAAATATACAGCCAATGGGAGATCTATCTCAACAAATACCGTGCCTTGGCTAAAGAGCTAAGCATCTGCATCGTTCCTGGTACAATCATCGAGAGACATGAGGATTCAGAGACGAAGGAGGAGCTGCTCCTGAATGTTGCATATTTCATTGACAATAAGGGCGAGATCCTGGGACGGTACCAAAAGAAGAACCTTTGGTAGTCACACCTACTCTTGGTTGACTCCGAAATGTACGGCTGAACGTGCGGTTCCGACAGGCACCCGGAACGACCATATTTCACGTCAAGTACACACGAGCCTCATGAAGTCATTGAGACGCCCATCGGTCCTGTAGGTCTTTTAATATGCTGGGATCTGGCTTTCCCAGAAGCCTTCCGAGAGCTCATCCTGGCTGGAGCTAAGATTATCATTATACCCACGTTCTGGACGTTAAGCGACTGTAGCCCGTACGGCCTCGCGGTGAACCCCCGCTCGGAAGCCCTCTTCCTGGAATCGACAATCACTTCTCGAACGTATGAAAATACTTGTGCGGTAGTGTTCGCCAACGCTGGAGGTCCTGTTGGCTTCTCGAAGTCGAATTACGCTGGACTGAGCAGGGTGGCTGTTCCATTTCTGGGAGCACTCGGAGATGAGACTAAGGATAGTAGTGAAGAAGGAATGAGTGTTGTAGATCTGGACATGCGGCATGTCGAAGAGGCAGAAGCCAACTATAAGGTCAGAGCAGATCTCGCAAGGGAAGACTGGCACTATATTTATTCGCGAGGAGAAAATCTGGGTCGTACGAAATTGTGATGAGGATTGTCGCCGGTGAGATACACGCGGACCATAATGTTTGACGATCTAGCGTGTGACCTATGGCAATGCTCCTTGAGACCTGCAAGACCTGATGATGCTTTCAAGATCATGGATCTTGGCAAATCATGCTTCATAATCGACAGTTGGTACCTCGACAGGCTGTCAATCGATGGAACGGGTGGTGATTTCAAGATTCTGGTTGCAGAAGCTTTTCGAAATAGCTAAAAAAAAATATTGCATCGTAAAATACTCGCCTGGGTAATACACGATGGTTCAGAGGCCGTCATTTGTCAGACTTTTGCTACGCTGTGCAAAATCCATCTCGTTTGAACAATTACCTCCAGCTGCCCTGCCAATTGAGGAGACAACACGCTACCTGCAGTTGATAAAGATTGGACATTACCAAGATATTATGAAAATAATTATGTGAGTAACAGACTATGTTCGATGATCCTATTCTGCGGCTTGAGGGACATAGCGCCAATTCTGGGGTATCTCTGTTCAAACGCCAACATCATGAATGCCCAAAGGGTATCGTCCATAAAACCCTCAACCACCCCGTTACGCTATAATTCCCCCGAAGCTGGTAGCTCTAATATACTTCTGGGATCTTGGATCGAATGGTCCCAGCGCATGTTCCCCAATGGCAGCAATTCCGTCAAAGAGCGTCTGCAGCAGGTGTTAACGAAGACGCTGTTGTAAGTTCATCAAGCTGCAGCCGTTGAAAGGTCCCATTGAGGACGACGACTTCCTTTGAGTGGAGAAAAGCCCGTGGTCATCGTATCGTCTTCTTCATCTCCGAAAGAAGATCCGTCCTCTGTGGCATCATCATCCATGTTGAGCATCTGGAAGCGGTTGACCATCAGACTTGGCTTCGACTTCGGGGCAGGAGCCATCTCCTTCCGCGCGATATACTCCATCTTCGGTAACGGCAAAGCACACTCATCAGGATACCAGTCAATCTTCATACCCCGATATATTGCTCGCGACATCATGCAGGTCCGAGCGAAAAGGGCGTTGTGAATCGAATTGAGCGACAGGTATACGTTCCCATCGACGAACGAAATACTGATGATGACGAGGTTATGTATATGATCGAGATCTTCTCGGAGACGTTCTTCGGTGATGTTTGGCTTCACATTCCGGATGATGAGATTGCGGGTCGCTCCAATGCGGATCTTGTTTGCAACATGACCGGGCATGTAGAATTGACGCTCACTCCAGTCGAAAGTCAGCTGCAAATCACGTGTAAGCCCTGGCCATGTAATCAAGATTTTAACAACATACTCTGCGGCCGCGAACATAGACGCCATTACGCTTCGCATAGGATAGAAAGGCCTGAGCGGCTGAGCCATCAACGAACGAGACACTTGCGGATCTATCCTGAGTCCGAAGATAGACGTCTAAGAGCAGACCACCGCGCACGATATCCACAATGTCCTTGTGAGTCACTAGATCGGGAAGATTTTGTAAGAGTATGGTCCGCTGATCGTTCTTTCTGTCTGACTGGTCCTCGGGCTTTGCTGCATACAGAGGCAGACTTCCGTCCTTCCTGACATGCGAGGTGGCAAAGGAGCTCTTGTCAAGACAAGAGCTGGGGTGGTTGTAATGAAGGTCGCTGACATGAGAGGTCGTATGGTTGGGCACATCGAAGAATCGGTTGTCGGCTTCTTTTGCAAGAGGCTGGGTGATCCGTCCCCCACCACTTGAGCGCTGACCGTCTCTTGTACCGTTCACAGCTTCTCCAAATGCGTTTGTAGAATCGTTCAGGTCGTTTGGGCCTCTGATTAGGGTCTGGGATTAATATTTAGATGGATGGGACTTTTCTTTTTGAAGTAGCAATGGGTCATACCTCGAGTGTTTCCTGGGCAATCCCACCACGATGAAGAGCATCTCTGAGGCTCACTTCTTCATGTCAGTCGAATACTATGCATCAAATCGCAAGAGCCGGCCGTTTGCAACTCCTAAAGGATTAGGATTATGGACGCACTGTATTCATGAGCCATCTGCAACTACGAAACGTCAGCTTGTGAAGAACGTTTCCGACATATTCACTTACAAGATTGTCATGATCGACCTTTGGAATGCTGACAATTGGCAGATCCAAAGGCGTAGAGAAATCTTGTCCTGAGACATGCTAGAAGTGAATGAGCGTATGGGCCAATTGCAAGCTGTCCCTGAACTGACGAATTCGGCTCTGATAATGGTTTAGCAACGTCAAGTATGTAGCAGCAGGAGTTGACTACCATACCGTCGAATCAATGTTTCGAAGTAGGACTTATCAATGGTCACTGTGGTACCCATAGTGCCTCTTGTTGTAAGCGTGGTAGCTTGGAGCGTCACAAAATCATGGCCGCGCGTGTGGAAATTGTTCGCGGGGTCGCGCCTACCTAGGTACCTGAGGCGACGGCATAGGGCTGGTGCAAAATATCGTCGAATGCTTGGCATACCCATCGACAGGCAGCCAATCTAGCCCACACCGGCTAATGTTCCCTCGATCGCTTATGATTTTCTGGCCCACCTTGACTCGCTTGAGTCATCTACAGTACTTAAGTCGCTTTTATCCTCCTTGCCCTCTCACCACACACCTATACACGTCACAATGTCTAGATTTTTTGCAGGAGGCGACAGCTCTAGCGAGAGTAGCTCATCTGACGAAGAAGAGCTCTACAGCGACCCTGAAGCGCAAAAGGACGACGAAGAGTCCGAGGAAGATTCTGAAGAGGAAGAAGAAGATGAGGAATCTACCTCTGATGAAGAAGGTGGGAAAGGTGGCGTTTCTAAATTCTTGAGGGATCAAGAGTCCAGTGAAGAGAGTGAGGACGAAGACAAAGTCACTGTTGTCAAGAGCGCCAAAGACAAACGCCTTGAAGAGCTCGAAGGCGTCGTGAAGCTAATTGACAATGCGAGACGAATCAACGATTGGAGTACCATTTCGACTGGTATGACGTGGTTTCTTCCCGTTATGAAAGGCGTGCGCAATACTGACAAGACCTACTCCAGAGTTTGACAAGTTGAATCGTCAAGTCGTCAAGATGGCCGCCCAAGAAAAAGTGCCCAAGATTTACGTCAAGACCATCGCCGAGTTGGAAGACTTCATGAACGATACTATAGCTACCCAAAAGGTGTCAACAAAGAAACTTAATGCGACCAACGCCAGGGGTCTCAATGCCATGAAGCAGAAGATAAAACGAAACAACAGAGAGTATACCACTGAGATTGAAAAATATCGGGCTGACAAAGAAGATTACATGATGTCGGAAGAGGAAGAGGAGGTTCAACCTATGGAGAAGGTCAAGAAACCAAAGGTTGTGTACACGGAAGGGGTCGAGGGAGCTGACGATGGTGGGGGATGGGGAATAGTCGGCACAGATGGTAAAGCCGTGCCATACACTCCAGAGAAGATCTTGAGTAACCTCCGATCTATCGTGGAATCACGAGGCAAGAAAAACACCGATCGGGCAGAACAGATTCGCATCATGGAAAAATTGCTGGAGGTTGCTGTCACCCCATATCAGAATATCCGTGTCTTACTCACACTGATATCAACCCGCTTCGATCTCACCACGTCTTCCTCGACGAATTATATGTCCCAGGAGCAATGGAAATCGTAAGACCAGTCCCCTGGAAGCTTAGCGAGAGTCTACTCCTCTGACGTTTATACCAGAGCTGAGCATGAATTCGGCACGCTCCTCGGAATACTTGAAGCTAATCGGAATCTGGTTGTAGTGGAAAATGCTGAGGAATGGGAAGATGTTGAGAAGCCACCTCAGCCAGCCGCGGGCGAACTTCTCAAAATTCCCGGAAGCATTGTCTCCATTGCAGAACGCCTTGATGATGAACTCACTCGGTCGTTGCAGCACGTCGACCCTCATACTGCAGAATACATCGAGCGCCTCTCTGACGAGCAGGCGCTCTACAACAACATACTCAGGGCGTTGCTCTATGTCGAGAATCTTCAGACCATCGAAAAACTCGAGACACCTCAGGATGCTGCTAATCGTATAGTAATGAGGAGGTTAGAGCACGTCTATTTCAAGGTATGTCACATACACCAGGGTTTTACAGAGCTAACAGAATCCATTTCGTAGCCCTCACAGGTCGTGAGCATTCTTGAAGAAACAGCTTGGAAAGCAGTCCCTGCTGACCTCGACTCGAAAATCACACCTCGTAGCGGTCCACAGGACATAGCAACTCTTGTACAAGTTCTCAGCACATATCTCTTCAAGAACAGTATCGACATTATCCGGGCCCGAGCGTATCTTTGCCAGGTGTATTATTTTGCTCTGCACGATCAGTACTACCGTGCCCGGGACATGCTGTTGATGTCCCATCTGCAAGAAACCATTACCAATTTTAACATCAGCACGCAGATCCTCTTCAACCGGACTCTGGTCCAAGTGGGATTATGTGCGTTCCGAGCGAGTCTTGTCTACGAGGCTCAAAATACCCTGCAGGAAATTTGTGGCAGCGGCAGACAAAAGGAACTTCTCGCGCAGGGCGTCCAGCTCCAACGGTACTCACAGGTCACACCTGAACAGGAGAAGTTAGAGCGACAGCGGCAATTACCCTTCCACATGCACATCAATCTTGATTTACTGGAATGTGTGTACCTCACATGTTCTATGCTCCTTGAAGTCCCTTTGCTTGCTCAAACGGGGTCCTCACCAGACATCAAGAAGCGGGTGATCAGCAAAACCTATCGCCGTCTCTTGGAATTCCATGAGCGCCAGATCTTCACCGGACCGCCCGAGAACACTCGCGATCACGTCATGCAAGCTTCAAGAGCATTAGCTGCCGGCGAATGGAAGAAAGCTGCAGATCTTATTTGCTCAATCAAAGTCTGGGAGCTGATGGCCAATTCGGATCAGATCAAGAAGATGTTATCGGAACAGATCCAGGAGGAGGGTCTTCGGACATATCTCTTCACCTATGCTCCGTTCTATGACACCCTCTCTGTCAACACCTTGGCGGGAATGTTTGATCTCACGGAGCGTAAAGTCGCCGCGGTTGTCAGCAAGATGATCTCGCATGAAGAGCTTGCAGCTGCCTTGGATCAAGTAAACAGCGCCATCATATTCCGAAAAGGCGTGGAGCTATCGAGACTACAAAGCCTCGCTCTTACGCTTAGCGACAAAGCCAGTGGTCTTATCGAATCCAATGAGCGTGTGCTCGAGCAGAGGACCCAGGGTACAGCTAACGCGTTCGAACGACAAGGCGGACAAGGGGGCCGAGGCGGTCGTGGCGGACGAGGGGGCCGTGGTGGTCAACGCGGAGATAGAGGCGGCAGCCGTACGCGCGGGGGCCAGCAATTCGGAGGAGGCGCTCTCGGCGGTGCGATCAAGGTTTGAAAGTTAGTTGCTTCGGTCATTGCATTCTGCATACCAAGGAGTCGGGTTCTGGTTTGGGCTTTTGAGCAACCAACAGGCGTCCACCTCGTTTGCTGTGCATGTAACTAAACAGGGTATCTCATGTAAAGGCCGGTCTAAAGCACCCTTTCAAACATTGACCTTTCAGAGGTCATCTAATCCCATGGAAGAGGGAGACCAATACTCCTTCTCTGGAGATTGTGCATCAACCCAGATCAGTGAATCTGTCAGCAAATCCTGTATAACGGTCTCCGATCTAGCATTGCTCCATCCCAGATTGTCCTCCAGCATTGAGCATGTTACGTATCCGAGTACCTGGATGGCCTCAAGAACCGTCGATTGATCGGTGTTCAATTCTTTAGGAACCGACCGTATCATCTGCCTACTTCCCACTGTAACGACAGAGAAGCCTGAACCCAGCGGATCGAGTGATTTGACAGCCCGCAGAACATCATCGTCGCTGATATCCATACCACCACCAATGCCCTTCCCTTTCCCTACCATTTCCCTGCATTCCTCCACCCCGATCAATCCACCATTTTCACCTCTCGTGGCCCTACATAACTCCACAACCCTGACCGCCAATTCAAAGTAGAAGTCATTGACATCTCCTCCGAGCGTTTGCGCCCACCAGCTCCCCTTGCCTTTACTGCCGCTCTTGCCCTTCATATTGCTACCAGCCAGGGGATCAACCCCAATAGCATTGCACATGCGAGCAAATTCGGCGCGGAACGTAGGATCTGATTTGATGGTATCGCCATGCTGGATGGCGAAGTTGTGGAGAAGGGATTGAAAGACGGATAGCTGGTTTTGTAAGGAGGAGGCGTGGTTTGAGCGGAGGGATGCGCCATGGGAGGCATACTGGGTGGAGAGGGCAGAGCGGTTTTGAAAAGCGGAGAGACCAACACCGCGGCGAGAGGACATTCTGGAAATAAGGGTTCTGATCGAAGTGCATCCGAGGAAGGCAGGAATCAAGGTGACAGAGGTCTTGGCAATCTGTTCTAAATGGGGGTTAGTATAAGGTAGAGTATGCTCCCGCTCGCTTAACGTTAGCGCACTTTAACCACACAGTCGCGAAGACTTCACTCCACGCTCTTCAACGACGACTAGACAATCCTGCAGCACGACAAGAGTCTACCACCGCCAACATGCCTCCTAAGAAGCACCAAGCGCAAGTCAAGACGTATGAAGCCCGATGGTTCTTTTCCACCCTACGCATCCATACCGCAGCAGCATAATTCATGTCCCAGTGGCCGGCTCTCTGGGTTCATCGATGAACCAGATCCAGCTCGATCAGTCCCAAGCCTGCCGCTGATGGAATTTCTGTTTCCCAGAGAGTCCGTCAGTAGTTTGGCAATGGGGTCTTGAGGTTGAAGCTTCAGCCTTCTCCTTGAAATTTAGTGCCGCATTGGACCTTCAGACTGCAGCTTGTCCAGTCCCGTCAAGTCACTAGAAGGCTTCAAATACGCGTGCATGTTTCTCGAGCTCCGCTTGAGGTCTTGTCGATTGAGGCTTTTAATGTCGATTGGAATCGGCCGTCTTGAAAGAGACCGCGACCAATAGTCACATCAGCCTCATCGGTCAAATTCATTTCGTCGAGTCAATGTCCCAGTCCGAGAATGCTGCGCCTAAGCTGCAATTCTATACTCGACGTTATGTATCTATAACTTCAGGCGGACAGAATATGCTGACCTTCTGCCCCTTTTGGTGCCTACAGATCCGTCCCTACCGAGGACCAGATCCTCGTTCCGGAGACCTTGTTGAAGAAGCGCAAGAGTCAAGAGAAGGCTCGTGAAGAGCAGTCCGCCGAGCGCGAGAAGAAGAAGAAGGTAAGAGATTACCATGGTGGCTCCAATTTAGAAGCGGCTTGCTGTCGACGATGGTGATGACATTACAGTTTACGCAACTAGACCTTCGGGTCGATGCTGTTGTAATATAATCATCTTTCGGGTCTGAATCGTCGTGCAAGCTGAAGCTATCTCAGCGGTATACTTGACGAAATGCTGACTGTATATTGTGAATAGGCTCGAAAAGAGCAGCGTGGAGTCATCTTCAAGCGCGCCGAATCCTACGTCAAAGAGTACCGCGATGCAGAGCGTGAGAAGATTCGCCTCACACGCCTGAGCAAGCAAAATGGCAGCTATTACGTTCCTGCTGAGCCCAAGCTTGTCTTCGTTGTCCGCATCAAAGGGTATGTCTTACTACTACCACTCTCGCGGTCAGCCGCCCGTACCTCATGCTTGTACTCATAATCCCCAGTATCTCCAAGATGGCTCCCAAACCACGCAAAACCCTCCAACTCCTCCGTCTCCTCCAAATCAACAACGGCGTCTTCGTCCGCCTCACAAAAGCCACCACGGAAATGCTCAAGATTGTCGAACCCTACATCGCCTACGGCTACCCCAACCTCAAGACCGTCCGCGAACTCGTCTACAAGCGCGGCTACGGCAAGATCGACAAGCAACGTATCCCCCTCACCGACAACCAGATCATCGAGGATCATTTGGGGAAATACGGTATCGTGTGCATGGAGGATCTGATCCATGAGATCTTCACCGTTGGGGCCAATTTCAAGCAGGCGAGCAACTTCTTGTGGCCGTTCAAGCTGAGCAATCCGACTGGAGGGTTCAGACCTAGGAAGTTCAAGCACTTCGTGGAGGGTGGTGATTTGGGGAATAGGGAGGACAAGATCAATGCTTTGATCAGACAGATGAATTAGAGGGAGCAACTGTAGGAGGAAGTCGAACGTTCGATCGAGCAAATTCATAGAAGCAATACGAGGTCGTGGCTTTGCCAACATCATTACCACCGTTAGCACATTGAGCTTGACTGAATTTTAGTCCACTCCATAAATGCAATGTGTCATCATTCGAATTGTCTTCGCTCAAGAAAGTATGAAGACCAGTCCAGTATACCCAAACGCAATGGAATGCTTCTGGAAACCAGTCAATCAACCACCATCCCCACTGATGCCAACCCCCTTTCCGTCTCCCTCTCCCTCTCCCTCACCTCAACATAAACGCAAACAACCCATCCATCTGCACCCACACCCTCCCACACTTGGCCAAATACCCCTCCACACACCCCCTACAAGTCTCAAATCTCTCCCTATTCCTCTCCCCCACAACCTTCGTCTTCTCCCTTTCCCCTTCCTCCACCTTCACCCCCTCACTCTTCACCGCCTTCACCTCAACATCCCACAACCCCCTAAAATACAACAACTGATTATACAGCGCTCGTTCCGAGAATTCATACTTCATCCTTCCCAAACACCCCTCCGCCCTACCTCTAGGGCCCAAGCATCGATGTCCGTAGACACTCATCTGCCGTGTCCGGTTCCCGCAGCTGGGATCATCGCACAGGAGCCAGTTATCGTAGTAGCGATTCGTGGCGGAGCGGATGGCTGTTTCTAATTGACATACCACCGACAGCGTTGGGAGAAGTTTTCCACAGCCTTCGGCGGGACATTGTAGACCCTCTGCAGTGATGTGGTTGAGGTTGGGTAGCAATCCTTTGAAAAAGAAGGAGTGTTTGCAATACCTGCACTTTAGTGAGAGGCGAGTGCAATCTTTGAAACGGACTGAATCCGGGATTTGACTTTCTAGAGGGCTGATGTCCTCGATACCCCTTCCACCAGCACCGGATGAGGCGGATGTCCCTACGCTGTATTTCCTCGTGTCGAGACCGAGACATTCGGCCAATTGCACTGCGCTGGTCCCTGGTAAGGGCGCACAGAGCCGTTCGATGGGCGGGAAGATTTGTTTGTGGAGGTACCAGTCAATATCCGGCATCAAGGTACTGTTGGGATTGCATACCTCCTGTGGAGCGAAGGCGCGTTTCGCTGAGTTCTCACTGGCGGAGACGGAGCAAGAGGAGGAAGAGGTGAGGATGTAGGATATGACATCGTTGATGCGGACTGTTTTGCCGGCGGCGAGGGCGCGGAGGGCGACTTGGACTTGGGGCATGCAGTCGGGGTTGGGATAGTCGCGGGGGTTCTTGCCGAGTTTCTGTTGTTTTGTGGGTTAGTTTGGGGGAAATCAGAACCGAGAAAGGGGGACGTACGGTGTAGATGATGTATTTCGTTTTGGGAACCTTCTCTCCTCGCATCTTGGATGAAAGCTCCCGGAGGTATTCGTGCACCTTGCTGATGACGACTTCAGGGTCTTCGCCTGATAGAATCTCATTCAGGAGACGGGATGAGGCTTCTTTGGACAAGGCACAGTATTCACGACGTTTCATATCGAGGCCTTTGACTTCAAGTTTGTCGACGTATTTGCCGTCCACCTCTAGCATGTTAATGGCGGCATATTTTTTCTTCGCGTGGAGTAACAGTCTGCGGAAAACATTGTCGATGTCAATTTCTAAAAGCTTGTAACGCTCGTTGACGGAGCGCTTGAAGTCGTTACCGACTTTGAGGGCCTCTGCGATGTTGTCGACGTTGGTGTTGATCATGACCGAATCGGTGTCTCCATAAATGACTCGGAGTTGCGTGCTCTCCGCAAGGTCTTTAGTGCTGCGTAGAATTTCGCGACCCTTGAATGTGGTGAGCATCGCCAAAGGTCGAGCGTAGAACCGTGACTGCGTATATCCAAGACAACCGTACATGGAATTGGCGGTAAGCTTCAGAGCAAGTTGTTTAATGTCCCATGTTGCAAGCTGATCAGGGGTAGCCTTCTTGTCTTTCATGAGGCTCTTGACTTGACGTCGTCGGCTGACAAGTGTCGCGATGAGCTTCGGGAGAATACCTTGATTTTGGTCTGTAGGTACTTCGGGGACCTTCTCTTCATCCTCAGTCTATGTATAAGTCAGCTTTCTATGAAATCAAACGCCGAGTGGACCGCAGACTGACCTGCTCTGATCGATCAACGGTGGTAAAACAAATATTGTACTCCTGTATGATACTGGGATACAAGCTGTTGAAGTCCATCACAAGGATGAACTTGTCGTACAGCCCCTTTTCCGGCTCGAAAACGAGGCCACCCTTGAATTTATCCTTCTTCTTCACATCCACCCCTTCTTCGCCATCTGGGCTCTCTTCTTCTACCTTTGGCTTGCCCTTGCCCCATATCTTGTCTGGGCAGATGTATTTGTTTCGGTGAAAATCGTGCAACAGGATGTACTCATTGCGTTCGGCTCGAGTGCCACTCAAGGTTCTTGCCCAAGAATTGCCGGCTAGATTGGTCAAAACTTTACTCAGTGGAAGCATCTGGACCTTAAGAGCAATCGCAGCGATGAAGTAGGTATCTGCTTCACAGTGGTTGACATAGTTCAGTAGACCTTCCCGGGTCTTTGCCCAGGATTTGAGAGCCTCTTCGCTATCGATTTCGCGACGCTCGGGAACATTTGGCAGATACAATTGGCTCATTTCCGTCATACTCCACGATTGACATTTCGTCATAAGCGACTACGAGCGTTAGCCGAGCGTCATATCAATCTCGGAAAGCCTTCAACGTACCTTGCCCATATCGTTTGCTATATCGCATATAAGGCGCCCTGAGATAAGCTGTCTTTCCGAAAAGAAGCTGCTGCCACCTTTGCCCATGTTCTTGGGCCATTCGCCTCTTTTCATCCTTCCGATACGGTGCCAACCGGGCGTCTTACGCTCTCGCATTCGGCTTAGTAGGATAGGATAATCGACGTCCTGGAGCTGATGTCCCATAAGTACGTCCGGGTCAGTCCTCTCGAGTAGAGCGACGAATTTGGACAGGAGCATCTGCTCGCTTTTCTCGGTCATGATTGTCCCTCTCTGCTTCTTAGTCAGGGTCTCGAATCCGGTAGGATATGCAGCCTCCGCGGGTCTCATCATAGTATATGTCTTGCAAGGAAGGTCCTCTGTAGAAGTCATATCTGTCAATGAAATGTTTTCATATACACGAGCACTGGCGACCAAGATCTCTTGCTTGTTTTCCTTAACGTTCAATATGGTCCGTAGTGAGATACTCATGAAGGTCAACGGTGGTGCATCCAGATTGTCCGATTCGCTGAGCACGGTGACGGACTTGGGCGAGGTGACCTGTACCTCAAATTTGCACCAGGAAGCGTTGTTGACGGGAGTCAGATCGGCTTCGTCGATCTTGAGCCAGCATGGACCCATAATTCTTTTCCATAGTACGAATTGCTCGAAAAGGGCGGTGTTCGTACCGAACGCGTGAGAGAAAGTCTCCCCTTTCAAGTCGAAGGGCAACGCCGGCTTATCGTAAGGGTACATGAGTTTAAGGTAGTCTGCTTCTCTGGGAATGTCCTGCATTTCGAAAGCGTATTTCCGTGAGCACGGTTTGATCTTGTGCATGCCGACACGGAGCCTGGTCATCAACTCGTCCACTTCTTGGTAGATGTCTGCCATCTGGATCTCATCTGACGTATCGCGACCATGCCGTTGCCGATAAGTCCTTGGGAGAAAGAACAGCTTCCGAAAGATGTTGTCGATCTTTACGAAGGCGCTGACATAATGGTTCGAACTTTTGTCTTTTACCTTACCAAAGAGACAGAGACTTCCATTGACTTCGGTGTAGTCGGTCCAAAACATGCGCAAAGTACCGTCTCCCTCGACGGCGTCATCAATTTTGACTTTCCCAAAGCTCGTAGTCTCCGGACCCTGGCTGCTCAAGACGTTTAGCCTAGACGTCACATCATTCCACGCCGCTGGGTCCACAGTGTCAGCAGGCGGTCTTGTGGGGGAGGAGCTCGCAGGCGATGGGTAAGGAGTCTCTTTCTTGACTATCTTTGGTGCAGGACGTGAGCCAGACATATTCACACTGGCGGATTTGAGGTCCTTGCTCGCAACTGCTTGGAATACTTCCATGATGTCATCATCATCCTCCTCTGCTTCGACCTTCATGGGACCCTTTCGCTCTATAGCTTTCTCGATTGGAGACGAAGGAGGTGGGTCGCTCATGGGGACATTTTCATCCTGAAAAGTTGGCAAGAAATCATCATAATCGTCGGTTATGTCCAATGGCGGTGTGTACATCGCCGGTCTCTCCTTTGACTGTTGCTTGGGAATACGGGCTGTCTTTTCTTGAGACATAGGTGGTGAAAGAACACGTATTTTGCGTCGATTATCGTTCTTGAGTGTTTTCATTGGCTGCCGTGAGGGTATATTGGTGTCCACTTCACCTAAAAGATCCGCCATGAACGCAGCATCCTCGGCAGTGGCAATTGGCTGATTGAGTCGTTAGAACGTATCATCCTGAAGGGAGTGCTTCATACCTTGGGCTTGGGAGCGGAAGCAACAGGACCATTGCTAAAGTACTTATTGATGTTGTTGTTGGTCTTCTCTGTTTTCTCCCGATCCTCCTCACGCTTCCTTTTCGCTGGGTAGTATTAGTGACAGAAGTTGTCGCAAGCATGATATGTCTCTGCTAACCAGCTTTGCCCTTTAGGGGCAACTCCCCGTCGCTGCCGCTGGCTGTGTTGTAGCCTCTTTCGTCCATCCATTCCTCGCGGCCGTCGTCGGCATACCCTTCGCCATTGTCGTCGACAACAAAGTCATCTTGGTCTAAGCGGGCTCGCACCACTTTCTTATAGCCCTCCTCGTCGACTTCTTCGTACAAGCTCTCGGGTTCTTCTTGGACTTGGTAAGTGGAGAGTCGGGTTTTTCCCGAGGCACGAAGAGCTCTGAGCTCAGCAAGTCGAGATGCTCTCGACATGGTGGATTGGTGTGAACGACTGTGGTGTTCGTTTGCTCAAATCATATCGTGCAAGAATGATCGACGACTTGGAGACGCGGATCGCGTCGAAGTCGCGACCACGCTAACTGCAGAGCCTTGGCATTCGTATTCGTTTACCCTGCACTGATTCCATTTCCATATCTCTTGGGCGCCAGCTTTCGGGATAAGTATCAGTAATCAAATAGGGCTGCCTTGTGCAGCCGCCATTTGAGAATTTCTCTCGATCTTTGCCTTGACTGTGCAGTCATACTGCTGCTCGGCATCTTTTCGCCCTGAGGTGGGTGGCAGAGGCGTCGGGTCCTAAAAAGCTGTCTTCGGAGTATCTCTACAGAGAGCACAAAAGGGCCGAAAGGTAGAGGACAACTTAAGTCTCGACCAGCCACTCGAGACGTTCCTTCCATGCTTCATAACCAGCCTATACTGCGTGTACTGCGTATGACCGGCCAGAATGGTATAAAGGTTTGTTGGAGCTCTCAATGGCATCTTCGTTTAACGTCAAGTACTTCGCCGCAACTTCGCAATCGTTTGTGTTAGCTGTTTTCCTCTGTACCTGAGCTTGCATTCTCGCAGAGTAGAATTGGTGTTCGGTGTATTGGATGTGGGATCTCAATTGCACGAGTACATACCTATTATCTCTTTCCAGGACCGATCGATCGTAAAGCATGGATGTCATCTCGGAAATCTACCCGAGTAGCGCGTACAGCCATCGTATGATTTTGTCAACGATCTGCGTCAACCGCGGAGACGTTGTACTGTTGTAGATGCATGCGGGGCTGCAATGCAGAATCTGGACAAAGTGCGGGGGTGGTGATGGTAGGTTGGAAGGCAAGTTGCTCTATGCGAAATTCCTTTGATCCGCCATCTTGGCTAGATCGTATAATAGTGTTCCTTTCTTGTGTTCTCGATGATAGCACTGTGGTACTCTTCACCGATTGTAGATCCACAATACCAAATTATCTTCATCCAGTATGGCTACTGCTGCTGTTATTCCGTCTTACAACAGAGTCGAGCCAGGCTCTAATCAATTGAAACCAGCAAGCTATCCGGATACTGGTGTTATCTCATCAGTGGATGCTAATGCCGTTGCCACCGGTTGGGTGGATGAATTCAATCGGGCACTCTCAAGTCAAGATCCCTCCGCCGTCAAGCAATTGTTCCTCCAAGGCTCTTGTTGGCGAGACCAACTTGGACTCTCATGGGATTACCATAGCTTGTATGGGCCCGATAAGATTGTCTCCTTCCTCAAGCTAGCGCCAAACGGTAGTCGGGTAATTTCCATCAACATCGATAACAGTAATCCCACCCGCAAGCCGTCAATTGCTGCTGTGGATTTCATGGGCAAAGTCAATGGGGTAACATCTTTCTTGACAGTCGAGACAGATGTAGGAAGAGGACGTGGCTTAGTCAGATTACTTCAAGACACTCAAGACAACAACAAATGGAAGGCGTTCACTCTCTTTACTGCTATGCATGAGCTGAAGCGCCATGAAGAGACGATCGGAAGCAACAGGCCGCATGGCGTAGATCACGGGGGCCATCCAGGGAGGAAGAATTGGCAGGAAAGGAGAGTTGCAACTGAGAACTATGAGGGGGATTTGGAGCCAACAGTCTTGATCCTTGGTGCTGGACAAGGCGGGCTCACCGCAGCAGCACGTCTGCATCAACTCAAGGTCCCGACTTTGATCATTGACAAGAATGCCCGTGTAGGCGACAATTGGCGCAACAGGTATGTCTGGTTACCGTTCGTGACACCGAGGTCCATGGATCCTAACGGTCTTGATATGCAGATATCATCAGCTCGTTCTCCATGATCCCGTGTGGTACGACCATCTCCCATATGTTCCTTTCCCATCCCATTGGCCAATCTTTACACCAAAAGATAAGTTAGCAGAGTGGTTTGAGTCCTACGCCCGCATCCTTGAGCTCAACGTATGGAACTCCACCGCGCTCACCGATGCCAAGTGGGACGATGAAAACCGCCAATGGACTGTGACCCTTATCCGCAAGAAGGCCAGTGGCGAGGAAGAGACCCGAGTTCTTCACCCTAGACACGTCATTCAGGCTACTGGACACTCTGGCGAAATGAAGATGCCGTCAATCAAGGGTATGGACGGCTTCAAAGGTTACCGGTTGTGCCACTCCAGCCAATTCAGGGGAGCCGAGAAAATCCCCGAAGGTCAAACCAAGCGCGCCATAGTCGTAGGCTGTTGCAATTCGGGCCACGACATTGCCCAAGACTTCTACGAGCATGGGTACCATGTCACTATCGTGCAGCGCTCGTCTACTTATGTCATGTCCTCGAAGAACGGGTTGGGTGTCCTGCTAGGCGGGCTCTACGAAGAAGGGGGCCCTGAGACGGAAGACGCGGACCTCATGTTCATGAGCATTCCTAATGCAATGCTGAAGCGTATGCATCAAGACGCGACAGCTGAGATCACCAGAAGGGATGAAACGATTCTCAAAGGCCTTGAGAAAGCTGGATTCAAATTGGACGACGGTCCTGATGATGCTGGTTTCTTTATGAAGTACTTCCAGCGAGGCGGAGGATACTATATTGATGTCGGGTGCTCGCAGCTCATTATCGACGGCAAGATCAAAATAAAGCAAGGGCAAGAGATCGAGGAGGTTAAGCCGAGCGGGCTATTGTTCAAGGACGGGGAGATGCTCGAGGCTGATGAAATTATCTTTGCAACGGGTTACGAGAACATGAGAGGAACAGCGAGAAAGATATTCGGCGACGAATTGGCGGAGCGGGTCAAGGTATGCATCTTTCGCAGTTTGTCGGGAGACTCGAGGCTTACACAGCACAGGACGTTTGGGGCTTCGATCAAGAAGGCGAGTTGCGGACAATGTGGAGGTAAGAAAAGAGGCTCCATCTACTGAGACTAACTTTCATTGACGTTTGAATTTCAGGCGTACTGGACATCCGGGCTTTTGGTTCTTCGGTGGAAATCTAGCGCTTTGTAGATACTACTCGCGGATGCTGGCTTTGCAAATCAAGGCCATGGAGGAGGGCATCATGAAGTATGAGGACCCGTGAAGACCTATGCGGAGGAGTGGCACTTGTATCCGGTTCAGGGGTCAGTCACGTTGCCTTTGAAACCCACCGTACCCTTCTACTTCACTACTCAATCAATCTGTGAACCTTGGCATGTTGATCGAGTAGTAGATTGGTAATATTACTCAAGTAACCGTTAGAACGACATCCCATCGAGGTCCCGAATGTTATATACACCCTTCATCACGATTGACTATGAACATGACAAGCCGCTGAATAGGTGGGGGTATTTAATACAGAAGTCCATACGTCAAACAAAGTGCGGTCTAAGCCTACTCCGAGGTACATACATGCACACACACGCTTTTGATCTCGGAAGCGAATCAAGAAGGGACAAAAGCATGGAGAAGTTCACGCGCCTCTCGCAGCGCTACGCAACCATCTTGCAGGACGCTATCGAGTCCGTTGGAATTCAGAGTCTGTCACCCAATGACGGGCAATCGTCACACTTTGCTCCATCACAACGGCCGAACTATGCCGACTTGTCTTCTCTCCGGAAGCTATTGTTGCACACGAATTGAAGTTGCGAGTCAGGCTATCGGTGGCAGGCAGTGCTCGCATACGGAAGGATTGGCTCGCATATCGACCAAGATGAGCCTTCAGCTGCCAAGTAGTGCATTTTGATACGTTTCACAAAAGTAATCCTGGATAGATCGGGATCCGATGCGCAGAGAATGCTATGACGATCACAAAGAACTTCTTGGAGGCGGGGAAAGACAAGAAGCTCATAATGACACGCGATATAGAAGACCACGGAGTATGGTGTTAGCTGATCCATAGTGGATGTACGCAGACGTTGAGGCTACATCGCCAGGGGCGGATGTGTTGTACGGCGGACCTCCGATCACCACCCTGTCTTGAGTCATCGATGAGAGGCGTGATTGATTTCGCGGGGATCTGACAGAGTGGTTGTTTCCCCGGACAAGGGATTGTTGTTGAGTGTGAATCACTCAATTTGCCTCGTCCCCAAAGCGGACTAGTGCCGCCCGTCGCCGCGAAACCTTAGCCTCCTTAGCCTCCTACCCGGCTCGCCTTACAAAAATTTCCACCCTCTCCTGCCGATTCTTTTCCCTTACAACATCCACCCAGGAATCAGATACCCTTGGATTCATCCGGGTCATCGCACTTACTAACCACACATCTCTATAGACCTGGTCGCTCAGGCTCATCGCTCCTGAGTAGCCACTCCTCCATCCGCCAACGGTTGGCTTGTCAGGCCTGCAAATTCTGCAAGGCTCTGCTTATCTTCCGACTAACCCATCCTACCTCTCGCCATTTCAACCAAATCGTTCTCACCCACACGAGCCATTCAACCAAATCTCCACTCAACCGCTGTCAATAATATCCAAACGCCTCGGATCCGAGATTCGTTGCCATCCACAGCCTGTCAGAGCTTTTACACTCACCATCTTCGGCAAACTTCGAACCTACCGTCAGCCACAATCATCATCCTGCTTTTCAATGACAAGCATCTCTCAACCCGTTCTACCACCACAGCCATCAAACAACGCACCCCAAACCGCCGCCGCCCAGCCGCAATCCAACCCGACGTCGCAAAGCGGGAGGACGCCGCCTCAGGCCGCCGGTACGGCACCACCCCCTGCCAGAAGTTACGCCAGCGCGACCAAGAAAAACTCATCGCCCACATCCGCGACGAATCTTTCAACCTCATCTTCAGCAGGAGGCGCTGGTCCGGCACAAAATGGCAAGACTGAATCAGCATCGACGGTGAATGGCAAGGGACCTATCACCCCTGCTGTTCCAGCTGTGGGGGGAGCGCCCACCATCGTCAATGGCAACACTGCCCCAATCCCTCCCTCTGGTCCAGCAGATCATGGTCGCAAGGCCTCAATCACCGTTACACCCGCAGGCACGTCAGTTTATCTTCCCAATGGAGATCAGGTTGGAGCGAAACCGCCAGGCGGGACCGCAATTAAATGGGGATCTTTGAACGCAGATGGCTCCCCCGCCCTGGCGAATGCAATTCCTCATCCGTCACAATCC
Source organism: Rusavskia elegans (assembly GCA_011316305.1). NCBI lineage: Eukaryota > Fungi > Ascomycota > Lecanoromycetes > Teloschistales > Teloschistaceae > Rusavskia > Rusavskia elegans. The sequence continues at coordinate 334,027 of SAUG01000072.1, forward strand.
ACAAACGCCTTGGCTGTGAATCCATCAACGAACCCACGTGTCACATCACCCGCCGCGTCCCCCTCTCCAATTCCACAGCCGGCTGCGAGTGGTGGGAGACCACCGTCAACATTCCAAGGCCAGAACAATGCTATGAGCTTTGGAAGCATGCCCACTGGTGATGATCCAAATGTAAGTACACACAATCATGAGCTTAAACTCAGATCACTAAGACTGTACAAGCGCCAGATGCGGCCAGGTATGCCTCAATCGAGTTTGGGCCCAGGTCCGCAATCTGCACACCTCCGCCGTGAGTCGTCACAATCTGCGCACAGTGAGTACGGTAATCCGGGAATGGGTCCGGGTGCGAATCGCGGTGGATATCCCCCGCAAGGCGGACGTGGCCGAGGAGGTTTCAATGGGCAATATCAGCAGCAGCAGCAAATGGCCTATAACCAAGGGCCCAACTTTAGAGCCCCAAGCCAGCCCCGTGGTGCTCCCAACGCGCCCTCGCCATACCCACCTAGACCGTCGCTCGCCGCCCCGTATTCAAATTCACCTCACCAAGCGAACAGGAGTCCTTCTCTAGCACCGTCGCAGCCCGTACAACACCCTCCGCAGCATCATCCACAGCCGGGTCAAATGCCCATGCCAAGCTCTTCTTACATGGCATATGGTCAATATGCGCCTCCTATGGCGCAGTCACAAGTAAACCCTCAATCTTCTTCATATTCCTCTCACAACCCATCCCCTTCTACCAAGAAAGATTTTCCTTTCTACTCTTTGGACAAGCCGCGGGCTGTTCAACCCCTAGACTTGGCACCCAACACTGGTCATTTTGAGCAGTTTCTGACAGAAGTGAAACAGAACCAGCATGTCGTGGCTCCATACTACGACCCATCAGTTTATACGGCTGCCTACTACCACCAGCAGCAAGTCATGTATCAGGGTGTCCCGCCCTACATGCAAGGCATGGCTCCAAGTTCTCCGCGCCCTCAGCAGCAAATTCCTCAAGGGCTTCAGCCGCAGTACGTTCAGGGACAATACAGTCATCCGTCGCAACCGCCTTCAATGTCTCGAACGTCATCCGCCATATCCGTACCCGCCGAACGGCCTCCATCCAGCATGAGCAAGTCTCAGACTCCAATGCCGAATCCTGCAGCAAGCAATACGCCAATATCAAGTCGACCTACTAACAGCCCAGCTCCAAAACCCGCATCAAGCTTTAAAATCCCCGCAAAGAAAGGCGCCATCATTGTTATCAGGGATCCGACTAGTGGCGCCGTCAAGAGTTTTGATAAGAAATCCCCATCTCCAGCTCCAGCAGCTCAGTCTCCAGCAATTGTGTCTAGCACTCCAACTCCCCCCCCACCACCTGCAAGTGTTACCGATGCTCAACATGGTAGGTCCGAAAGCAAGAGTGCGAAGACCAACGAGGAGAAGCGGATGGATATGAGAGATGCGATTGCCAGGAAACTCGAAGAAGATAAAGCTGTGGAAAGACGCAGGAAGGAGGAAGAAGAATCAAAAGCCTCAGCCGAGAAAAGAGAAGCTGAAGCGAAGCTGCTGATAGAGAAAGAAGAGGCGGAAGCTAAGGAGCTGGAAGCCGCCAAGGCCCAAATAGAAGCAGAAGCTGCGGCGTCAAAGGCGAAGGCTGAAGCTGAAGAAGCGGAAAAGGCCGCTGAACAAGCCAAGATCGATGCCGACGAAGCAGAGCGGAAACAACGTGAACAAGATGAAGAGATTGCTCGGTTCGAGGCCGAGTTGGAGCGAAAAGAACTAGAAGCCGAGGAGCTTTATCAGAAAAAGAAGAAAGCCGAGGCAGAAGAGAAAGCTCGGAAAAAAGCTGAAGCTGCCAAGTCTGCTGATGAGGATATGAAGAGACAAGAGAGGGAAGCCGAAGAAGCGGAAGAAAACCGCTTGAGAGCCCTTGCAGAAGGCGAGGGCGACGCTTCCCAAAAGGAGAACAAGGATCTCTTTGCAGCACTCAAGAAGGATGGCGTTCTCACGCCTTCAAGCGCCACTCCTACAGTCGCGGAGACCCCTATTGAAAGTGGTACTCAGACGCCCGCATCAGAGGCCTCTGCTGCTCCACCAAAGTCGCTCAACAGCAAGCAAAAGCCTGCAGCGCTAAAGCTTGAGACCACAAAGACTGTCGAGCCCCCACAGCCAAGCGCACAACTTCTCTCCCTTCGATCAGCACGGATTCTGACTTCTCTCAATGACATATCATATCCCGCAGCAATCGCCTCACCAAATCCAGCCCTGAACACTACCGCTCCCATGGGTAAATTCAGATATGACAAGAACTTCCTTGTGCAGTTCCAGTCCGTGTTTGTGGAGAAGCCGTCCGAAGATTGGTCCAACAAGATCAAGGAGACATTGGGCGCTGGGGATGAACCTGCATCGGCTCGTACAGGCTCAGCACGCCCTGGCGGATCGATGGGTTCGCGCGCCCCGTCCAAGACTGGTCCGGGCATGCCCCCAATGGGTGCCATGGGTAGCGGCGTGGGCGGTGGAATGGGTAGCTTCAATGCGCGACCACCTGTGCCGATGGGTAATACTTCTGAGGCCCGATTCAAAATGGCAACACAGCAGCTTGCGGGGGGCCAGCGCTCAATGCAAAATCCGTTGGCACCGTTCGTCGGAGCCGGTAGGCCTGGTGGGTTTCCAATGGGTGGACCACAGAAAATGGAGCGTGTTCCTTCATCCACCTCGATGGGACCACAACATTCACCTCGTGGCAACGCTAGCCAACGAGGTGGCTCTACAGGTCGTGCCAGTAAAGGTGGCCGTACTCGTGAGAACGATAAGGACGCAAAGTCAATGCCGCTCACGGCAGGCTCCACATTGAAGCCTATCGAAACCAGTGAGAAAGGTTGGAAGCCCTTATCCGTTGGATCCAATGCCTTTGGAATGGCTGGTCCTGCTCCCGGCGGCGACGGTCACATGGCACCTGATGTCGTGCAGCGAAAGGTCAAGTCGAATCTCAACAAGATGACGCCCAATAACTTTGACAAGATATCGGATCAGGTCCTCGCCATTGCGTCGCAATCCAAGGATGAGACTGACGGACGAACACTTCGGCAAGTCATCCAGCTCACGTTTGAGAAAGCCACGGATGAAGCACATTGGGCCGAGATGTATGCTCAATTCTGCAAACGTATGCTTGAGTCAATGAGCGCCGAGATCCGGGATGAGAGCATTATCGATAAAAAGGGCGTGGTCACTGGCGGTGCCTTGTTCCGCAAATACTTGCTCACTCGCTGTCAGACCGAATTCGAACAAGGCTGGAAAGTCAATCTACCAGACAAACCGGAAGGAGAATCGGAAGAAGCAGTAATGCTGTCCGATGAATACTACAAAGCTGCCGCCGCCAAGCGACGCGGCCTCGGACTGGTCAGATTTATTGGTGAGCTCTACAAGCTGAATATGTTGACAGAACGGATCATGCACGAGTGTGTCAAGAAACTTGTGGACTACGAGGGCACGCCGGATGAGGCCGAAGTCGAATCACTCACAAGCTTGCTCAAGACCATCGGTTCCAATCTCGACAGCTCGGAGAAGGGCCATCAATTGATGGACATCTACTTCAACCGGATACAAGTCATGATCGACGCGCCGAACCTGGCGAGTCGACTGAAGTTCATGCTCATGGTACGTGCACTGGTTGTAATCATAACGAGATTGATGCTCATTTCTGTTTAGGACATTAGCGATATGCGCAAAAAGAACTGGAAGTCTACCAAAGCGGGAGCACTCAAAGGTCCTGCAACTCTAGATCAGGTCCGAGCAGATGTATGTTATGATGGTTTGCGACTCCGTGGCCATCCTATTGACCTTTTGAACAGGCTGTCGAAGCGGAACGCCAGAAAGATCTCCAACGTCAAGCTGACGCTGGAGCACGCCGAGGCGGAGGCGGTGGCGGCGGTGGTGGACGTGCGCAAATGGGCCGTGGTGATGCTCGCCAATTCTCTGGGGGCGGTCAATTCGGCATGATGCCACCGCCTGACTACCGAGGAAACACTGTCGGCATGGACGACCTTCGAAGACTTGGCCGCGGAGGATCTCGACAAGCCTCATCAACAGGTGCTACGGTGCTTGGCCCTCCTTCCATGTTTGGTCCACGAGGATCCAACACTCGGAAACCATTGGGAGCGGCTGGCATGGGCAAGGCCAGTGAAGATTCCGGTGCCTCGAGTCGGACAGGCACTCCTCCAGCGCAGAAGGAAAAGAAGGAGAAAGAGGAAAAGGAGGCGGCTGCTAAGAACGCAAATGCTTTTAGGTGAGTGGAATTTCCGACTGATCCGCATGCTGTTAGCTAACAGAATCTCAGCGCTCTCGAAGGACTGGATAATGCTGGCGAGCCTGCGGATGCCGCTTCACCTCCCTCTGCTGCCTCCTCGCCCCCAACGTCAAAGCCAAGTCTTGCACAACGTCAGAGGTCGAAATCGCCACTTGGCCAGAAGGACGACAAGGCCGAGGGAGAAGCCTCATAGCTCTGAAGGTCCAGCAACCGTACCGGGAGTTATCGATCGCCTCGCACTCCAGCAATATCTACAGCATAATCCTTTCCTTGAGTACGTCCAGCATCTGCGTGCGAAGATGTTCACTTAGACCATGTGTTATAAAAGTCGGCTTCATATCATTCCGTCGGGCGTTGGGGAAAAGGAGGGATCTCGAGCTTCAGGACGAGGCTTTTCCGTCAAGCGCCGAGGAGAGGACAGAAGGGAATCTGCCGGCTCATTCTTGCTTTTGCATAATCATCATCATTTATGCCTTTCCCTTTCCTCATTCCTCTGTTCTCAACAAAACTTTGGTATTCGGGAGCATGCATTATCACCTTGTGTTTTGTTCCTTCTTCCTTTTTTTACACTTGAACGTGAACTCTCTGAGCGGGGCTGGCTCTGTAAGGGATGGAATGGAATGGAGGAAATCAAAACTCCGGAAGATCTTTTTTTAATTTGGTGGTTTTTCCTTTCTGAGGGGAAGGTGGAGGGTGGAGGGTGAAGGAGAGAGTTCCAGTTGAGTGAGTGAGTGCTGAGGTGGTGGTGGGATAAGATGTCCTTGTAGATAAATACCCGAATGAGAGAGATTCCTACTGCTTTTAATTATTTGCTATCTTGTATCTGTCTATAATGAAATGGGTTGTATGTCAGGTTTTTCTGTCAGGACTTCCGTGACTGGACTGTGAATAAAATGACATCCTTTCTTGTGATATCGATGGAGATTAATCGCAAAAAGGGGCGTACGGCAGTCGGTACCTCGATATCGGGTTTCGTTATTACGAGGTCACTATGCAGCTGCCAGCGTATTTCTTTTGAAGTTATAAGCGTGATACCAATCTACATAGACCTTTAAACCTTCTGTATCTTGTGCCTGTCTATCCTGTAGTTGCATGCCCATGATTTGAGTTGGATATTCAGGACTTGGCTGGTGAAAAGAATGATACCTCTCTTGTGATATCGATGAAGATTTAATCGAACGTACAGCAGTAGGTACCTCGATTCAAGACTTTCATTCTTGAGAGGTTACTCCGGATACCGTTCCCTTAAAAACCTGTAGCATTTCCAATGATAAACATAAAGGCACGGAATAGCGTCAAGAGTATAGAGTAAATTCATTTCCATTTCCATTTCCATTCACACAAAGCATCGTACAACTTATATACGTCTCCCCTTGCTCCTCAAAAGGAAGAATCAACCCTCGACTCACAAACTAAATCATCCACCGGCGCTCTTCCTCCTCTTCTCCGGAAACACAAACCTCTTCGCCCCTTTCCTCTCCCCTCCTCCTCCCCCACTAACACCACCATGACTCATCGTCCTCCCCCTTCCCCTCATCTCCTCACTCTTCTCCTCAACCTCCTCATTACCAACATCATCATTCTCCTCCTCCTCCTCCTCCTCCTCCTCACTCATCGCCGGACTATCCAACGGTTCCATCTCGGGACTATTCCCTCCACTCACCACATACGCTCCCGTCGGACTCGGGCTATCATTGCCTATGCTAGTCGCGTTTGTATTCCCGCTGTGCGTTCGAGCCAACGGCGCGCCTTCATCCTCCGGGGCCGGCGTAGGTCTCCTTGACCCTTCCAATCGAGACAGAGACCGCGGAATCCCGATCGCGGCGGCGACGGCCTGGGCTTCTTTCTCCGTGGCGCCATTGGCGGCACCCGCGATTTGGATATGTTGTTCCATTTCGTTGTGGTTGGTCTGCAGGACTTGAGTACTACCTCTGGCGCCGCTGAGGTGGAGCACACCCCGGTAGTTGCGGCGTTTTTCGTCGGCGAGCCGTTTTGCTTTTTTGGCGAGGCGTTTTTTGTTCGGGCGGACGACGATGCAGGGGACGGGGGAGTTTTGGAGGCAGTAGCGGGAGACGGAGCCCGTGACGAAGGAGGACATGCCGCCGGGGGATTTGCCTTTGGTGCCGACGATTAGGCAGGCAGGGGCGTAGACGGAGATCTGGGGTGGGCTGTCAGATTGATGTGTGCTGTCGATGGTTGATGGATGTAAAAAATGACTAAATCGGTAGGTTGATGGGGGGAGAAAAGACATACCATGCGTTGGAAGACTTCGGGTACCTTCCCCACGGCAAATTCGATAGCCAGAACTATAGCCTTTTCCTTCTCATCCTCTCTGTCTTTGTTCTTGTTCTTGATCTTCTCTAACAATTGCTCGGCTTCCTTCTTGTAGGCGCCATTGCGCAGGCTGGAGTCGCTGGCGAACTTGCTGTCTTTGTCGACTACGCGCAAGCATATGATCTCATCCCCATCTTCCACTAATTCCTCAATGAGCCACTCTATGGCGTCGTAGGAGTAGTCATTGTCGTCAGTGCCGCAGAGAAAGGTTCGCGATCGTTGGGTGTATTGATAGTCCTTGTGTTTGGTGGCTATGTGGAAAGAGTAATCGGTTGCATCGCGGTTGTCGAAGGTGTTGAAGGAGACTCGGCGCTCGTATTTTCTTGGACGATGTTAGTATCAGAGGCGCACGGCATCTACCAATGATGGTGACAAATAGTGAAAAGGCCGTTCCACTTACGATGGTGGTGGAGGAGAACTCAGTCTCCTCTGGACCATGGGTAGTCGAGCCTTGGGACTGCCCGTCGGCTTCGGACTTGAGGTGCGATCGTCTTCGCCCGTCCTTGAAGCAGGCGCAAACTGCACCGACGGACGTCTTCCATCGCTGGCACCGGCGAACGCGAGCTTTGGTCTGAATGGGATGGTTTTTGGGTCGGCATTCTCGACGCCCAGAGTGTCCTGGCTCGCGGGTGAAAGCGACGACGGATGGATCGGTGGTTGCGGTGGGGCATGGGACGTGGACCGAGGGGAGGGAGTTGATGTGGGGGACGGCGATGGCATGTTCGAGTAGGATGTAGCCCTATTATCCAGGGCGCTGGAACGAGACAGGGATTATGGAGCTTAGTGGGATGAGAAGGCCGTATGTGATACGGGGAACGGATGAGGGTTGGGTCTTGGGATCAAGTGATTCCGATAGCCGGACGATAATAACAATGAGTGTCATTATTCTACTCTGGTCTTGTGCGGTGATGACGATATCATTTACGGAGTTCGCTCTTTGTCGAAGTGGGGAAATCATACTCCAGGCTACCAACAATGCCAATACTCTTGGACTTGGGGACTAGGTCCTCTCTGCTGCGAGTGTGGTCGTCCGCAGCAAACAATCGACTTGGCATTATTATTGTAGTTCTATGATTGTGTGGGTGCTGCCTAAAAGCATGTTCGCTTGCAAGCGACATCCGATAAAACTGGGAAGCAAGCCCAAGCCCTGCATAAACCCGTCGGAGATTGCAGGCATAATTCACCGTATTCGGACTGAAATCATGCCGATGAATTTGTCTGCGGGATGATCGCAGACGCCCACGTGGAGACAGGGATCATCGCTCCGGCAGTCCCGAAAAGGGTGATGTGACGCGACGAGTGACTCAAACGAATCCGCCATGGATGAAAACAGTCATTCGCTAGAAGACAGGTCCATGCATAGATGGAGTCACTAATAGTTCTCACGTTGTACCAGGCACAAGCACATTGCAAGCGATGGAAATGTAGAGTAATTTGACATTTTTGATATTTCCTAGTCTCGACCTCTTACTGAGGGAGAACCAAACCACTGAGTAGAGGAGTATCCATTTGTGACCATCTCCCAAATATGACTTTTCCCAAGCCATCTTCCAAAAGGAAAAGCAAACTTGCATGCGGAACGCTCAACGCTCGCTATGGGTATCTCAATCGCTATCGTAGAAGCAAACATAAAACCATCCCAATCATGTCCAGACCCGCGGGACTGCCTAAAAGGCAGAGACGTGGGGTGCTTGTTGCCGCCGAGGGATAAAGAATCCCTCCTCGAAGAATGATGTTTGTTCTTCGACTGATGTGATGGCTTCGTGTTTGGGTTGGTAGGAGTCGGTCGTGGCGATGGCTTGTCGTTGCTTTTCTGAGAAGGCGTCGAGGGGGAGGTCGGGTTGCGGTGGTGATGGAGGCATGTCATCGTCGGATTCCGAGTCGGACTCATGGAGGAGCTCGGGTGGTTGGTTGGAGTTTGTACGGGTGAGGGCGAGTTCTTCGTCGTTGTCCTCGTCGTCCGTCATCTCCTCATCGGAGTCCTCCTCGATTGTCACTATGGGGGTTGGTGCAACTTCTTGCCGTAGACGGCGGGCTGGGATCTGGGGGATTTGTTCGACCTCGTCGTCGGAGTCGGACTCGTTGTCGGAATACTCATCGTCGTCTTCAATGGCTTCCTCGATGCTGTCGGCCCATTGGATGTGACGAGGTGACTCGGAAGCTTTGGTTGCTCCCTTGACGGTCTGATTGAACCAGCTCTCCTGCTCCCGCTCGGCATTGGCAAGATCGAGCATCAGACCGTCGAGAAGGTTGGCGTGGCCGACCAGGCGGCGGAGGTTGTGGTCGGCCTGGGCAGCCTCCTTGGAGAGCTTGCCCCGGGCGGTGTGGGCCAAGTAGTAAGTTTGAGTAAGGCTCATCTTCTGCTTCTTCTGGGGTGGTGATGGTATTGTCTTTCGAACAATGGCTGATGTCTCGATGGATGAGGGGGGGACGGAATTCCTGAGGATGGAAGGCATCTTTAACAATGAAGTGGAGAGAATGGACTTTGGTGAGTCAGGCACCCGGATGACGAGTCCTAGGCAGTCAAATGGCTGCCAGAAGCGGTCTGGTTGACGAGGCTAGTGCGTATGGGGATAACACGAGCCCGGTAAGAGAAGGTTTGAATCGAACTGGAGGGATGTGGGATTGAGGTTGAATGTCTTGCAAGCTGAGTTCATGTGGGTGAGTTTCAGAGTGCTTGTGTTTGAGAGGTGGGAAGATCATGGTGGATGAGGATACTTATGTTACAGCAAGCAGTGCCGTGCTGCTTACGGAGATGACATGTTCCGACGGCCCCAGCTTGCCCGACCGCACCCCTGTCGTCCCTCGCTTTCGGACCAAATGCATCCATCTGCGATTGGTCGATTGCATAGGCTGGAAGCGGATTTAACAAGCCTCTACTCTAGGGCCGTGTGTCTCTGTTCCTCGTTCCTCGTTCCTCGTACGGATTACGAATCGTTCCCAGGCTGACTCACCGCTGTCGAAGCCAAATTCTTCCAAGCCACCGAATGGATCACTGCGGACGAATTATTAAAACCAGACAACTTTCCGCGCCTACCAACCGCAAAAGCAGTATGACGAGTACACGATTGCAGGTGCCTTGGTCACCGCTTGGTGACTACAATGTTACGCCCTGCATCTCCTCTCTCTTCGCGGCATCACGACATGAGCATCATCATCGCATCTGTGTGATTCACCGATATGTAATCTGGATATCGACTCATCAGGACACTGCATTGTTCTTACGGCCAGTCGGCACAGAAGCTGCAAGTGGTGTTGGATTGCTAATGCACGGGGCCTAAGACCTCCATCGTACCTTTTACTTGATCCGGGAAACCCATGGATCGTGATGACCAGTTGATTCAAATGTCAAATCATGACCGCCAGACCATCCGCCAAACACAATTCAGTTTAGTGGTACAATTTGTTGCAGCCTACCTTGGACGGGGATGGATTGCGACCTTGGAACGCGTCGCCCCGCACAAGCTTACAAATGCACAGCCAGTCTTCTCGGGTAGTTCGTCGTACCGCCCAGCCCAGCAGTATGATTTGCCAATTGACTTCCAGGGAGCAATATTTGTTATCAAACCGCGGTCTGCACGATTTGGGGGTTGCAACAAGGGACAGCAACCCCACGACGTGCAATGCACCGCATTTCCTTGTTGGGGAAGTTCAGGCGCTGTACAGCAACGGTGAGCCTTACAATTGTCACAGCCTCCTGCACGATGCACATAGTGCCGCCCCTGAGAATTCTTCTAGAAGGATTATTAAGGAGCGGTGAAGCCATGAGTGCTGCCTGCCCTGCTGCAGCGGCACATGGCATGCTCGTACAGTCAGCCACAAATACCACCCAAGGTGCCTCTTGCAACGTAACGCACAAATCGAAGATGACTTCTCCTTCATCTACCGTGACAACTATCGTCAATTGACGTGCTGCTTGTCAAGTCGTCTGTCGTTCATGACATCAACCATAATTGCATAAGAATGCCGAACGGACCAAAGCCCGGCCGAGCGCATTTAACGGACAAAGTTGTTCGGCTCCGAGCAGTCCACGTTCGTTCCAAGATGCTAGTGCTCGCGTCAAGTGCCCCGTTCGGTACGATTAGCGAACAAGCTAGCACCAACCCGGCTTATCTTATGTCCGACCAACCGATCCAGCAACGTCGTATCGTCATGTTTTTTTGAATAATAATGAACAGAGCTACCTCCGACTCTGATGATTAGATCCAATGGAAGTTACTGCTTTACGAGCTAGCCAGGGTGTTTCTCCTTCAGCTCTCAGGGCCGATCCGGCTGCCTGGCAAGGCGGGATGCTGACACGGACTCGTCAAGCCCTACCGTCCAGCGAAGGATTCAGCTCACCACTATACAGCACATCAATTGGCTGTCCCCTTGTCAAATCACTCGCCGAGCCACGTTTCGGCGTGACCGACAGACTGGTAAGCCCTTGTCTAATACCAATTGTGAGAATCAAGCAATCCACTGCCACGTGCTTACCCCTACTCGGGATATTGCAGCGATCGTTAGAATACGTGGATGTTGTTTCCCGGCTTGACCCGTTTCGTTCTTCCTGCCTTCCATTATTTCGCGGATGGTATTGAAACCCGCTTCTGCGCATGGGAACACCCTAGGCATCCTGTGATGGATCTCACTCATTTACGGACATGTGTCTCCTTCTCAGCTTATGGTAATGTCTCCGTTGACCAATAGGATTTCCGAGGAGTAGCTTGACGAGCAAAGTTACAACCCAGCCTTTTGCCGATGCTCAACGGTTGCATATGCGTTCACTGTGTGAATAGGGGGTCCTCGCAGATGGAGAAATTCACCACCGCCACGCCCCGGCCTCCATTAGGGTTTGGCACATCTGGCACACTTATACTGTGAAAAATGGCACCAAAGACGATATCATACCAAGACGAAGGCAGCACGGATGGATATCAAATCCTTCCATGTCGAAGACAAGTATTATGACCAAGTAGCGTTGGTTTCATCCCTCTCTCTGTCAGCTAGCATCTACCCTCGACCCTGCCAGTCAATCGGTCCCCTCGCTAGAGTCACTTGTATACTTACATCTACACCTATCAGCCAAGCAATCGATAGAACAATATCTTTCATCGAGGTAATGATTGTTATATATCTCTTATTGCGATTGGTCTGTGAGATGACGTGACATTGATATGACATGACACAACGGGTCTAGTATGGGGATTCCACTCGAGAGTGGTTGCCGGATTCCAAATGACGAAGTCAAGAGACTCCCTACTATTTCCTACCCTCAGAACTTAACAGACTACATTACTCAGCAAAGCATTTACTCAACTCCCCAAACTCCCACTCTCCCTCTTCAGCCTCTCCCTCACAATGCTCTCATCCTCCAAAAACCGCTCCTGCTCCCTCCGACTCCTCTTCAAATCCACCCCCCACCCCCGCACTCAACGCGCACAAAAATTAAAACGGCGCCGAACTATTCCCCGTCGGCGACGCATCAATAATCGCGCTCGAAACCAACGGCCCGATAAACGACGACGTTTTCCCAATGATGGAAAACAGTGAGAAGAAAAGGAATTCCTTGCCACACGGCGTGACTTCAGAGATCATGATCTGCGAGTAGGAATACCAGGTGCAGACGAAGAGGCCGTAGAAAGTTTGATAGAGCCAGACTTCCCAGACGTGGAAAGAGCCGAAAATATCGGCGTCCAGACGCCGATCATGCCCCAGGCGTCGAGGACGATGATGCCGATCATCGCGGCCGTGAACATGGTTTTGGTGCCGAAGGCGATTTTTTTGCTGGATCAACCAGAAGGCGTAGATGCCGACGGCTTGGGCGGCGATGCCGACGAGGAGGAGGTAGGTTGATGTTAGGGTGTCGTATTCGACGATGCTGCTTTGCAGGGTTGCGATGACGGTTACGGTTGTGTTGAGGGAGTCGCCGAGGAGGAAGTAGCCGATTAGGTATAGGAGACTCTGTTTAAGACGCCAGATTTGGGTGGTGGCACGATAGAGTTGCCAGAAGCCTGCAGTGACGATATTCATGTTTGGGGGGATCGGTTCACCCGGTTTTCTCTTCTCGATGACGAACCAAGCCTGACTCCGGTGGCGGATGCGATCAGGACACTCAGACCCCAGTTGTTGTTGGCTTCACTTGCTCTGATGTCGACTGCAAAGAGGACTCCGACGATGACAGCTAGAATGACTAGTTCGCCGCACGACCGGATGTAGAATGCCATGTTCGCAAGCCGGCTTCGCTGCATCGTGTCAGCGTGATCATAGTCATCCCTGGTGATGGTGCCGTCGTTGTATTCCTCGGCTTTCATCCGGAGCTGTGGGGTGTTTCTTGCGAGCCCCGGAAAGGCTGCGGTCCAGAAGGTGAGAGTAGTCTGGCATGCAAGCACTGTAAGAGAACGTAAATTTGAAGATCAGACCATATAGATCAAACAGCCTTGTCATGTCAAAATCAATCACAATTGGGTTATACGACAGTCGGTACCCCGATGTGGGATCTCGACATGGCGATTGCTTTGACAAGCGTGTGCTTACTCAATGGAGCAATGACCGGGGATAGTGTAGGAACGGTACTGGATACCTTCGGTGTTGGCTGGCCCAAGTTACGGATGATTTTGAACACACCGAGACAGCTAGCAACACTGTCCAACATATATTGAAGAGGGGGTTCTCGGTCCTTCATTCCCCTTTGCTACCGAGAGCCACGAAAGATGGTTGCAGCGGAGCGAGTGATCCACGGAAAACGCAGTCTGACCGCGACTTCCCATTTGTTCGCCGTGTGAACACCTACCACCTGAACCAATACCAAACGCTACGACTGACGGCACAATGAGGATATTGGATCGTGAGCTGCCAAAATCTATGCACATCAGTCTTTTCGTTCACGGGCCGATCGAACTTCTATACCTGCATAGCTGCCAATGACGAGGAAGATCAAGACCTGGATTGCGAAGCTGATACCGTTGGCCAGTAGGACAATATTATTATTGATCGTCCGGTCTCGGCCTGGGAAATGCAATACTTCGGCATCGCCAGCAGCTTGATACAACAAGTTCTGAAAAGCTGTGGGAGCGAAGTTGAAGAGCGTCAATCCATTGTCGCCGATATAATATGCGTAGTAGGCCCATATCTCCTTGGTCGTTGTTTCATATATCGGATTACATTGATCCGGAGCAACAGGTCGATCGTTTCCATGAGGATCAATGGGACCCTCTGGTGGGCCTTCGGCGGTTGCACAGGCGCAAAGCCTGGGTCGTTGGAAGCCATGGAGGAGCTTTGCTGCGCCGGCCTGGATATTCCTCGACGTACTCAACGAGCAATGGGAGGTCGTCCGACGGGAAGCATTCCGACGAAGGTCAGGACGATTAAACTGCATGGTGGCCAATTCCGTTATTGCGATTAACGGCCTCGAGTTCCCATGCTGTACCTTTTGTGCTCAAGCGTGGGATGGAGCAGTTGCACCCCGCCAAGGCTCCTTCCTTGATTGGCCGATATTATCAATGCTGAAGACGTCACCGGCCATCCGAGTGCTGTTATTGACTGTATGTGTTCGCACTGCGCATGTTCTGTCGTCATTTAGTTGAGGACTCGGTGTGATCGACCCCCGTCATTCCCTTATGACGAAACAGATATGGCCGTGGATCTACAACGGATCTTGGCATTTGCGATATACTGTTGTATAGCAAACAAAGTCACCAAATTTGATTGTAAGCCGAAAGGCTTTCTAGAACCCCTATGGATAGCCGAATAGTGCAAAGATCTAATACTTGGCTTGGGATGCTGCCAGCGAATCATGCTCATCAATATCACTAGCAATATGTTAGACAATCCAGATCAATGAACGGAAGCCATGTGTGTATACGTAGCCTCCCACGGATAACAGATCCACACATCCGATACTGTCCTGGCCGCCAGATACCGTCCATCGTCCATCATGTCTTGGGGCAAGTGACCCTTCTTAGTCTTGTCCTTGTTCTGACGTTACGTTGCGCAGCATCAGCTCAGAAGCGTTCCGGAGATCATTGCGGCCAGAAGTGAGACTCACATGTAGCACGAAAATACTGAACTGGGTCTTCTCGTCCGTGCCCAGTTTGTCGGCTGCCGTTTGGACATCCTTCTGGAGTTCTTTGACGGCGTATTCGAGCGTTGTTCTCGTGTCATCAACCTCATCGACGATCAAGATATTCTTGCCGACCAGATTGGCCATTTCAAGTGACGACAGATCGAGCCATTGAGTCCGAGTGACCTTAGTGCCCGGTGTTTCGACGGGGTTGGACGGATTCGACGAGGGCAGTTGTTCGTAGAGACTCAAGCCAATGGCCTGGATGGGGATGTTTGGAGCAGCCGGGCGCTTGAGGAAGGATCTACTGCATACTGAGTCTTTTGTGGTGTGAGGGTTGTGGGCGTTGTATGATGCGGATGTAGCAATTACCGCAGTATCCTGGCGGGCACGTAACCACCACCTCCAATCGCTATCATCAGATTGGGGGTGAAATCGTTGAGGATGCGGTCGGCCGAGGCCTGACATAATTTATGCACCTGTAACCATTAGCTTGCGGAATTCCCTGGCTATCATCCGGGAAATAGGGTTCCAGAACAGGCCCTACCTCATTGTACGTCACATATACTTTTTGGACCATGGTGCTAACGTCAATGGCTGGTCAAGGACAGAACCACATGCATTAACTTTCAAGTACGACAGAATTGAAACGCTCGACTGGATGACACGCATGTATGGGGTAATGTGGCAATTGAAATTCATGTGGGGGTGGGTGGCTTGTCTGAGCCGGCCCTTTTCCCTGCATATAAAAAAAAAAAAAGGTGACGGGACCCTGATGACGTGAATCCCCTCGATCACGAGTTCAATAAGTTTACCCCTCAGTGATTTTGCCTATTTAATCCACAACAACTCGCGTTGTCTTCTTTTTCATCAACAATCCTACCTTTCCCATCCATCAAATCCATCCAGCAAGAACACATTCCATACCCCAATTCCAATACAAACATCTAACTTATCCTCGCAATGGAGACCATCAAGTTCGTATCCTAGTCACCTTCCCACACGCAGGATGCTCACTGATTTTTTTTTCAGGAACGCCGGCAGCTCCGTCCTGGAGAGTGTTCAGGGTACCGGTGCCACGGCCCAGAAGGAAGGAAACAAGGGTATGACACCCTCACCATCACGCTCAATTGCAGGAGTCTAATGGATGTTCCAGAGGTCGCCAAAGACAGCAACCAAGGCATTGGCGAGCGTGCAACCGCAGCAAAGGATGCTGTTGGAAACAAGATGGACGAGACTAAGCATGAGGTAGGCATCCTTCCCTGCTACTTGTGATCCGTCGTTAACATCACTCCTCAGACCAAGTCCGAAGCCGACAAGCAGGCTGCCAAGAACTAGACTCGGGAAACCTCTCGCCAGTCTTGACACGACGCCTCGCATTGACGGCAACCATCCACTTGAGAGCACATGGCACGGGTATTACGAATGGCATGACAGGAGGAGAATATATTCAAACCCAATAGCATACCCTATGTAGCCTGAATAGACTACTATCCACCCCGATCTATTCTATTGTCGAGAATATTGTGTGATCGAGACTTGACCCGACATCGATTTTTCCATGACACACGAGGGCTTTCATGGTGACATGCACCATCCAACAGTTTTCAGCTATCAGTTCTAGTTGGCACTCTTACATTGAGATCGAAACCTTTGCCACGGTGACCAGTCTCACAACCAGGCTCGCCATGGCCAGAGCCAGATAAGTTCCGTGAATTCCTGCGTGTTGTCAAGTTCGGCGATGCCGCGATGGGGTATCTGCACGATCTTCTCCAGCTCAGGATTAGAGTTCGAGCTCAACACCCCAACGATTGGAGCCTGTAACAAGAACCAGGGCATGACTCTCAGCTATCGGCGTCCGGGACTGCACAGCTGTGCGACCCTGTGCCATATGGCTACCTGAGATCGATCTCGGGCAAGGACAGACTTCTGCAGCCTGCATTGGCCGCGTAGGGAAGACAAAGACGCCTCATTACAACCTGCATAGGCGTCTGGGAAATTGGCTACAGCCAGATTCTGCGCGCGATTTGATTGATGCACCGGTCAAAGTCTAACTCCTGCAGCACAAGGGAAACGACCATTAATATTATTGACATGGGCTGCGAGCTGGCTGATACTTGTCGTCAGCGGGCCCAGGCTTATTACTGTCCGTTTACATCTGCCGAGACTGGCTTCCATACTCATAACAATTCAGGCGCTCCACGACACATGAGGCTCTCGAGTCCTGACCGCGGCCAACGTCCCCAATTCCAGGATAGCGGTTGGCGAACGGGTTAGAAGCCAAACAATAATCATTCTGCCAACCTTCTTTCAGATCCCTGCAGCCTCATGGTCATGATCCCTCCATCCCGCCAGCACGAGTGCACCACTGGTCTGAGCGTGTCTTGCTAGGCGAGAAGGGTTAGATGATGGCTGCTCCGCTAAGCCAAAGAACACACCAGAAGCCGGGGACCCCCGAACGTCGCATCCTCTTCTGACTTCGCATTGCTCGACTACCTTACTGTCAAATACCACCCTCCACCCGGAACTCATGAACACGCATACGGAGACGATCCGTTTTAGATCCGAGGCACTCCGGAGGACCGTCGCGCCCTTTTGTTGCTTCCGCCTCGACAGACCCAGCTTCGCTCTGCTCTTCCCCACCGCAGCTCTTTGCCGATCTCTTCCCCTGATCGTCCACCTGGTCCAAGCTTTTGGGCCGTGCATCAATATCTCGATCGACGGCACTTGAATCTTTCTCTTCCCGCTCTCAGGTGCTGCTCAACCCCGAGAGCCTTCCCATCTCCATCTTGAAGGTCCAAGTTTGCGCATACCACAGCGTTCGTCCTCCGCCGGAAGGCAGCATACCCTTCGACAAAGACATCACGATCGGTTAATTTTGTCCCCCAGCGAATCGACCATTGCTACTCCGAACCATGAGACACGCGCTCTGACTACTTGGATCATACGGATCACCTACCAGTAGCTCATCCGATAGCTACGACATCTATATTGCATCCATCGTTCACCATTCCCGAAACACGAGCCCACTCCCACCCTCAAGCCGTAGCCGCATTCGATTTTCTACGCCCATATAGGAGACCCCCGCTGTGCAAACCTGGCCCTCAGGTGGACACCTTTCCTTATTTAGGACCACATTCTCCAACTCCAAAGTCCTACATTGGAATAGAAGAGCTTTTTATCGATCGGTCTTGACATTTATGGGCATCAACGACTCGGGCTCGGCAGCGGTCTTGCCTTGACAGCTCCTCCGTGAATGATAATCCAGGGTCCATTCATGGCAGACAGCCATCAGCGCAGGCATGGCACTGTTCCAATATTACCATCATCTTCCCGAACAGGAGGCGGACACCCTTCCGAGACGCCTAACGGAGAGCCAATGGATTTGACACCGTCAGCATCAACCACTATGGGCCCCCCAAACAGCAGCCCAGAAATGGATCACTCAGGCGGACCAGTCAACGGCATGTACGGCGACGCATTACACGGGCATGGTGGCCCTGGAGTAAATGGGCTGAGTGCAGCCGCGGCAACATCATCACAACATCCCAAAGTGGTGCAGACCGCTTTCATCCACAAGCTATACAAGTATGTCGGCCCGAAGTATCATCTCAATGGGAAGGCTGACAGGTTGTAGTATGTTGGAAGACTCAAGCATACAGAACCTGATATCTTGGTCGAGCAACAACGAAAGTTTCGTAATGTCGCCTTCGGCCGATTTCTCCAAAGTCCTTGCGTGAGTCTTAAGGAACGTCACTACAGGGTGAATCACGCTCACATTTAGCAGGCAATACTTCAAACACACCAATATTTCATCTTTTGTGCGTCAGCTGAACATGTACGGATTCCATAAAGGTAGCAGCCAGTACATGATCCAGTTCTGGGGTGTTGCACTTACCATCAGTCAGTCAGCGATGTATTCCACACTGGCTCTCCGGATTCTGCCCTATGGGAGTTCAAACACGGCAACGGCAACTTCAGGAAAGGCGATCTTGCAGGACTTCGAGAAATCAAGAGACGAGCTTCAAGGCATGCTTTGATTCATCGAGATTCATTCTCTGCCCACCACAAGCCGAGCGTCTCTCAGCCTGGAACACCAGCTGAGCCCGTGCCTGAACTCAGTACCGACGCTAGAATCGCAAACTTGGAGCATAGTCTCTACGAGCTGCACACCCGGCTAGTACGCACTGAAGAGAGCAACACCGTATTAAGCTCCAAGTGCCAGGCTTTGAGTGACGGCGTTACCAAGTGCCATCAGGTTAGTCAGTCCTGGAGCCACAGTGTCAAACAGAATTTGACGTATTCTAGTGGAGCCATGACATATCGCATTTTCTCATCTCTCTGGTTCCGGATCAAGACAGTTCGATACGACGGGACGGTAAGTTTCAAGCCTTTCAATGCTTTAGACACAGAACCTGACTGAGATATGTTAAAGTGTTTACTATGCAGCAAGACATTGCTCGGCAGCTCGAAATGATGCGCCATTTCGATGATCCTCACGAATCACTATTGTCGGGCCGGCAACCGCACTTTTCGAACATGGCTCTCGACGCACCTTTGTCGCCTCGTCAGACTATCAATGAAGAGCGCAGACCCTCATTTCAGAGTATGCCACCAAAGCCTAACGGCTTTCGACCACCCATTCCGTCGCATTTCACCACCTCACCACGTCGATATGGCTCGATTGGCACTGCAAATCCGCCGCTACCGAACTACCACCGCCCTGTCCAGCCTCATCCGCAGCCTCATCCACAGCCTCATCCACCGCCCCCTCAGCATCCCTTAGCATTTGTCTCGTCCCCAGGAGTCAATCTGGGACGGCGGCATACATCTGCTGATATCCGAGTTCCAGGGTGGCCAGGCCACCAGGACCCAAATTCTCCCACAGCATCAGTTGACTCTTCGGCTCACTGGCCGTCATCCCCGCACCAGACGCCTAACACCAGCGATCAACATATACGAGACAGTCTAGCCTCGTACGAGTTCGGGGCCCCTCGCAAATCTATCGGTTCCCATCAGGCTACACCTCCTCTAACCAGCGATACGACGCCATCTGCGTTCAGTGGTGAAAGCGGCTGGTCCTTCGGAGCCTCCAAGTTCCCTCCGAGGCATTTGGATTCGGCACCACAAACCAGGCGTTCGAGTATGGCAAGCAACGTGCATTCTCTACTCAACCCGGCAGAGACTGCGGAGCGGGATGAAGAGGATCCATTAGGGCCTGACGACCGGAAAAGAAAGAGGATGCAGTGATGATGAGATATCGAGAGCGATCTTCAGTGGTAAATTTCATGATGTACAGCCCCTGCAAGACGTAAATCTTGTAAATCTATAATAAATAATGTATATATTATGACATCTATGCCTGTCTAGCAAGGTCCAAGCAACTTAGTGCTCAATGGGAAGAACTCCAGATATAGTTATCGGTCGCGTTCGTGTAAGAACACGTGGGTGGAAAGCCGGACATACCGGAAGGTATACTCAAGAGTTTGTAGATGTTCAGCGGCGTTGTGAATCACTGAAGCCGCTGGCGTTTTGAAGGCGAACGTTACGACTCCATTGCGCTGGGCACATCATTCTTAGTGATTGGGTATCGGCAGCATCCTTACTGCATTGGAGTTACTTTCCTTCCTTCTCCTTTTTCTTCTCGGCCTTGTGCTTCTTTTCTTTTCTCTTCGACAGCACCTCATCCAAATAATTATTCGCCTTCTTCGAATGCTTCATGGTCGCTTGCCGCTCATTCCCAGGCTCTTCCTTGTTCATTGCGTCCTCAATACATGTATCTTTCTCGGGTCCTACAGCCTCCGCAGGCTTCTTCACTTTCTTCTTGCCCAACGAAGCTCTTCCACCTTCATCATCACTGTTTCCATCCTCCAATCCCCGCTTGACCGGCGTAGGTCGAGGTTTACTACCAATCGATAGAGGCGGTCCAGCATCTCTAAGGGCCGTTCGGTCGTGACGGACTTTGCTCCGTAGCTTCGCGTGATCCTTCCCTAGTAGTTGCCTCCGAAGCTGGTCGTTCGAGCTCAATTTCTGCCTTTTCACATCCCAATCCTTGAGATCTTCAGGAAGCTTTGCACCCAGCCCAAGCCTAGTATTCCGTTAGTATTGGATGACTGATTGACGATACACTCTGCCTTCTGTGAGAACTTTCTAACGTACATACACTTCAGGCACCGGCGTAAACATTTCCTGCTCCTCTTTCTCGATCTGTTCTTCGGTCTTGGTGTTCTTGAGCTCATCGTCTGTGCGTGGGAGAAGCCATGATGCTACCAGGCGCTGAGATTTTGCAAGGGCGACGTTCGCACGATTGAATATGATGTCGGCTTCGCTTGGATGGGCGGTCATTGTGTAATGTTGCTCATCATGTATGAATCAGCTGTAGATTGAATCTGGTCGAAAGGACGGCAAGAGCAAGCGGCCGCGGCTAAAGCTGCGCCTTGGCAACTCTTGACGCTATTGCATGGTAGCTCGGTAGCTCTCCCGCAACAACAGCGACCTTTATTACCGCCTTCGAGATGCAGAAAATCGTACGCAGTAAGCCTTTGGCTGCTGCTTGGAAGGGGTTACAGGTGAGGAGAACTCACAGCTAGCAACAGCAGGGCTGAACACTCCGTAAAGCAACAGCAGGCACCTGTGACAAGGCCATTCCAACAACAGAAGCGATTCCTGTCTATACACGAGTACCTCTCCGCCAACCTGCTCAAAACCGTACGTGAATAGTTGGAGAATGGCGTTGGCAAGGACTCATATGACATAGTATGGCATTGGTGTACCGAAAGGCGAGGTTGCCCGCTCCGCGGCAGAAGCTGAGACGATAGCAAAATCGATCGGTATGTACAGTTTCTTCCATCACCTTACACCAAACGATAGCATTGACAGCTTATACAGGTGGAGATGACATGGTCATCAAGGCACAAGTCTTGGCAGGCGGAAGAGGGAAGGGAACCTTCGACAATGGCTTGAAAGGAGGTGTCAGGGTGATTTACTCGTGAGTCTAGCTACGCTACGTTGCATTCGAGCTCACCAACTGATTCTCGGTAGACCGACCGAAGCAAAGATGTTCGCGGACCAGATGATAGGCCATAAGCTCGTGACCAAACAAACCGGGGCAGCAGGCCGCCTCTGCAACGCCGTCTACATTTGCGAGCGGAAATTTGCCCGCCGAGAATTCTATCTCGCTATTCTCATGGACCGTCAATCACAAGCTCCGGTCATCATTGCCTCATCTCAGGGTGGAATGGATATCGAGACCGTAGCCAAAGAATCGCCCGAAGCCATCAACACAACGAACATTGATATCCACAAGGGCGTCACGGATGAGATGGCGAGGAATATTGCAACCGACCTTGGATTTTCGGAACAGTGCATTGAGGATGCTAAGGACACGATACAGAAACTTTACAAGGTTTTCATGGAGAAGGATGCGACACAGATCGAAATCAACCCGCTTACGGAAACCTCCGACCATCAGGTTCTCGCGATGGATGCCAAGTTGACTTTCGACGATAACGCAGACTTCAGGCAGAAAGAGGTTTTCTCATGGCGAGACAGGTCCCAGGAGGATGCGGATGAGGTCAAAGCTGCAGAGTATGGCAATCCGGTTTTCGCGATGGATCTCAATAATAATTTGCAGGCATGGTCTTAACTTCATCAAGCTAGACGGCGATATTGGCTGCTTGGGTATGTAAGGGGATTCTTTAGGTTTGTATGTCGCTAATTCTATCCAGTCAACGGAGCTGGTCTTGCAATGGCCACTATGGACATAATTAAGCTCAACGGCGGCCAGCCTGCCAATTTCCTTGACGTTGGTGGTGGAGCGACACCCCAAGCTATCAAGCAAGCCTTCGACCTCATCACGAGCGATCCCAAAGTTACAGCTATATTTGTCAACATCTTCGGCGGTATTGTTCGATGTGATGCTATCGCACAGGGGCTGATATCGGTGGTCGAAAGTATGAACCTACGGACACCAATCGTGGCAAGGTTGCAGGGTACGAACATGGAGAAGGCGCATCAGCTGGTAAGTCGAAGTCGTCAGCCAAAGTTTCGAGTAGCAGAATTAACATGACATGCAGATCAACGAGTCGGGTTTGAAAATCTTTTCGATTGAGGATTTGCAAAATGCGGCCGAGAAGTCGGTGCAGTTTTCAAAGGTTGTAAAGATGGGTGCGCTCCTCAGACTTACCCCTACCACATGTTGCTTTACTAACGGCCGTATAGCGCGTGATATTGACGTTGGCGTTGAGTTCAATCTCGGGTTGTAGTATCTAGGATCACCAGACTAGCCTAAGTATAAGTGGTCTTTTCCGCAAGATTCTCTTAGAGGATACAGGCTTTCCCAGCCAGGTTCCAGCAGCTCGACAATGCACAATTGGTCTCTTGCATGTTCGCACTCGTTACAACGTTGATCAGACTATAGGTTAATGACAATCAGTCGAACGTCATCCTCTCGTACTGACACCAATACTACCACGAAGACCGACCTCTCGGCGGAAATGAGCGAATGAGCCACAGCAATGCTGACTACCTACACTTTTTGCTGGCGACTGTAAGTCGTGGAATACGTAAAGGACTGAATGCCACCGCCAGATTGCTCGAGTGGGAAAATGATGCAGCTATCCTTCCCTCTAAACATCGGCCATCAATGCATACACCTGCTGCGCAGCTTTTGGCACTTTTAGTCCCGCCTCACCACTCTCTTCAATCTCGATCATCTCCTGGGCGAAATCGCAAATGATGGACACCAAAGTCTCAACCTCCGCCTCGGTATTTGCACCGTGGAACATGAGTCGGATCCTGCTCTGCCCCTTGGGAACAGTAGGGTAGTCGATTGGGAATGCACTGACGCCAGAAAGTTGCAGATGAAAGACGAGCCAATAGTTGTACCGCTGCCGAGTCCAAAGGGGCACGCAGTGCGCCAGCCACTCACGCGAATCCCAGTCTTCGCTGACGGGGATGGACAAGATGCCTATTTCTGTAGCTTTGTTCCAGACTGGCTGGGAAGTTATGTTCTTGAAGAAGTGCTTGACGAGATGCTGAATGTTATCTTGCAGCTAACCAATCTGTTATCCTTCGATGGCCTCGATATGGATGGTACAGCCTCGGATTTGAAAGACGGAAAGGAATGTTCACTTACTTTCTGCGTTGCACCCGTCTTCAGCAGATCGTATCCCGCTCGGATGCCCGCCACAAGTGGAAAGGAAGGCGCAGTTGTGTAGATGACGGAGCGGGCAAAGTTCATCAGTGAGTTTCGCACTGTCGAGTTCCCAAGGATAACAGCTAAACAGAGCGAGTTAGGGATTGTGTTCTGCCATGGACGATTGGTGATTCTTACCACCTGTCGAAGCCATTGCCTTTCCGCAAGTGTGGAGCCGAATTGCAATTTCCTTCTCGAGTCCGAGGGCACTGACAAGGCCAGCACCCTTCGGGCCCAGTACGCCAGTCCCATGGGCTTCGTCCATACAGAACACGACATTTCCTTTGGGGCAGACCTCCTTCGAAACCCCAAGCAGCTCTTCGATAGGGCACGTATCGCCGTCCATACTATATACCGACTCGACGGATACAATGATGGAGCGCGAACCTTGTTTTATTAAGGGCTGCGAATCCATAACGGACACCAATGTGTTTCGGAATGAATCAACATCTTGATGGCGAAAGGGCATCTTGCACAGGCACAAGCTATGTTGCATGCCGTCATGTGTACTTGCATGGACGAGCTCGTCATATACAATCGCATCGCCGGGTCTCGGGATGGCAGAGTAGATGGCACCGTTGGCTTCATAGCCTGAGCCTACGATGAGGGCGGTCTCAGCACCGTGGAAGTCAGCAATCTCTTGCTCGACTTGCTCGATATACTCATAGTTCCCATCCATTAAGCGGGAACCTCCACTATAGAGAGGGAAGTTGGGATGTCGAGAAAGCTCCTCGAAGAAAGCGGTTCGTATTTGCCCCGTCTTTCCCAGTGAAAGCAGATCGTTAGAGCAGAAGTCGATGGCCTGTCCCGTTTTCCATGCGCTCTTGTATCGTGTATACATTCCATGGTCGGCTCTGCGAAGATCAAGGGCCTCTTCAAGGTTTCGATCAAAGACCGAAGCATCCTTCATCCCAGGCCCCTTCAACTTCTGGTTCTTAATCCACGACGCTAGCATAGCCTCAGCCATTGTCGAACGATAATGTTAAGAAGTGGTTTGTGAAGGTGAAGGTGTGGTATGTTGTACCTGGTCTGAAGAGGAGGTGTGTCGGAAGAAAAGTGAAGGTGGCTTAGATTCTCCTGATTCAAGCAACGTCTTGTCTGCGACACGACTCAAGCAGGAATCCTCAAATAAGAACCATCTCTTATCCAACAAAGCCACATCTGTGTGGAAGTCGTCGAAGAACGGAACCTTGACCCTCGGGGCCCCTTCCGAAACGCTGCTCAACACGGAATCCGGGCGCCGGAACCCGCCCCCCCTGCTGGCGAACGAACCCACTTGATCAATGTCGACGGCCGATGGTCTAGACTACCTTGGTCAGGACCATGCATTCAGCCAGAGGACGGTGTCGCCTTTCAGCTATTCACATGCGTGCCGGGATCTGCAACGCAAGTGACGGACGATAAGGAATACCCTTCGCCATCAGCTGGTTAGACTATCAGTCTAAGACGTTCGTATCTGTTACCTAGCCAAACCCATTGTACCATCCACGCTCTTCTTGCTGTCGGCAGCATGAATGTAGCACATGATCTACACAACAAGGTGATTGCTCTTTGGCCGAGATCCCTAGCAACGATTTCATCGTCGCCAATCGTTCTGATATCAGAAGTAGACCATATTCGTCACAGGGGGTTCCGGAGGGTTGGGTAAAGCGATATCTAAAGCATTAGCTGCCAGAGGTGGGTGTTCATCAACGATAGATCCTTCCTGGTTAATTCAACAGGGGCCCACGTTACAATATTCGCCCGTCGGCCGGGTCCTCTTGAGGACGCTAGAAAAGAAATCATGGCAACTACTTCGACGGCGAAGCAAGAAATCGGCGCGGTAGTCGTTGATCTCGCCAATGCATCTGAGGTCCAGTTTCCAAGGCCTCGATTAGGTTGGCGTGAGGAAGTGGACAAGGTAGCTGACCTCTCATCAGGTTACCCGAGCATTCAAGACGCAGCCTCGCATTGCAGATATCTTATACTGCGTGGCTGGGGGCAACCATGCTGAAAACGGATTCCTCGTGGACATCGAGGCAAGCGACCTGGACAATTGCATGAAAAACAATTACTTTGCCTCCGCGTACGCCGCGCAAGCGATGCTGAAGATCTGGACGGAGGACGATAAAGTAGGAATGACGCCGGGTTTGGGATCCCGGCTTCGGCAGATCATTTTCATCAACTCTGCGGGAGCATTCCTAGGACTGCCGGGGTCCATTGCCTACACACGTATGTGCTTCACTTTGCGGTCGAAGACGGGGGCAGAAGCACTGACGGGAATGTCGAAAAGCGGCCAAATGTGCCCTGCGTTGCTTGGCTGATACTTTACGAATGGAGGTCCTACGGTACACATGCCCGACATCTACCTACACCATCCACTGCGCGTTCCCCGCCGATTTCATCTCGCCTGGATTCGTGCTCGAGCAAGAGACGAAGACGCAGCTGACCAAACGCATGCAAGGGTTAGCGACGAAGAGGAGTATTTCGGAGCTCGAATCTCGCTTCCCGTCGTCGGAGACGATTGCTTCGCTCACCATTGCAGCGGTGGACAAGGGCGATTTCATGATTTGCCCTGGCTCCATGGCTTCGTCGATGCTGTTCACCAACATGGTTGGGCCTTCACCCAAGCGGGGACTCGGTATCGTCGACTCTCTATCAGGTATCATTGTGGGATGGTTCGTTTGGCCAGTTCTGAGACGGAAGTGGGAGGCGATGTGTAGGAAAGACGGCGAGGATTCTAGAAGGGGTCTGTCTGACCTGACACGCTGAAGTGGGCGTACGATCGGGTGCAGGCCTCGCCGTCATCCCTGTCTTCTCGATGTGGCCGATGGTGTCGTGCTAACACTTGTGTAAGTGAATCAAGCTGATGTAGAAAAGACGCTCGAGGCAAGGTTGCCATGGAATGATTAGTATCTGCTTCAAACAGACCAAAACCTTTGAAGGGTATGCATGTTGGTTAACGAAGCAAGCCAAATCGACCATGAAGTAGGGTAGGTCGTGTTGCTGCTCTTCTACGTTTTACGCGAATTAAGCTGAGAAAAGAATACATGATTCGATGCCGTTTTGGCGAACGCAAAGCTGTCTCTCCTATCCCTCTAACTGATAGCGTATTAATCTTACCATTCAATATTCTCCCCCGCCAGAGTAGCTTGGATTTACACGTCTATGCCTAACGTCGGAGCAATCGATAGAACGAGATCCTTTATCGAGGTAGCGACTGTCGTAGCCTCCCATTGCGATTGGTCTGACGAGTCTGGTAGGGCAAAGGAAACACGCATCCTAGCAGACGGAGAGATAGCCGGGATAACCTTGTCCCATACCAAGCTTCCCAGCAGTGCACTCCCGGCTGATCATGGTGTCTGGATTTGGACTGAGGGTCGGTGATATTCAGCCTCTTCAGCGACTGGTACCGTATGACAACCTTTGAATGTTGCGCTATCCTTTACGTCAACACTGCAATAGGACTACGAAGGACCCAAGGCATCCCGTCCCGTCCTCTGTATTTCGACAATGGGCCTGGAGACGACCGGTGGGCCGGAACCCGTCAGCCGCGACGGGGCGATTGGATCCGATGATGACAGGGTTCCGTGATGTCCACAGAGTTACCTTACATCCTGCTCAAGATAGCGGTGTGCATTTCCATCTTAAAAGCGGGTGTGCATTGCAGAGTCTTGTGGAACAAAGTCGCCGCAGCACACCGTCACCCCATCCCTAGCCACCTAATTCTTGTTCAGCTAGCTTTGTTTCAATTCAAAGACCTGCTCTACATCATGGCGCCTCCCGGTCTATCTGTGGTCGACGGCGCGAACGATGATGGTCATCCGTTCACCAATGGCAATGCCAAAGCAATCACGAATGGTGTGACGCTCAATGGACACGCTGAGCATCAGCTCAACGGCCACCGCACTACCAATGGAACCACACTCAATGGACATTCTGCGAGAGACTATCCCCCTGTCGACAAGTTCGTCAATGGGAGCAGCAGTGACGGAGAGACCCCCATCGCCGTGTGCGGCATGGCCGTTCGCCTTCCTGGCGGAGTGACGACGCCTCAGCAACTATGGGACTTCCTGCTTGCCAAAGGCGATGCACGAACGCGTGTCCCCGAGACCCGATACAACATATCCGCCTATCATTCCACCACACCAAAGCCTGGCACCGTCGCCACAGAGTATGGATTTTTCCTGGACGAGAGTGTCGATCTGGGAGCTTTGGACACCTCTTTCTTCACCATGCCACGGACGGAGGTAGAACGTGCAGATCCGCAGCAACGCTTGATGTTGGAAGTCGCGAGGGAGTGCATCGAGGACGCCGGGGTGACCAACTGGAGAGGAAAGACCATCGGCTGCTATATCGGCAGCTTTGGCGAGGATTGGACCGAGATGTTCGCCAAGGAGTCGCAACAGTATGGTATGCATCGCATTGTTGGTTATGGAGATTTTGCACTCGCAAACCGCGTCTCTTATGAGATGGATCTACGTGGCCCAAGGTATGGCGTGGCTGCATACCGAAACGCTTCGATGCCTTCGCTAATGCCTGTTAGCATGACTCTCCGTACGGGCTGCTCGGCAGCCCTCGTGGGCCTTAACGAAGCTTGCATGGCCATTTCCAGGGGCGACTGCGAAGCTGCACTCGTTGGCGGTGTAAATCTAATTATAGGCCCAGGCATGACGACTGCTATGACAGAGCAAGGGGTGCTGTCCAAGGACGGTTCATGCAAGACTTTCTCCGCCGATGCGAACGGATACGCCCGCGGCGAAGCAATCACAGCCATTTATGTCAAGCCGCTTAGTCACGCTATCAGAGATGGCAACCCAGTTCGAGCGGTCATTAGGGGAACCTCCACTAATGTTGATGGAAAGACTCCTGGAATGTCGTACCCCAGTACGACGGCTCAAGAAGCAGTGATGAGACGAGCATACAAGATCGCCGGTATCTCGGACTATGGACTAACCGCCATGGTCGAATGCCACGGCACGGGTACTCCTGTAGGAGACCCGATTGAGGCCAATGCTGTTGCCCGGGTGTTTGGAGAGGCCGGTGTATATATTGGTTCAGTCAAACCTAACTTGGGACACGCAGAGGGAGCATCAGGGCTGGTGTCAGTGATCAAAATGATACTTGCCTTGGAAAACCGCATAATACCCCCGAACATTCGGTTCACGGATCCTAACCCGGCTATACCTTTCAAGTCTGCCAAGTTGACTGTCCCTCTTGATCCCATTGCATGGCCACAGTCACGTCACGAACGTGTGAGCGTAAATTCGTTCGGTATTGGTGGAGCCAATGCTCATGTAATTCTGGATTCTGCCGCGAGCTTCAACGCATTACCTGAAATACCGGGAAGACCGACAACACCCCATTTATTATTGTACTCGGCAAATTCTGCGAAATCTCTGAGCAAAATGACTGCGAATTATCAGCAATTTGTGGAACAAAACCCAGACAGCGTGGCTGATCTGGCATACACTCTGGCTAACAGGAGGGAGCATCTACCGCATCGGAGTTTTTCTATAGTCAACAATGGTGTCATGGGCAACATCGCACCACCTACAAAAGCTGGCCAAAGACCTAGCCTCGTGATGGTGTTCACAGGCCAGGGAGCACAGTGGCCATTGATGGGCCGGGAATTAATCCAATCCAGCACGACCTTCAGAGACAGCATTCGATCTCTGGACCGCTATCTGAGCAAGATGGTGCGAGACATACCGTCATACTCGATTGAAGAAGAACTTCTGAAGCCAGGAAAGAAAAGTCGATTGAACGTTGCAGAGCTGTCTCAGCCCCTTTGTACTGCAATTCAAATCGCACTGGTTGACACCCTCGATGCCTTAGCTATCGCGCCTGATGCTGTCGTTGGTCATTCAAGCGGTGAAATTGCTGCAGCATATTGCGCTGGCGCTCTTTCGGCCGAAGAATCGATTATGGCGGCTCATCACCGTGGAGCCGTGACCAAGAGACAAACGAGAGTTGGTGCCATGGCAGCTATCGGAATGAGCTGGGAAGAAACTGAGCCATACCTACTTCCGAACGTCACGATTGCTTGCGACAACTCATCCAAGAGCGTCACCATTTCGGGCGACGCTGACGCGGTTAAAGCTGTTATTGTCGGTATCCACAATGCACGTCCGGATGTCATGGCAAAGCTACTCCAAGTCGACAAAGCTTACCATTCCTATCATATGGCCGAGATTGGCGGGTATTATCACTCTTTGATCGATCCGAACATAGGTGGAAAACAACCCACGAAGCTTTTCTTCTCCAGTGTGACAGGCAGCCTTTTGACCGAAGAACACAATCTTGGTGCGAGATACTGGCAGGACAACCTGGAATCTCCAGTACGATTCCGCGAGGCGGTCACAAGTATTCTACAGCACGAGGTTGGAAAACATGCCGTCTTCCTCGAGATAGGACCTCATTCAAGCCTCGCGGGTCCCCTGAGACAAATCTTCACCCAAAACTCCTCTACCGCCCAGTACGCCTCGGCTATGGTCCGCAACCAGAATTGCACGGAGTCTTTACTAACGGCTATGGGAAAGCTCCATTCGCTTAACCTCCCGATTGACTTGGAGTCATTATATCCTACTGGCTCTTGCCTTCCGGACTTACCCAGATACCCCTGGAATCATGAGGACATCTATTGGTATGAGCCTCGAGTTTGTAAAGAGTGGCGATTCCGGAAAAATCCGTATCATGATCTCCTGGGCGTCAGACTGCCCGAAAGTACAGATATCGAGCCTATGTGGCGAAATCTACTTCACCTGCAGAACGTTCCTTGGATTCGCGATCATAAAGTTGCAGATGACATTGTATTCCCTTTCGCTTGTTACATTGCTCTTGCGGGCGAAGCGGTAAGGCAGGTCAGTGGTATCGATCAGGGGTTCAGTCTCCGGAACCTCATTGTGAGCGTGGCGCTCGTTCTACCTGATGGGAAGCCAACTGAGATCATGACCACGTTTCGGCAGCAGCGCTTGACCAATACTCTTAATAGCCAATGGTGGGAATTCTCAGTTGCCTCTTACAATGGACATGCGTGGACCAAACACTGCACAGGCGAGGTAACAGCACGGTCCTCAAGTCTTGGGCCGGCGTCGGAGCTCGAGGTTCTTCCGCGCAAGGTTGGTGCACGAAAGTGGTATGACACCATGCGACGTGCCGGTCTCGAGTTGGGGCCATCTTTCCAAACGCTTGAAACCGTTGACACTTCGACGAACACGGAGAACCGTGCCGTGGGAAAGGTCCTTAATGGTCGGCAGGGTGACGAGGCTAACTACCACATACATCCAACGGTTCTGGATGGAACATTACAGCTTTTGGGCGCTGCTTGTGTGAATGGATACTCACGCAAGTACAAGAACTGGCTTCCAACTAGTATCAACAAGCTCAATATCTCTCGCAGTACTTCGACCATGGTCTCTTGTGTTTCAGCCAGAGCAACAGGCAACTCGTCAGTTGTCGGTGAGGCACGTTGTATCTCTGACGGCGTGGTCGTTGTGGAAGCCTCTGGCATACGGACCTCCCTTGCGGAGGCTTCCCTTTCGTCTGAAACGAAGGATACTCACGCCGCAGGCCGATACGAATGGGGCCTGGACCTTGACTTTTTGGATGTTGGGACACTCACTAGGCCGCCCACAAATCATGCCCCATACATGCCTCTACTCCATGAGTTGAGCGATCTTTGCTTGAGATCATCGCAAAAATCGTTGGCTGGTTCAAAAACAAAACTCGATCATATGCGAAAGTACGCAAATTGGATCGACAAAGAGGCTCAAGCGGTGGCTCTTTCGAGGCCTTACAACCTCTCCGGAGATACCGTTTCTGCCAGAATCCAAGATCTGGTGCAGCGTCTCTCTGATACGCCAGCAGCCAGTGCAGCAACTGTCCTTTACGAGATTTGTGCTAAGACCGATCGCCTCATGTCGGGCCAGACGCTTGAAGGTATACTTTCCGACGAGACGCTACGAAATCTCTACAGTTTTATAGATCAACGTGGTAGAAGCAAATTCGTTCAGCACTTGGCTCATTCCATCCCTAACATACGGATTCTCGAGATTGGGACCGGAAGGGGCTCATCAGCGAGGGAGATTTTGGCAGATCTCACCCTCCCCGGCGGCGAAATCCGTTGCTCAAAGTACACTCTCACTGCGACGGGCTTTATCTCGGCAAAAGATCAGCAAAAGCTGTTCCCAAATATGGAGTTTACCACTCTTGATATTTCTCAGGATCCGTGGGAGCAAGGGTTCGAGGACCGCCAATATGACTTAGTTGTTGCAACGAACGTTCTTCATACCACTAAAAACATCCAGAGAAGTCTGGTGAACATCAAGAAACTCCTCCATCCGGCCGGTCGACTGTTATTGCAGGAACTGTGTCCATCGTCCAAATGGGTCAACTACATCTTTGGAGTCCTGCCAAGCTGGTGGTATGGTAATATGGACAACAGGGTTGATGAACCGTACATCGGCAGGGAACGCTGGGAGTCGGAGCTTTGCGCTGCCGGTTTCGATCCAGTAGAAGGAACGGCCTTGGATTCGGAAGAGCCATATCATCTGAACGCCATCATGGTGGTAAGGCCATCCTCGGTGAAGAAGGCCAGAAAACGAGTGACGCTACTCTGCCGTGACCGAGGAGATGATGGCGATGCCACCCAAATTCGATCGCAGCTGGTAAAGAACGGACACGAAGTCGACACGTGTACTATAGAGGACACGCCCCCACCCGGGCAAGATGTCATCTCTCTGTTGGACAGAGACGGGCCATTCTTCGAGACGATGGACTCTGCCCGCTTCCTGGCATTCAAGCATTTCCTGCTCAACCTTGGCGATTCTGGCGTGCTGTGGATTAATCCTCTTTGCCAGATAGGTTGCCAAGATCCCAGGTACGCACAAGTCATAGGCCTCGCAAGGACTATCCGCACCGAGATGTTGATTGACTTTGCCACCTGCGAAGTTGATGATTTGGCTTCGTCATATGAAGCAGTCATGCGGGTCTTCACGAAATTCCATAGGAGAGAAGACAATGACAAGCTGAAACCGGATCTCGAGTACGCAGTACGCAAAGGAGAAGTGCATGTGGGAAGGGTTTATCCGCTCGCATTACATAAAGAGCTTCTTATTTCGGAGCCAAGTGACAAAGCTGTCCTCGACATCGGCACACCAGGTCGTCTGAACACTCTGCATTGGTCTCGACAGGTAATCCCTGAACTTCAAGCCGATCAAGTGGAGATCGAGGTGTATTCTGTGGGCTTAAACTTCAGGGTAAGGGGCATCATCATCGCTCGGATTCTCCGCTAACAACGGTGTCAAGGACGTTCTAGTCGCTATGGGCATAGTTGAGCTCCCTGAACGTGTATTCGGCCTTGAGGCGGCCGGGATCGTACGCCGCACAGGGCCCCAAGTGAAAGGACTCAAAACTGGTGATCGGGTTGCGTGCTTGGAGCGGCATGCTTTCTCCAACCTCATCAACAGCTCTGAGTTGCTTTGCGTCCAGATCCCCGATTCTCTAACATTCAACGAAGCAGCGACCATGCTCATTCCATATGCTACTGTCATCTATTCCCTGATCACCGTCGGAGGCCTCGCGAAAGGACAGGTATGTGAAGTCCATGCCCTGTTGCGTTCATGCTGATCGAGTGTAGTCCATACTTATACACAGCGCGTGCGGTGGAGTAGGTTTGGCCGCTATACAAATCGCACAGATGATAGGGGCAGATATCTACGTGACCGTTGGCAATGGCGAAAAGAGAGATTTCTTGACGCAAAAGTTCGGGATCCCCGGGAATAGGATCTTCAATTCAAGAGACAGCTCGTTTAAGGAGGATATCATGCGTGAAACCCAAGGTGATGGTGTCGATGTGGTACTCAATTCTCTTTCCGGCGAACTGTTGCACGCTACCTGGTCATGTGTTGCAGCTTTCGGTAAGATGATCGAGATCGGTAAAAGGGATTTACTCGGCGGTGGCAAGCTCGACATGAATACCTTCCTAGCCAATCGCAGCTATTGCTGTGTCGATATTGATCAATTTAGGAAGAAGCCCGAGGTTTTGAAGCAGTAAGTTGCGGAGCGAGGAGCATGATGCCCAAGGAAAGATGACTTTAACTAACCATGGCATCTAGGCTCCTCGACTCGACCATGGATTACTTTAGGAAGGGATCTATAACCCCCATTCAACCAATCGAGATGTTTAATGCGGCCTCGGTCGAAGATGCATTCAGGTATATGCAAAAAGGTCAGCACATTGGCAGAGTCGGTGTTTCACTACAGGATTCACCGGCCATTGCCGAACCAGCCATTAAAACCGCAGGGAGGGTGCAGACAATCACATTCAACAGTTCCGGGTCATACCTCCTCGTCGGTGGCCTGGGTGGCCTTGGTCGCGCAATATCCACATGGATGATTGATCACAAGGCTCGGGAATTGATCTTCCTCTCCCGACGCGCAGGCACGGGTGTCGGGGACGAAACTTTCGTCAACGAGCTCAATAGCATGGGTTGTGAAGTCAAGCTAGTCCAGGGGGACGTCACGAATTATGACGACGTGACAAAAGCAGTTGCAGCCGCGAACTTTCCCCTTAAAGGAGTCCTTCAGATGACCATGGTTCTTCGTGATCAGAACTTCAGAAGTATGACACTCGAAGAATGGAACGCGGCCACTATGCCCAAGGTTCAGGGGACGTGGAATCTCCATAACGCCACCGTGTCCGCTGGTGTCGACCTTGATTTCTTCATTTTTCTCAGTTCCCTGTCGGGCCTATTCGGACAGCCGGGTCAAGCGAACTATGCCAGTGCGAACGCCTTCTTGGACGCATTCACTCAATACCGAAGGGGACTGGGTCTTCCAGCTTCGGTGATCGATCTTGGCTCGGTCGAAGATGTCGGCTTCCTTTCACTGAACCAAGGGTTGATGGAGCAACTAAGAGTCGTCGGCTTTACAGGTGTCACGGAGCGAACTCTTCTCGACGCCATGACAGCAGCCTGTACGCCTTGTCGATCCATGCACAAGAAGACAGCGGTAGCATCCACGGATTCCGGCTTCGTCGACGGCAACGCTTTCGTCATCGGCCTCGGCTCCGCAGTGCCCCTGAACAGCCCCAGCAACCGCGCTGTCTGGAGGAGAGACCGTCGTATGGCAATCTACCACAACGAAGGCCACGGCGGCGCGAGCGGTGACACCCGGGCAGCCAACGAGACGCTGAAATCGTACTTGAACGATGCCAAAGCGGACCCTTCGCTCCTCAAAACGGCGGAAGCTTCCAACCTCTTCGCGATGGAAATCGGAAGGAAACTGTTGGATCTCTTGCTGCAGCCGCAAGAGGAGCTGAACATGGAGCTGCCGCTGGTCGACCTCGGATTGGATTCCCTGGTGGCGCTCGAACTGCGGGCGTGGTGGAAACAGGTGTTTTCGTTTGATATCAGTGTACTTGAGATGTTAGGGATGGGGTCTCTTGCTGCGCTTGGGCAGCATGCTGCTGATGGTCTCATGGCAATTGCGCTGGAAGAGAACGGCAAGATCGGATCTGCATAGCTGTCTCTGGCTATCGGTGATTGGGACTGGACAGCGAGCTATATGCGGGCGGAAGTGGGAGGCCGAGTTTCAGTGTGAATCATGCATTTGTATTTACTTAAAAGGCAATATTTTAGACATCAGCTGTCTGTTGCCAGCACGGCTTGTGATTTGAGTAGCTCTCTGAAGGGTACCGGTAAGGTACCTCTGTGCTTTTGTTATGGCGACGTCCTGTCGCAATAGCCGTACCATATCGTCTAGTGCGTGCCAAGAGATTAGATTCGCACATGCCAGGGCCGCTCCCGTTGCATTTACCAACCGCCTGGGACAATGGAAGGCAAACAGCGCTCGGAAGATTACGCCCATGACAGCCATGCACACCGCATTTCTTCGCTCGGACCATGAGAGGGGTGATCTTCACAAGCCTTAGGTCATTTCCGCCGAGGAGAGGCCCTTCTACTCCTTGCTTACCATGCATGCTGAATCTGACAACCCATCGAGCCGGTGCGCAGTAAAGAGCATTACATCAAGTAGGACGTGGTCTTTGCAGTAAGTAGGTCTCTTGGTTTCTTTGGTGCCGATGTTTCACTACTTATCATCATGTCTGTGCTGCGGTATTGTTCGAAAGACCTGTCAACTGCCCTTCATTTCAACATCACTACTGTCTAGTGCATCAATGGATTTGTACAAGTAAGTCATGCTGCGCGGCTGCCGGAATCCGAAGGGACACGGCCGGGACCCTGACAGCAGGACGAGCTCAACAGTCAACATACCCTTTGTCCCACCGAAATGAGGTGAACTGGAGATCCATCAAAGCTAGGGCTATTGTTCTCGCGTATTACCATCACAGAGTGCTTTTGCCCGGCCATCTCATTAATCCCACGGAATCACTTTCAACATGGCACCTTCGATCAATGCACAGAATGCTAATCAACTGCGATCCGATGCGTCGGCGCAACAGGTCAACCATGTTTTCAGACCCAGGAAGTCCTTCATCCTTGCCTTTGCTTCCATCTGCATCATCACTCTAGCCGCAGCTCTTGATGCTACCTCTCTGAGCATCGCCCTTCCAGTCATCACCGAAAGGCTCAATGGTACCGCCCTCGAGGCTTTCTGGTCGGGAACCTCCTTTCTCGTGGCCTCGGCCGTTGTCCAGCCCGTCATTGGGGGATTAAGCCATGTGTTTGGGAGAAAGCAGGTAGGATCCCCCAATGGATGTTGCTTGGGGAGAAGCTAACCCTTACCATCGTCTCATTCTAGTTGGTGCTCATCTCGGCTTTTCTTTTCGCCAGTGGGTCTCTCATAGGTGCCCTAGCTGTCAATTTCGCCATCTTGTTGGTCGGCATCCTCAGAAGCTGGATTCAAGCACATGCTGACCATCTCAGACTTGGTGGCCGCACTGTTCAAGGTCTGGGAGGCGGAGGAATCTTGGCTCTTGGGGAGATCCTCACCACAGACCTCGTCCCCCTGTCTGTTCGAGGTTCATGGTTGGGCTACATTGGTATTCAATCTCCATATCAGCCTCACCGTCCCCCAGCTCACTTCTTTCAGGTGGTATATGGGCCATCGGGACTGTCTTGGGACCTCTGACGGGTGGAGGTGAGCGTTGCATACCTCATGACTGATTAATTTCTGACTTTCCAAAGCCTTCGCCCAAGCCTCCCACGCAAGCTGGAGGTGGATCTTCTGGATCAACTTACCCCTCATCGGTATCGGGACCATCGCGGTTGTCTTCTTCTTGAAGATTCAAAGACTACAGGGAGCGATATCTCTCAAAATTCGTAGGTTCGATTGGGTCGGATCTACCATCTTCATCGCTTCTGCAGTCTCCTTTTTGATACCCATAACGTGGGGTACGTACATCGTCGATAAACCGCTAAACCTGCCTTTCCCACTTACCATCCCGATAGGCGGTGTAATGTATCCATGGGACTCGTGGCACACTCTCGTTCCGATCTTCATTGGGGCAGCTGGACTAGTAGCATCAGGTTTCTACGAGTACAGTCTCTCGGCCAAAGCGTTCGACGCAGAAGGGAACAGCCTTCCCGGGAACAAGATACAGCCCATCTTGCGATTCAGCATTTTCAACAATTGGACATTGAAATTGCTCTATTTCCAGACACTGATCCACGGGATGATCCTCTGGTCACTGTTGTATTACCTTCCTCTCTACTACGAGGGCGTCCGAGGGTACACGCCCATCATCGCAGGTATCGCTGTCCTCCCCGAGACCGTCCTCATTGCCCGTAAGCCCTAATCCACAAACCCTCAGAAATGAGCACTGAAAAGTTCCAGCAATATCAATATTGATTGGGGTTGTAAGTTCCAAAACCGGGCGATACAGATGGGCGATTTGGATTGCGTGGGCAATGACAACCGTCGGATTCGGTTTACTTTATCTCCTCGATTCGAACACCAGTATCCCCGCTTTCATCTTCCTGAACGTCCCCGTAGCCATTGGAACTGGCATGGCTTTCATTTCCATGTCGCTAGGCATCCAAGCTGCCGGCAGGCCACAGGATGCGGGTCATTCCATCACCTTCTACTCATTTATTCGCGTCTTTGGTCAGTCCCTCGGCGTTGGCGTTGGAGGAGTTGTTTTGCAGAACCAAATGCGAGAGAACCTGAACAAATACACATTGCTAGCTCATTCGGCTGAGGAATACAGCAGAGATTCGACCGTGGTCGTTAGCATTATTCAGGGGATGGAGCGGGGGATCGAGAAGACACAGCTCGTTCAGGCGTACGCGGATTCTATCAAGACGATCTGGCTTGTCATGGCTGCTCTGAGTGGAGCGGTCTTCATCTCTACTCTATTTGTGAAAGGGTATTCTCTGGATCAGAAGCTGGAGACCCTTCAGGGACTCAACGACGGGGATAGCGAGAAGGCGGAGGAAGGAATCGAACAAGCAGCCGTTACTTAAGATGCAGAGTTTGCATAATCGATGGCCGGTGTAGATGCTATGGAGCATGTGATACTGAGACTGAGAGTCTTGATACACCAATGTGTAATGGGAGTCTATGCACAAAGTTCCAGAAGCTGACTTTTTTGGATGGTTCTTTGTTTGAGGCTCTTCAAGAAGAAGGACGCGCTCCGTTTCGATTCCATTCGGGAGGATGGGCCGGTATGTGTGCCTGTGGGTCCCACTTACCTTAGTTCTACTTGCATGGCAAATTAATGCGTCGGACACGGAACCCAGGCAGAATATTGCGACAGTTCTCAGACCTCATACACCGTCATCCAATCTTACAAATAGTAAAACATCTCGCGCTGTTTATCCTCTGACTAAGATGACTGCGAACTGTATGGAGTGCACGTGACCCGTAACTTCCTTGCGCATCTGCTTTTGGATCCCGTCACAATGCCGGTGACGTTGAGAGAACCGTTGTGGTAATGATAAGACAACCCCTTGGCAGATCGGCGAGGCTAAAAAGTGACAGCTCCCAACTAGGACAAAGGTAAGGTAACGGCTGGGACTCTGGCGCCAAGACCAAGGTAAGAGCTCAGAGTCAGAGCTGGTTAAGCTGAGACGAGCTAGCTGCATAGAGTATGTTGTACGTGAGTGGCTCGCGGTGAGCAGAACAACCCGGACACTATCCGTAAGCATATAGTCTCATGCATTAGGTTGGCAGGGCATCCGATTTAGCTGGCAGTCGTTGTTTCGAGTGCCCAATCCGGCATTCGATCTGGCTGGCAGTCGTGGTTTCGAGTGCCCAATCGAAGTGTCCGAACGATTCTGCTCGCCGCGAGCGTTACTACGTGCCCGTCGCCATCTCGGACCGAGATGGCCTTCGCAAGCTTGCTTACCTTACTCAAGCCACTCTCGGTTCTCTGATATCATATGGTTGATTACCTTAACGTGCCACCATTCATTGACCTACTGGTCGGTGCAATCGAGGCCCAAGATGGCCTCATGAAGCCTGATCGAATCCGGCAGGGTGAGACACACTGTCTTTTGCTGACAGATATTCTAGGCGAACTGACCACAATATAAGCGGTGTGCGGAGTTTCACGCACATTGGGCGCTGGTCTCGCTGTCACCGCTGCTCACAGCCACTCACAGAGCATCCGTAAGAGCAGCTCCAGTGCGGCGGTCAAACTAGCTAGCGGATGAAAACGCGTACACAGAGGCCTACAATACTTGGTGGAAGACCTTACCGACTGCAGATCACGAAAGCATCTCGCAACAATATGTCTCCGGCCCGTTACTCTGACCTCAGCGCAGCTGATGCGTCCATGGTTCGTTCGATACTGTCAGCCTCGTTGGTGCCAGTAAATTTGTTTCCATCCACACAGCCACCCCAAATACCCTGCCTGTGCTTTCACCACAGGAGCACGTTTCGTGACGGAGCGCTGGGTATGTGAGGCTCCGGTCCCAAACCTGTGGTTAAATACGGTCGCTGCAATATTCTCAGAGAACCCTTGGATGCTGGAAAGGTTGTTTGGCATGCCAATGTTGTATTCACTTGGCCCTGCATAACCGCATCTTTTGAAGGAACAGCCAAATCATACATGCGGTCTTTACAATGGTTCACAAGCTTTCTAGATCTTCGGTGAATATTCAGTCTTGGTAATCTGCTCGGCAGTATGAACTGATATTTCCCTCGCCCGGCTCAGCAGCGACCAGGGACTACTTCTTCAATCCTGGACGAATGACGGATACTTCATTACCGTAGTCTTGTTTAACTCTAACACCGACGCAGCCTGTCAACCATGCCCTTGGGAAAGCGAAATCGGGCGTTACACGAAGAGGTACGGGAATCCCGATCCATTGAAACTATCCTTGGATGCGAGCCCGCCGAACTAAACTCCGCACAGATGGCGAGCGAGACGACTGGCAAAGAATATCCCGGTGAGTGGACCCACCCAACTACAGTATACTCTGGAGAAGGACAGGGTTAATGCCTACGGGTAGTGTGTAACCAATGCCGGACGAAGAAGATACGTTGTGGGAGAGAGAAGCCGAATTGTTCCAATTGTACGCGCGTCGGGCAGAGATGTGAATGGTCTGGCCAAGGGAAGAAGCCAAATCAAACAACCTTACTGTAAGCAGACCCCCAACAATCTGTTCCATATGGAAAGGAGTTTTCCGCTCACATGTAAATAGTAGCCATAGCATCGTCGGGTTGAGCAGCCGTCTCGAGCACCTCGAAGTAAGTCTGACGCGTTTCTTCTGCGGATTAAGCTGAAATCCCCTCTTAAGACCTCGTTGTCGGATATACAAAGGTCTCTCATGAGGCTCGAGCTAGAGGCCGTAAGAAACCCAGACTCCTCTAAAGGCTCGCAATCCAGTCCTACTTGGTCCTTCGAAGGAAACACCCCGCCTGCTCCTCAAGCGACCATAGCGAAATTTAGGAAGCCTGTAGGCCATTTCCTTCCCATCCATAACGGAACCAGTGGTCGAAGGTA
Source organism: Rusavskia elegans (assembly GCA_011316305.1). NCBI lineage: Eukaryota > Fungi > Ascomycota > Lecanoromycetes > Teloschistales > Teloschistaceae > Rusavskia > Rusavskia elegans. The sequence continues at coordinate 374,777 of SAUG01000072.1, forward strand.
CTTTGGTCCCACCTGTCTGGAGTCTTTGATGCACGACATGAACACGCGAATCATTCAGCCCCTTCAAGACTCCAGACCTGAGATTGAGACGATGGGTGCAGCCGTCCTATCAGCCCATCACAAGATTGAATCTCTTCTGGGCCGAGATGACGAGCTAATTCAGAACGGGTCTGTGCCAACAAGCCCTCCCTACTCTGTTCTGGAGGCCATGATTGAGACATATTTTGCCGCTATCAACCCCTACTTCCCCATCTGGACCAGGGGACACTTCGTCCAACTTGCAATAGCCTCGCAACGTTTCGAGGGTCCTGACCAAGACCTCGCATTCATCACATGTTCGAATAATCTTATACTCATGACCTTAGCAGCAAATTCTCTGCGTTCCCGGTCAGCTCAGCAAGCGCAAACAACGCACAAATCACAGTCCTCATCAGTCGACTTCGATCTAACCAGAACCTTCCTCACCAATGCGAAGCGAGCCATCCAGAACGTAGAACTTCTGCTCTCACCCCGTTTGATTAACGTACAGGCACTCCTATCCCTGGTAAGCCACCAGCCCCACGAGTGAACTCGTCTTCGGACAATCAGCTAACATCACTAAGTGCATAGTAGCACAGGAACACCTGTCATCTCGGCTGTTTGGGATGCTGTTTGGTCTTGCTGCTCAATGCGCTAATTCTATCGGTCTACACCAGTGGGATCACGCTCAAAATCAAACCAGCGAGGACGAGATCCAGGAGCGGCAAAACGTATCTTATTGCCTGTATATCCTTGATAAGGCAGTCTGCTGGACAATTGGTACAAGCCCCAGCGTTTCAAGATTTGATGTACACATCACCTCCGACGCGATAAGAGATGGTAACAAGGCGGCCATCGACTTGGTAGCGAAAGCCAAGCTCGCCGAAATTGAGGAAACCATCTATGCAACCATCTATTCATACAAGGCCAAAGCCAAGACCGAAGAGCAAGCGCAGTCCGCCATGTCGAAGATCAATCTCAAACTCCAGCAGTGGTTGACAGAGTCACGAATCGACACCGTGGATGTGGAGCACACCGGCACCCAAGTCCCTCCCGCGAAGCTTGAGCTGTTAATCGCTTTCTTTTCGGTGCGACTATTACTTATCTCCCCCTTTCAAAACCATGAGCTCGAACGCGTAGAATGTGCACGAAAGTGCATCAGGCTGTTGCTGCGTCTTTGGCAGTCTACTCTCGAACTAGGGCAGTATCTGGCGCTCTCTCAGTAAGCTTCAAGGACCCCCTAAAAGCTCTTGCGAAATGGAGCCACCGGAAGCAGAATTGACTTCTCGAACACTAGGCTCACTGCGTCTCATCCAGCGCTATACCTCAACGAACTTTTCGCGCATATTGTCAGTGGCCCGGCGGACGACTCGGATGTACAGTTACTTCAATCCTTCGTAGATATGCTTCAGACCCTCACCGATTCTAGAGAGGAGACCGCATATAACACACGTCTATTCGACTTTTCTCTCGTTCTCCTCAGCATCATTAACGCCATCCAATCACAGGCGAAGAACCACCGAGGAAGACCGCAGACAAGTCTTAAAGGGCTGCAATCAGCAAAGCATACCACATCCTCCCAATGCAGCATGTCTACACTCCAGAGCCCCGGATCGGACACCTCTCTTCACCACAACAACGGCGGCGGCGACCACTGCAACCAGAATCAAACCTCTCTCTTCCAGGAAGTCCACCCGCCCAGTCCTTCGATTCTCACAAGCGAGCTATTTTTCCGGGGCATGGTCGATGATGACCCATTCACTCTCCTCGCGCCTGCAGACCTTGAATTCCCTCTCGCTGTATCCGACAATAGCTCTTCCACCGACGAGCTGGTTGCTTTCATGGAAGGGCTGGAACGCGGAGGTCCGTTCGACGGGACTGGCTTCTTGTCTTACGCTGATGAGTCTCGCTAGCCGTTCGAGGAACAATGGGGTTGCGAGACTCTGGATCTTGTCGGAAGTATGTCTTCGCAGGGAGGAATGGAGTCTTGTTGATTGTCGTGGAATACAGGGCAATGTCGATCAGGGTTCAAGAGGGGTGTGCTAAGGCTGTCTTGACAAATCGACATGTGAGCGTATGGGTCTTCCTGGCGACCAGACCAGCGTTTGATCGGGGGGCTGAGTAGAACCTGGGCAGAAAGGGGGCGCGGTCCCCTTTTCGTACTGGAACTGATTGGAATTTCTGCTACGGATGGCTGGCTCTTCTTGATGCTACATTCGTTGGCGCCATTTGCGGGTCATCATGTGTATTTGTGCTTGATCAGATACTCCAGCTACGATCCCCACTGGCCCTTAGGCGTTTCTGGAATGCATGCGGAAATAATTCACCCAGCTGTTCCTCTGATCGACCAAGCTAGGTAGCTTGACCACGACAGGGAACTTCAATCACCCTTCTTCAAGAGTCGAAGCGTTGTCTTGGAGCCTGCCGGCTTCGAACCCATCCTCATACGACCAGACCACGTACCTGGAGAAAAGACTCGAACTCTATTGAATTATCGCTGAATATCTTGGGCGATGTATCGTCAGAGACACTAATGCATTTGGATGGTTCTTTAAGCTCTGGTACAAGTATTGGCCCGCTTGTTATAAAGTCATGGCGACGGCCCTTCGGCGCGAAAAGTTCGAAGGGTAGACCAGTGCGACCTACTCGGCGACGTCGGCTGGGCGTGACACTGCGAACCACCTGTCGGACGAGGAGGTTCGTATCTGAACAGTCATGCTGTTGGTCAAAAGCTCCACCATTCAATGGTCCTTGTGCAGAGCCGCGGTGGAGAAATGGTCGCTACTGTCCACGGCCAGATTGCGGGCCCCTCGGACGACTGTCAGTGCTTCGGCCTCGACGGCCACCTCGGAAACGACCACCTGGGGGCTCAAACGAAGGGGCATCCGGTCGCAATACGGATTGTGCCACACGGTCAGGGTTTTCTGCAGCCCAGATCCTCGAATCCTACTTCCTTGTTAGCTATCCGTTACATACATCCAATGGTTGGCAAGAAAGCATTCGACACCCCGATTGACGGTCATGATGAGTCCCCTGACTTGGCATGGCAAGTGAAAACATTTCATGGTGTACGTACCCTCTCGGCCTCTTAAATCCTCCGACGGTTGCGGTCTATCGCTCTTTGGCGCCTTGAGCGCCGGTCCCGCCTCCACTCCTCTCCCGGAACAAATTCTCCGTGAATGGCCGTTAGCGGATTGAACGCAAAGTCTTGAGGTTGCTGCGTCGTTCCGGTTTGTAGGATACTTCCGGCTATGGGTGGTCCCATTACCACGCCTGGAGGACCCCCGAAGACATCATTTACCTCGTGACTGATGCCCAGTAGATGTGCCTGTAGGTGTTGCAAATGCTGCTCGTGTTGGTCACTGCTCTCAGTATACTGGTGCTGGGCAGTGCCTGGATATCCACATAAGGGGCATGGCCATGGTGGCACTCCAAGATTCTGAATAAAGAATACATGGTCTGTACAGAAGTCCACTCATTAGCAATGTTTTCATTTCTGTTTCCTGTTGCGATCTCGCTCAGGATTTCTTATGTCAAGCTCGAAGCCCACCGGGCCGGCTCTTCTGTGCATACTAGGGGTTGACAATCGGTCTCGCTCCCATCTCTTGATCGACCTCTCTCGAGAGCACGCAAGAGACATTTGAACCAGAAAAGGCACGTTACACTTCGAAAGAGAGAAGAGAACAGAGAAGCATTCTTTCAACGTGACGGCCCGAAATTGACTTACTTTGCGGTGGGGCTTCGTGGCCATCATCCCAGAGACAAAGGCGGCGGTCCACCTGGTGGTGGCCGCATGCCCATGAGAAACTGTAAGTGTGACACATTCGTGTCTCAGGCTTCGAGGTTTCTGGGACCAATCGATGCGTTGCAGTCCCGAGGCACTGGTCGCAGGGAGTATCGGGAATTCAGCTGTAACTCTGGCACAGCTGTTTCTTCTGGAGAATGTAGCTCCTGCAACTGGATGGAGACCCAGCTAGCTGGTCGAGAAAGGTGGTAATGAAGAAGGTCTGTGTCCAACAAGATTGATCCCAGCATGCGGATACTCTACGTGCAACCTCGGAGTTGTGTAGCAGGATGAGATACCGTGGGACGTGTGATACTGGGAGAGGAAGAGAAACTGTGGAAAAGACGATGCAAAGAAACAAAGAGATTGGGAAATAGTCAGTGAACGTTCGTGAAATTAAGGGATAACCAACTATTCACTCCACAATCAAGGAAGATTACCTTCTATCGACCTCGGTACGAGCACCGAGAAGAGGAGACAACAATGATGAAGATAAGAGTGAAGATTTCGATGAAGAGGAAATTGGAAATGAATCTGGGATATTGGAGATGAATTGATCGCCCTCGGGTATATCAAGGTGAGGTATATACGGTGAAAGTACCTCTTCAAATCTCCTCTCGGTTCAAACGTCGAAAATCGAGCATATTCGCAATGCCCAGCAACTCGTACCTTCAACCTTCCATCACTGAAATGGCACGAGTAATGTATCGTCGAATACCCCAAGTTCCTGGAGATCAGAACTCAACAGAGTTGGAAAATATAATTACAACATGATTCCCTTTCTTTGCCTTCCATTCAATACAGCATGATATCCCCGTCAATCTTTCGTGTATAGTAGGTATCTTGAAGTTTTTCTTCACCTCGTCTCACTGATCCTCTTCCCAATTTGCAATGTGCGAAGGTCCCATCACGCTGGGTGGTTGTTAGCTATCAGGCCATCATGATTCGCTCTGCGCACCACAACAAGTGTTTCATTGTATGCACGTTTCCCTGTTTTCCCATTCACAGAGTCCATCCCGTGAATCCGCTCCCACGATGATAATAATTCCATCAATGGCATTTCGGAACGAGGCTTATCTCGTCGCGTGGTCTGCGAGTGCGAGTGTTAGACGCGATCTCAAAGGCAAGTTGATATTTGCGTAGCTCCCATCCGATGCCCGTTCCGCTTGATTATTTCTGATCCATGGTCATCGTTCCAATTTCTATATGACGAAACACTGTTGCTACTAGCTCCTGCGCGACGGTAAGGGACTGAATTAATTAGAGATTGTCCCTCCTTGGGTGGTAACAGGTGATAAATAGTGACAGCAGATCGAATTGGCAAGCCGATGGAGGGGGAAATCCTATCCGATACGTATACGGTTCGTGGGTTTCTGATGTCTATATCTGAAGGTCTCCCCAGATTGCCTACCAATATTCGCTATTGACGAATCATATAGGGTGCCTGCCACCTAAAAACCGTCGTGAATAAGTTGAGGTTGAATAATAAAGTAAGTGAGGCCACCATACGGTAATCGCCCCGTCAGAACAAGAATAGATTGCAATGTGACAGTGGGCACAGCAACCCACACATCTGGCGCTCATAATGTACATCCAAGTCACTACAAGTCTACTGTACTATTGAACGTGACGTTACGGGTTAACGGAGCAGCTGAACGGCAATATCAGTGCAATCGTTAGGACAATATCCCTTATCGAGGTACCGGCTGTTATAACCCCTTATTGCAATCTATTCTTGTTCTGACGAGATCGCCATGGCAATTTAGCGCAATATTTTGGATTGGTAGGCTTTGCTTAAAAAACACTAGCGCCAATTTGGCTTTCATCTGAGCCTTCAATGGACTGCCCAACCCTGACGTCGGCCTTGATGTCTGCACAACCAGTTATAACGACTGATCCTATACTGAGAAAGTATTATGCGGAAGACGCCAACTTCGGTCAGTTATGATCTCTGTCTCTCAGTCAGAAGTTAGGACCGTGTCCGGTACTGCAGCCGCCATGCGTTAGCGAGGACAAATCGCGCAAACCTAGATGAGACGACTGTTGTCGACCTGGGGACAATAAATCTGAAGGCACCATCAAGGACACGACATCGTCTGCCAACGACAATGACTTCCAAGTGGAACCTCCCCGATCTCCGGTCCAACGCCCGATCGACCGTTGCCTTCCCTGAATGTGGCGACCTTCCGATCAAGTCGTTCAGTACGATCACACCAATCAACAATCAAGCCAACAACCTATCGTATCATCCACGACTCTTAAGGCTCCCGGCTGCCACGCAAGGTCCTTACCGACAGTTCCCGCGCCTCTACAAACATACCTGCTAGCCAATGGACGCAAGTCCACCAGAGAACCGTCAAAGTCGCCGATGATGCCCTATCTACAAAGGAACCCGCTTCCAACCATTTCCAAACCCCACCATCACCTCGAACCCAACTGTTTCGTCTTGATTCGTACTCATTGACCCTTCATCCTTCTCCAATGGGAAGCGTGGGTAGAAACGCAAAGGCATTGGTGGAAGGTGTTTCTATCATCAAGCAAGAGGAGAATAAGAGGAAGAAAGCCCGAGGGGTCCACGGTCCCACAGGGGTTTTCTCATACTCCGACCACAACGGCCTCACGAAGTCATTCATTTTCTTTAGGTATCCCGCCAGACCACCTATAGTCAAGAAGGTGGTTCTGTTATCAATCCAGCAAAGATGTCGAGCCGCAGGCGCTGGATCGAAAATGGCGTGGTGGAGTCAGACTAGCTGGCTCCGGAAGTATTCAGGCAGGGCACCTTGGTTATCGCGCCGCCCTTCACGCCACAACAAATCTCCGCTTTTAATCTCTGTCCTATCGCCAAAGGGAAGCCCTTGAAGCTTTCTACAAACAGACCTTTTGAGCGAGGAACAATGGGGGGTCAAGGATCTGGGGACCCTTGGGTGTTGATTGAAGGGATGATAATTGCTGGGGAACTCGAACAGCGAAATTCTGGCTATGCTTCTGCCGGTGACAGGGTGAGGGCTGATCCATGCGACATGATGCCAAATTATCTCTACGACGGTCAGTATAGTGGCAGCTCGATAGCTTTGCTTGTAGAATGTCGGCATCTTTATCTTCCTTCTCTGGAGCTCGGCTTCAGCAAATAGCTCTTGTACTGCTACGGCCCGAGCCTTCCGTCTCGTCTCTTAGTCGTTGCCGTCTCTTAATCGGAGCGGTCAGCTCCGGGTTACATACCGCGGTCCTTTACACACTCCAAGAATTCATGTTCCCACTCCAGCTCGGTTCTCCTCAGCGCAGCTAATCTGGACTGCATGGCCTTGATATCTTCCTCGGCCTCTAGTCTTTGCCTATGAGTCCGTTTTAGCCCCTTTAGGAGCCGTTCCGACTCGGCCTTCTTCTCCTCGGGGGTGTTGTACTTCCGCTTCCCTGGCCGTTCGAACTCCGAAGAATCATCTAGCACCCGCTTTGCAGATATACGACGGTGTGCAACATTGACAGGCCGAGACGACGCCTCGGGTGCTCTAGGGTTGGCAGGCCGAGCTTGAGCCTCAGGACGCCTAGGCAACTTATCAGCCTGTAACATGTGGGCATTTTCGAAGACTTAAGCTTTTGGATGCAGGCGCCATGCGGTACCTTCATAGGGGTGGATCATCTCCAGCGAAGCGGCAGCACTTGATGCTGCAATTTTATATGTCTAAGCACAGAAGAAAAGAAAGAAGAAGGAAGACTCGAATGAATATCAGTGTTGAGCGCTTGTTTGACGCGCTAAGGTAGCCGAGCTGTTCACACAAGGGTGAGGTGAGGTTGATGACCTTTTCTTTTTCCTTCTCCTTCTTCAACCGTTCGACCTAAGTACTACCTACTACGGTAGATTCGATAGCTCACGGTTATATAAGACTTCTCGCTTCGGTGTTTCGTCTATTATCACTATATAAGACTTCTCGCTCTGGTGTCTCGTCTGTCATCACTCTCCAAGACTTCACGCTCCGGTGTTTCGTCTGTCATCTCGCTAAGACTTCTTGCTCCGGCGTCCCGTCTGTCACTATGGCACCGCCGCCAGTTCCAGCCCGCTGTAAGATTAGCCCTCAAGCTTGTTTTGATAAAGTATTACTGACTTCAGTCTTTTAGACACTGTCAACCAGATGACACTGAAGTGCACCGTCGAGGGCGCCGATGTTCAGAGCGAAGACAGCTGGCAATTGCTCAATGCTGCGAAGGGCCTGGTGCAGTCTAAAAATGTCGGCCCCGTCGTCTTTGAGTATGCCTTGGTCGTATCTCAAAACGCGGGCAAAGGTGTAAGTTGCACGGTTACATGGGGGCCTGGTCAACTCAAAGGCGCACCCATTGTCCACCCCCCTCAAAAGTCAGGCGCTCCGATCAGAATCGAGATTGAGGTTGGCACGGGCTCCCTTGAAATAAAGGTAAGTAGTTTCCGGAGCTCCTTTACACCAGTCCGACTTGGCGTTGCAGCTATCACGGCCATGATACTCCCTCGACGATTCTAATGCAGTCAAACTGACACTATCTGCTACAGGGCGATCCAAATCAAGCCAACCAGCTGCCCCTCGCCAAGCACTATGCAGCGATGAAGCACGTGAGGCTGGAAGCTAAGTCCTCGAGCTTCCAACCTCCGAAAGGCTCGTGGAAATACGACGCTGCAGTGACTGTCGGGCACCTTAAGGCCCACCTAACCGGCAATGTCTATCAGGATGTCAACAATGCCTGGCACAGGATAGTCAACAAGGACCGGAAAGCTCTGGCGGCTGAAGCACAGGCCGATAGGAAATGTCTTGGTGGTCTCGAGGGTATCAGAATTGAGACTGTGCGTGGCAGGACAGCCAACATCTTGCTCGTCAAGGTTTTCCGTGCCGAGGCTTCCAAGGATGAGGTAAGTTTCTCATAATCCAGTATCATTTTGCAGCTACCACTGGCAATTTAAGCATTCGATACTGCAATTGACAGATTGTTGTATTGATCGCATGCTGACTCCGAAATTTACTGTAGGGCACCCACTATGACCCTGAAAGTACCTTTGGGCAGTCATATATCGTAACCGCTCCCGAGACGTTTCCATCGGACAAGAAGGCAATGAAGGCCCACCCAATTCCAAGCGGTGAAACTTTGGGATGGCAGATTGATGTTGCCAAGGAGTCTGATACTGATGACTCGAATGCTCTTTTCGTCGGGGCCATACAGAATTTCATCGCCGTCCCTGACATGGGCAATTTCGTGGGCAAGAAGGAGTCGAAAGTCTCCCTCGAGCCTATCTTCAACAACGTGCAGAACGTAAGATCCGCTATCCCGTAAGGAATGAGATAGTAAAAAATGCTGACTCCGAATTTGCTAGGGTCGAGCGGTTCGTTCTCAGACCAAGTATAACGAGGATCTCGTTCTTGCGTCCAAGGCGGCCCATGGCTTTGACGTTCTGCCCAAGCAGCTCGACCGGGTCAAGTCGAAGCTGCCGATGGAGATGCTCTTTGCCGATATGAAATGCGACCAGGCCAAGAACACGCTGCTGGAGACGGATGGGGTCCAGCTTACGCCCGAGATAATCGCTGAGCTGAACGAGTCCCAGCAGTCGTCGGTGGAGATGGCCTTGAGATCGAAGGTATCTGTGATCGTTGGCCCTCCAGGTACCGGCAAATCCAGAACGCTCGCCGGACTCATCTGCTACCTGCTCTCGGAAAAGGCAGAGAAGGTTGCCGCTTGTGCCACACAGAGTAAGTTATAGTCGCCATGCTCCCCTTACCTGCGCTTTCATACCTCAGACATGGCGGTATATTGTCATTGCTTTCAACGAATCCAGGCTAATTGGTATTCCTCGTAGATCAAGCGGTGAACGAGCTGCTGTCAGCTTGCATTCTGATGTGGCGTAAGCTAAGGCCCAACGAGCCGCTTCCTTTCCTTCGGTTCTTCTCGGAAGGTATGATCGCAAAGCAATATGAAGCCAACGATCGCGCGACCCTGGGCATGGCATGCCACATCCAAAGTCTTCGTCTGGAGCTGGCCAACAAGAAACAAATCCAGTTTCAAAGCTTCCTGCAAGGCGTCCGTGATCTTGAGATACACGGACGGATCCTTAGCCTCGACCTGCGAGAGGAATATGCAAAGCAGGCGAAGACTTTGACGGATGATCTCCTTCAAACCCGCAATGTTTTATTCGTCACCTTGGCTTCTTCCTCCGCGGCGCCTCTCTACAAGGAGGACGAGAATGGCGCTGCAGTCAAGTACTACCAGGCGACTACCATCGTTTGCGACGAGGCCGGTACTGTTTTGAGACCGTTTCTCCTCATCGCCTGCATGTCTTTCCTTGCTGCGCTGCGTCTTGTTCTGGCGGGCGACCCTAATCAACTAGGGCCCGTCATCAAGTCCGCGGATGCAAAGGCGATATGGGCCGAGATTTACTTGTCCTCGGTACTTGAAACGTATATATCCACCCAATATTAAAGTCGCTAACGGGGATTCTATATAGGTTATTCGGAGAAAGTTCCCGAATAAGATGCTTAACGTACAGCATCGCATGCATGACGAGCTCTACACCCATCTCATCTATTGCATCTACAAGGGTGTCATGATCCACTCCGCCAACAAGACTAGTGATGCCATGAATGGGGGATCTTCATTCCTCACCAACCTGCGCAGCTCGCCAATTCGGGCCACCACGAACGATGGTGACTCATACGTGCTGGACTCTTTCCTGCATTTCATCGATGTTGATGGACAGCAGGCAAAGCAACACAATGGTAGCAGCCGGAATATTAAGGAAGCACTGGCCGTCGACGCTATGGTACGCGCCATGATCGCCCGCGGAGTTCCCAAGAAGGACATCGGCGTCATGACCGGCTACAAGGCCCAGAAAGCGGAGCTGAAACGACTCGCCAAGGCAAATGGCTGGGATGACATCGAGATCATCTGTACCGTGGATGCCTCCCAAGGCGGCCAGTTCAAGATTGTCGTCTTTTCCCTGGTGACGACCGAACCCTATCTACGTATGATCTCCCTTGACTACGTATGACTAAGATGATAGACGCTAATGGAAAATTCAGCGCACTTCATGGGCCAGAAGTCAAGAGCGTGTGTCGGCACCTCACGACAGCAGGAGGCTGTAAGTCCTCTTTCCCGCGAGTCGTAAGACACGTTTCAAAATTTGGCCACAAACTCAAAGATCAAATGCTGACTCTGAAATATACTAGCTCTATATCGTCGGCAAGAAATCTTACTGGTGGAAACGGCCCATGACCGCCGGCCATCAATTCAATAGGATCAATATGCACAAAATCCTAAGCTTTATGGCACGCCGCGCTCGACAGGTTGGTCGGTCTTTTGTTGTCCGGCCTGAAGGAATCTTACCTGGCCCTGGGGACGATCTGCCTGAAATCGAGATCGATCTCGAGCGAACGACCCTCGCCGATAATCCCGAAGACAACCCCGCCGTCGCCGAAGACGATAATGAGCCCGAGGTCCCTTCCGCTTTCACGGAAGATCCGGCCGCTGTCGCCGGCGATCTATCTAAACTCGAGGAAGCCAAGCAAGGCCTCGAAGATACGGAAGCAGCGGCGGCGAGTGCCATAGAAAAGAGGAAAAAAGAGCTGGCCAGGGTATTTAGCGAGATGGAAGACGCCGGTGATGAAGGTCGTTTCGCAGAGAGAAAGCGGCGCCAGACGGCGATTGCGGTCCTGAAAGATGATCAGTTGGACGTGCTTGTTCCCCTGCGAGAAGGTGTGAATATGCAGGACGCTTTAGTATTGATGGCGAAGGAGGCGGACGAAGCTTTTGGTTTGTAGTTGTTTGACTTTTCTTATTTCCGCCACATAGGCTCGATCTCGGAGATAATCATCAAAGTACAACACGGATGAAAAAGATCATTGATCGAAGAATGACGAACCCGACAGCCCTTCCTTACACATCATCCTCTTGGCTCTTTCGAACAACTCCAAAATTCCATCAAAAAAAAAACCCCCCTCAGATTTAAGCATACATACCCCCACCCCCATCTCCTTCATCACCGCACCCCTATCCCTACCCTCTTCTCCGTACTCAATCCACTCCTCACCCCATCTCCCCCAGGCCCTCTCCCCTAACCCACTCACTCCCGCTCTTCCCTTCCACCCCTCCGTCGCCTCCTCCCAACCACATTCCTAACCTCAACCAACGACCTCCCTCCCCTCACCGCTCCCCCATCATTAACACCCGGCGTCAACTCCCGACTCGCCGGTGCAAGCCCCTCAATCTGGCGACGTTGTCCCTCAAACCCCATCTCCCCAAGACCGTAACCTGGGCCATCATTCCGCATATGCATATCGCCCTCGCATTCATGACGAATGTTCCCATTCCCATTCCCATTCGCATTCCCATTGACATTATGACCCGCCATCGCAGCCCTCGACATCGCCACCGGCTGATCAGCAGCGCTAGTTCCACTTAACACGACAGGGACAGCGACATCCACATCCCCCTCCAACCCCCGAAAAACACTCCGCACGCTCCCCGGCGCCGGTAGATGTCGATACGCCGTCTGCAGCGGGAGGTCGTGCCACTGGCGCTCTGTAAGGGGTGCGGGCGGGTGGCAGATTGTGCAGGCTGGTTGGCGTGAGGAGGGGGATGGGGGGATGAGAGTTGTGTTGTGCGTGTGGTCTGTTGTGTGTTAGAGTTCGTGGTGTGATAAGGAGAGGAGAGGAGGACTTGGGTTGTTATGAACGAGGCTGCATTTGAGGTCCATTGGTTCTGTATGGCCGCAGGGGAGGGCCCAGCAGCGTTGTTCGCAAGGCATGGTTTGGTTGTTTGGAGGGATGGGGTGGGGATAATGGTGACTGAGTGGATGGAGGGGGTGGGGGGGTTGTTTGCTGGTAGGATGGGAGATGGAATTTTGAATTGGATTTGGAAATGGAGAGGATAGAGAACTGGAAAGGAAAGAAGAATTAACGGAACAGGATTGATGAGTGGTTATATACTGTGACCCGCGTAAAGTGTTGATAGCGCATGTCTGCTTCCTTTCACTCTAACAGAAAAGCTTATTCAACAATGAAAGTGCTGTACACCTACGGGCTCAATACAATGGTATCAGTTAACTGTGTCACGCTTCCATTGTATCGTGTTCCTTTGGCCGCCAGGCATTACTAATATGAAGCTCATTACAAGAAAACTCGCCAAGAGAGTAGGTTTTTGTATGTAAGACGCAGGAAGCTATTAATTATGCTATCAAGTCCGAAGAGGACTGTTGAGAGAAGCACATCTCGTGGTTACCGAATATGATTTAATTGCTTGATATTTGTGTAATGGCAATTTGACATAACCTACCTTCAGATGTGTGCTCTCCTCAAATGAAGCGTGTATAGTGAGGCATGACATGACCTACCTTCAGCTGTGTGCTCTCCTCCAATAAAACGTGTATAGTGAGGCGTGACAGGTTTATGTACATGAAGCGGTAGCCACCCGCAGACAGTTTATGTATACCACATACAACTGTCTAGTCGAACTGCGAGTAGCCTGATCTTGAGCCGTCTTGATGTAGTTGACATCTTCTTATTCAGGCCATTCTTCGATATGGCCTGGCCGAGGTGTAGCATTGCACTCGTTGTAACTCGAGCCCACTATTGCATGGCCCTGGAACTGATGGTGGTATGGTTGTTGCGCCTGATAAGGTGAAAGAACTTGCGAATGCAACCACAGCTGATCTGTGGTTGGACCTTGGCCATAGTCGAGCGTAGCTGTGAAGCCAGCCTCGCCAGGTGGGTAAGGGGTCGTCCAGTCCGGTAGATAGAAATCTATAGGCGCCGCCAGTGGCGCACTCTGCACTTGTCGTACCGGCCGACTATGCTGTATTTGTGATGGAGCACCGAGTGATCCATACATTCGTTGTCCTGTCATGTCAATTGAGCATGACGGGGAGTATCCACCAGTATCGAAATTCGGGTCGATCCAAGCAGTACGGTTCGCTCCGAAGGCCTCCTTGACTTGCTGTGTCGAGTGTGACAGGTTATAATTAGGATTGCTTCCAGGGGCGATGCCACTAGGGGTGATGAAGGTTTGCTGAGGGTATGGGTGAGGTTGACCTATGTGAGACGAAGTGCCTGGGTCATATCTGTTCTGCTCAACCGGCTTTGCAGTATGAGATATCGGAAATGCAGAAGATCCCGCCCTTGACCGGACTAATCCCTGTTGTAATGGAGATCCGTGGCGGCGCCAAGGTGTCTGATGGATTGTGGGGAAGCTGCTGGAGCGGGTGAATGACCCAGAAGCCCTGGGACTGGTACCCTGTGAGGTAGATGGGGTGAAGAAGTGAGACCTCTCTGATGAAGGCGAGATGGGAGATATAGTCTCGGACACTGGGAACGAAGTGTCAATAAAGCTCGATAACACGCTGGTTGGCGATATGTTGCCATCGTTCTCCTCCGCAAGGCTCAGTCTACCCGTAGTAAGCGGCCTCCTCATATCATACTCGGGGTGCGACATGTGGAAGAAAGAGGAAGATCCGCCTAGATTTCCATGCCTCGGTGCATCGTACGCATAGTTCAGAGCTTGGGCAGTGTCAAAGTCTGCTGGTAGTGCTCGAGACTTCAACATGCTCTCCTGATCGTCGACGGTGAGTCGCTTGAGCTTAGCCCTGCTGTTGTCGCTGTTAGTATTCGTCTCAGATCATGTCAGTGGTGTCAATACATACCGATTTTGGAACCAGACTTGAACTTGGCGAGGGCTAAGGCCGGGAATCTCTCTCGACAAGCGTTCGCGTTGCGCGGCGTCCGGATGCGCCTGCCGTGCAAATTCACTCATAAGGAAACGCGTCTGATTATGTGTCAATCTGTGCAAGGTCAGCAAAGGGTGGTCATCACCTTCATTAGCAGACAAACCTGAATCGTTTCATTTTGCGTTTTTCAGCTCGTCGTTCAGCAGCTGTCTTTGGCACGTCACCGGGACTTTGTCCTTCATCTTCCCCTGATCCCGTTGAAAGGTCGTCATCCTCGTACTCATTTCCCTGGCTGGCAGGCGGTGATGGTCTTGGTTCGCCAGGTATTACTGCGGCTGTTTGCCTTGTTGTCTGATTGTAAGAATCTGACTGAGCCGCCGAATGTGGATTGGTATTGTCATCCTTGAAGAACGTAGATGACCATGCCAGCTGCTGGGAATCCTGGTGTTCGGACAAGTTGTTCGATACGTCCAGTGCATGATGACTTTCTTGAGCTGGAGGAATGTTGAGGTTAATGGTGTCCGCTTGTTGAATCCACATGCTATCTTCATCGTATGCCTGAGCGAAATTGGGTCTCGCCCCCCTTAGGGGCATTGACCGCTCTTTTTGTACGTCTGACCAGCGTCCATCTTCTCGTGGGAGAAGATGCTGGTCCATCTCAGGAGAGCTTGGCGGAGAGAGCAATGATCCGTTGGGTTTACCTCCAAGATAAGGCACATGTGCATTCATCGCTGATCCAGAGTCAATGCTCTTCAAACATCCAGTAGCCTGCGTGACTCGAGACGAATCAGATGAGTTCCATTCAGTAGCATCTCAAGACTATGCCGACTCGTTCTTGTTCTGAGGTTTGCTGAGCCACCGTGAGATCTGTAGTCAAGGTATCGTTTGGCCAGCAGTAATGTCTCTCAAGGCTCCCTCGGGCATCGGCGGATATGGTGCTGAAGACGTGGGGATCGAAACGGTTGTGACGTGCAGTCCTGATACAGATCTGGATATCCAACCCAGCTGTATAACAAGATGATATCTTTCAAGGACAGGTAGCTATTCAGTTGACGCGAAGAAGCCAGCAGCTGATGCCGATAATAGACGGTGTATGCTGTGCTCGCTTTCACAACTAAGGACATGTATCAGCCTGACATTGCCTTCAGGATCAGTAATGGGTGAAACGGAGAAGCCCCTGTACCTACCATGGATCATCAGCACTTATCAGAGACTACTCCGCTGGGAAGTATATATGAGATAGGTGCTGTTAAGACAGAGATGATCTGATGGTCACAGGTAGAATAACTTAAGTGAATGGAAGGAGATCGACCGCTGTCTCATGGCACGAAAATCGCCTGCCTCGTTCTAAACGAAAAGTCATGGGATGCCGATTGATGGAGATGGCCGTCCCACAAGCATATCTTGTACCCCTCAGAACAGCTTATCCTCTGAGCATGGATCACAGACTCTAGCGGGGTCAAGGGCCTGGGGACACGGCGAGTAGCGTCAAGATTCTAGGCAAAGACCTGTCGACGCCCTTGAAAGATTACATCAGGAACGGACTTTGATGTTTAAGACTCGGACGTGGGATATTTTTAGCCGTCGGCAACCAGTCTGCTTTCTCCGATTTCCATATCGGTGCTCGCTGATTGAATGCTCCTTACGAGAGACTTTTATTCCCAGAGCAGAGGAGAAATTCAACCGGGCACCATGTGGAGGCTAAGACGAGGTTGAGGGAACGCACCAAGAATTGCGTGCCTCGTAAGTATGCATGGGTAACCGTGTGACCAACTACGGAAGCAAAGATCTACTCCCCGTCCTTCCGGCTCCCTACTTCCAGGTGCATGACGAGCGAGGGGGTGAGTAGTCAAAGCAATGCTTACTTCTGGGGGGCCTGTTTGATTGTTATTTCTTAGTACTGTCAATCGCCGGGAGAGCTCCGCGGTCTAGCTGTACGATACTGCTAGTTTACGTACCGAGGGCCTGTGATAGGAGAGAACGATTAGTGTCAGTTAAAGAAGAACTATATTAAGACCCCCGATCTGATCGACAGCACTAAGAAAACAACAATAATTCAGGGGTTATAACAGTAAGTCGCCTTGCCGCCGCCCTTTCTCAGCAATGAATCATCTTTCGTTGCTCATGCTCACAGCCTCACCTCACCCTCACGGAGATGCAGACATGCAGCTGGTCAACCCACCTCGCTAAGAAACTCTCCCGACGGACCTCGGTGACACGGTACTGGATGCAGACCAGAAAGCAGGATGAGAAGACTTTGGAGGAGAGCCGGCATCAAGGCCGAGCATTGGGGATAATGCTGAGTGGTGACTACCGGTAGCTGAAGCAGTGTGATGTACCTGCTTTTACCTGGATCATCTCGGTTAGAGGGAGAAAGGAGCAGCTTGCGTATGTTACAAGCACGTGCCGTCAGATGCATGGGTGGCAGCGGACGTTGCGGGATGTGGCGTGGATTATAATAATCACAGGAATAGGTGGAGTCTGGTTGGCTGTAGAGACAAGGTTGCGCCGTTGTGCCTTCCCACGATCCCATCATCCTTGCTAGTGGATGTATAACCGTTGAAATGACAAATGTTTCAGGCCTCGTGACAATGGGACGGACTGGAGTATCCGTAGTGCCCTCGACTCGAATTGTATGTTCGGTCGAGCATACGGTCCGCGCCGTGACTTCTACGGGAGCTGATATCCACCGATTTGACGTTGCTGGTATGTAGACTTGTGTAAGATCGATGATGCAGAATGCCTCGGACATGGCAGCGGTTTCTCATGCACTTACCTGTAGATTCAAGCTAACCGCTACTGGGCTTCGATATTCTTGGACCATCCGAGAGGAACAGGGGGCTTCGAAGCGAATGCTGGTATGGGAAAACTGTGATGACTACCGCCACTCTTCTTTGCAACGATGCTATGAAATGTTGATGTTGCAAATGTGCAAGCCATGTTGGAGATCGGTGCTAGAGCTGAAACCTTGATCGAGGTCCTCACCCCCACACCTCATCTTGTTTACAGGAGCCGGACGGTCTAACTTTCTAAGCATGAAGTGAGTGATCGTTTAGTGACAATAATAGGGCGCTTAGTGTGGGTGGCGATTGAATTGGTGGAGGCTGGTGAGGGGGTTCCACTCGTGGATGGCCGCAACCGAGATGAAAGGGTGAAGGCCCCTGTCACCGCTCTATAATAGTGCATAATGCAGGTACCTGGATGTAGTAGTCCGTACAGACAACCTCCAGCACCGTTGACAACAAGGGACACCAGACTCGGAGCTTGTGAGATGGTGCGACGACACAGCACAATCGGATTGATGCAGCTGTCAAGAGCGCTGGCGTCGTACGATTGAGGATGGCTTGGTCCTGATCGGGACGATTGACATCCGCGAACATCCATGTAGTGCCACCATCCCTCGGATTACTGCTTATGGAATGTTGTGCTGATACCGGAACTGGCTGCTGAAGTGCCACCAGGCTGCGGCGCAACCACGATGGCTCGGTGCAAAAGATCGAGATTCTTCAACGTGGTGGTTGAAATAACCTATGGCGCTAGACCGAGCGTGGCGCATTCAATGGCCACCTCAGACCAGACGAAAGGTCGGTGGAACTTGACATGCGGTCCGCCGTACTTTTCGATTGATTGATCATCGGGCTCCTTGTCCAGATCCGTGGAACACAGGCTGCTTGCTGTTGATCTGCCCGTACAGCTCGAATGGAGAGAGGAGTCACAACACCAATAATTCCAGCTCCATGGACCTGTCAAGCTCCCATGGACCCCCTCTGCGTTGCCAACGGCGAGTCTTAAGCAAAGGCGGTTTCCGATTACGTTTTATCATCGGCGCAAGCAAAGGCACTACCTCATCGACCCTCGAGGTTCACTGTTCGACGTCTCGCCTCCAAGTCGTTGTGAAAAAGACAGGCACCCTTGCTGTATGCAGTTGTCGCCCCTGGACTGTTTTCGATGCCTTCATCTGAGTGCGTGACCGTTGTGTCGACATAGCCTGATGCAGAATTCCAGAAAATCGTGAATCGTGCCGTCCTACGCTGCTAACGCCGGTGCTTGTCTCGAGCCACTCGGACTTCTGCAGTAGGATTCTTCTTGTCGAATTTCTCCATGGAGGCAGTGTTACATTCGAATGGGTGGGTACCCGCTGAACTTGATGAATGAAAACCATCATATCATATCCGCACTTCTTCCTGTGACAGAGTCCAGTGTGCTATAAGTCACGCCTCTGACGGCGCGTACAGAGGCTTGAGAAAAAGATGGTATAAATAATGAAAAATTGTCATCGTTCTCGGTTCGTCGGTGTACCCTAAGCCGGGGACTTTAAGAGTGAGAATGTCTCCCGCGTCGGAATCGTAGCTGGGATTTCCTCTGCGACTTGGCTGAGGCTTTACCTCGGCGAATCTTTTTGTCTTCTAGAGGTCGTGACTTCAAATCCCTCGATCTGCAATCTTTTAACTTGGGAGGGGGAGTTCCTTCTATTGATATACCACAGTACCTCACTGTGCATCAGTCATCCTCATCCAGCCGTGTTGACCTCGTCACTACGATGGGATGCCTTATTTGGCTCATTGGTTTAGTGTAGGCTGTTACTCGTTCACTCGTTGGAGATATGGCCTGTCACAAAAATCCACATTGGAGTCTCGCTGCGTATATAAGTCATGCAAAAGCACACGGCAAGTCAAAGGAAGAAAGCCAGAATTCGACGTCCAAACACAACGGTCCCATCTTTGTATTCGATTCGCTAACCTGAACGTTCTGATCCCATCATGCCACCCCTACCAAGCAACGACTCCCACTCCCAAGACGACAAACTCAGGTTCCCCAGCCACACGCCCAAAAACTGGGGACCCGAGCAAGACACCCATCTCGCCCACCACTGGCAAGACCTCATCAGCAGCGAAGCCCTCGACAACTTCAAACACAGCATCTCCCAACTCCGCTTCCCTGGCGATCCCAGCACCCAAGTCCACCCCCTCTCCTACGACCTCCACTTCCTCCACGACCGCCTCTCACACCTCCTCGGACCCTGCAGACACGAGTCCTCATTCGCTGACCCAAATGGCAACAGGTATTTCCACTCCCACTGGCCCCGCATCCAGCGCAGCGACTGGCGTTTCATATGCTTGAACTGTCGGACCGACCATCCCATCATATTCATGCACCACTTGACCACAAGAGTGCGATGCGGTCATTGCGGGTGCGAGACCATATATCGTTTCGAGATGGTGGCGAAGGGGTATTTGGTCAGGTATGGGAGTGTGCAGCTTGGGCATCAGTTGAGGCGGAAAGCGATTTTGGGGATGAATGTTCAATGCCCGGAACCGAAGAATTTTGGCCAGTTTTGTGGGGTCAGGAAGTTTCAGTCGGCTGAAAAGGTGCAGGTAGATATAGTAGATTGTTCTGCTTTATTATTTTGAAATGCATTGAGTCCCTCCAGGTGGGTATGAGAGGTGGCTGTGATATGAGCTTCTTAGTGGAGGTCGTCGTAAAGTCCTTCGATCGTCCGTACTCTTCCCGAGACGACTCACCCAACGAGGTCCTGATGCCTGCTTCTGATCATGCAATTAAGCTTCTCCTTTCAATTGTACGGCACTCAAATGATTGAGGATTTGCACTGTAGGACAAGGAATATGAAAGGTTCCTAAGGCTCAGAGGCGGTGACCGGCTAAGGAAATGAGAGAGCTTTATAGCAATTCTTGAGAAGCTTGACTGCGTCCGCCTTCTCCAACACGAATATCCCACATCATACCAGCTTCAGTGAGAAACCACCTCCTACCTCTTCCGCCTCCCTACCAGCAAAGATACCTCTAAAATCCGCTGCCTCACCCCCGATCCTCGGCGCCTCTCCTCTCTTTGGCGCGCTCGGGCTCGCCACCCTTCTCCTCTTTTCCTGTCCCGCCTTCGAAGGAAAGGTTGGAAACATCGCTGTACTCTTCGGTCTCGGATCTTCCTTGAAGTACCCGTGTGCTAAGACGTCGGAGGCGGTCGGCCGGTGCTTAGGATTCAGGGACAGAAGGGCCGTCAGGAGTTGGGTACCGGCAAGGGTGAGGAAGGGGAATTTCGCGCGGATCACGGCGCCGGTCGTTTGAGCGTTGGACGGAAGACGAAGGGAGCGGGCGTTTGGAAGGCGTTTGAAGCCGGGCCAGGTTTCTTCGGTGGGGATGCCACAGAGCTCGAAGATCTGGTGGAATAGGTTAGAGGAATCCTAACCACGGGTTGTAAGGTTAAGACGAGAGTAGGAACATACCTTGGAAAGCTGATCTACCTCGTTCTTGCCTTGCAGCAGAGGCTCCTTTAGCAGAAGTTCGCCGAATATGCAGCCGACGCTCCACATATCCACTTCAGCGCCGTACTTGTCTGCGCCAAGGAGCAGCTCTGGACCTCGATACCACAGTGTCACGACCAGTTGGGTGAGCTTGGGTGGCGGGTCCCCATAGTATCTTGCCATGCCAAAGTCTGCGATCTTGATCTGCCCTCGATTATTCATCAGGATATTTGATGTTTTCAAATCTCGATGCAGTATCCAGTTGCTATGTAGATATTCAACAGCTGAGGTGAGCTGCAGGAGCAGCGTTTTGATCTCCGAAGGAAGGAAGGGTTCCATCATATCCTCTTGTAGAGTCTTGAGATCGTGCTCGAGGAAATCCATGACAAGAAAGACGCTGGTCTTATAGATCAGCTTTCCAGCTCTGAAATACATGAAGATGATGGCGTATACTTACTCATCCAGTTTGTCTCCCATGACTACCTCTCTCAGCTTGACGATGTTGATATGGCTTGACGCCATGAGTGTTTGTATCTCTCTGAGACCTGTGACCGGAAAGCCGTCGTTGCTGTTCTCCATCTTGAGCTTCTTCAGAGCCACAACCTCCCCCGTCGATAGCTCTTTGGCCCTGGAAACCCATCCATATGATCCCTCTTCAATGTGATTCAGCTTTTCGAAATTGTCCACGTGCCTGCATGAACTCCATTCGGGTGCTGGGAATCTTAGAAGTTTGGTCGGGATATCGTCAGCAACCGCTGGGTCAGGAGATAATCGTCTTCTCTTCGCTGCTCGCCCCTCGCCCTCATTCGCTGTGCTGGATTCGTTCGTCGGAGGTGTTGAGGTCGATGTCTGCGCCTGTTGGCGAGCAGCTTCGGCAGCTTCGAGCCTCCGCTGTTTTTCTGCTTTGGCTCTTTTCTTCTCCTCCTTGTCACGTTTGCGCTGAGCCTCGATTGCGGCATCTTCTGCGTCATCAGCCCAACGTGACTTGGCCCCACTCGCCATGGTGAGATTTGCTTTACCAGCGGTTATGGCGATGGGAAATCTGAAGCTGGTTGGTGGAGAAGTCAAATTTCATGGCATCATGACTTGCGACTCGCACAGCTGGCTGGTCTCACCACACCCCCACTGAAATTACATATTGAGAAGCCATGGTGTTTGATGAGTGGGTGATATGATATCAAGAGCGGGTTGCAGAATTTTGGGGTTGTCGCGACCCGCAGGATATCGCGCCCTTGATTTGAAGATCTTTCAGGGCACGCGATGGTCTTCATCATCGCCACGACAATGGTCTACACCATTAGCCAAAACCATTGCAGAAGCGATCGCCGTAAGTCCAATCCATAATACCCGAAGCTCCTACTTATTTATGCAACAGACTACTGGACCGATCTCCATTGCGGCGTATATGCGCCAATGCCTCACGTCTCCTGATGGTGGATACTATACAACCAACCGTGAAGGTCGAGACCAATTTGGTCGGAAGGGTGATTTCGTCACATCACCAGAGATCTCGCAGATCTTCGGAGAGTTGTTTGGTCTGTGGCTTGTGACAGAATGGATGATGCAAGGCAGAAAGAAGCAAGGCGTGGAGATTATCGAAGTTGGACCTGGACGCGGGACGCTGATGGATGATATACTAAGGGCATGGCACTCGGCCTCCTTGCACGTTACCTGTGCAGCCAGCTGATACCCGGTACAGGCAGTGAGCACTTTCAAGAGTCTGGCTTCCAGCATTGAGAATATTTATCTTGTCGAGGCAAGCCCTTCCCTGCGAGCCGCACAGAAGGATCTGCTTTGCGGTGACTCAACATTGGAGGATGTCTCAACAGGATATCGGAGCACTAGCAAGTATGCTGGACTGCCTATAACGTGGTGCGAGGACATTCGCTTTGTCCCCAACGGCAAGTGTCCCAATTCTTCGCCCTCAAGATTCCATTAACATATCCCTCAGAACCTGACAAGACGCCGTTCATCTTTGCCCATGAGTTCTTTGACGCACTTCCAATCCACGCTTTTCAGTCGGTTCCTCCATCTCAAACGCCCACTCAGACATTGTCCACCCCAACAGGGCAGATCTCCCTTAACCGTCCCAAAGCGGAGGCACAAAAGCCGCAATGGCGCGAATTGCTCGTCTCGCCGACAGTTCCTTCCTCCGCCATTACAACCTCGGCCTCTTCCGTGCCCTCCACAAAGTCAAAAGAACCGAAACCCGACTTCCAGCTCTCGCTCGCCAAAGCCAGTAACCCTTCGTCTCTCCTTCTCCCAACCCAATCCCAGCGTTACAAAGACCTACTCTCTACTGCCGACGCCGTCATTGAGATCAGTCCAGAATCGCACAGCTATGTGGCGGAATTCGCTCGTCGCATCGGAGGCTCCAAGAATTCAAGGTCATCAACGTCGTCGGCCGTGTCTCCTGCACCACGCAAATCCGAGCCATCAGGTGCAGCGTTGATCCTGGACTACGGGCCAGCTGAGACTATACCATCATCGACACTTCGCGGCATCCGCTCCCACCAGCTCGTGTCTCCGCTTGCGGATGCAGGGGAGGTAGATCTCAGCGCCGACGTTGATTTCATGGCATTGGTCGAGGCAGCCTTAGGAGCATCTGATAACGTTGAGGTTCATGGTCCTGTGGAACAGGCTGTTTTTCTGGAACAAATGGGTATTAAAGAGCGAGCTGAAATGCTTATCCGGGGCTTGGAAAAGAAAGGCGGAAACGGGGTAGAGGCAGTTGGTCATGGGGACCAGACCCCGGGCAAGGATGCAGCGGATATGGAACCGAGGAAGAAGACGATACGAGAGGCGGTCGAGAGACTCGTCAGCAGGTTACCTGGTAGAGGCATGGGAACCCTGTACAAAGCTCTGGCGATAGTGCCAGAAAGGGGCGGAAAGCGGCCTGTTGGATTCGGTGGTGGCCTCGGTGGCTGATGCGAAACGCAAGCATTTAATACGTTATTTTGGTCTCCAGACTGTCATGATATCGTGCCTCGCCTAAGGTATGTACTTTTTACGGCGTCTGAGACGGTCAATGCTTGGCATTAAAGGGAGAATCGACGTCATACATCTGAACTTGCAGCCTTTCTCACGGCCGAACTCCAAGTCGCCCGACTGCTCCAGATCGGCATCCATACGTCAAGCTGATGGCACAGTCTTGTCATCGATGCTATTCAGTGGCGATGATTGTAACGAGTGCCGGCCCGGAGGCAGAATGCCCGCTGCGACAGCGGTTGCATTCTCTTCGCTCCCCTTCATAGCGACCTTCCTCCTCGTATCGACCATTGTCCTCAACAAAATCTATCCGATCCTCTCAGCCTATGCTTCGTCAAGCTTGAAACGAACATCTTTCAACTATCCGTCGTCTCGTCTCAACGTACAAAGGATCAATGCCATCACCTTCAGTACAACACTCGCCCTTGCGGCTGTCCTTGCTGAATTGATCCTTTGTGAGATCTCGAATACGATTGATCCACTTGCTCGTCGACTGGCATTTCACTTCACCGTCTCGCTGCTCTTACTTATACTCGTCATCATCATCCCTTCGCTTCAGATACAGTCGGTCATCTCCGCAGCAGGATGGGACTTTACGGGCAAGAGCAAGGGGAGGCTTCGAATAGCCTGGGCATTGCAATCAGTCATCACAGCGGTCTGGCTTGTCGCTTTCTGGTGGTCAGGGGAACAGCTTCTGGGCAACACTAGTTCTGCCAGCGAGACGAAACCCCAAAGTCAAAGTCTCAGCGAAGCCTGTCTTTCACGTGTAGGTATCTTTGGAATATCTCTGATGGGGCTTCTTTCTGGCTTCGCAAGCGTCAGCGCCGCCTGGCAAAACATTTTCGCCAAGCATCAATCCGTCACGGATGCTGATATCGCACGAAAAGCGACCGGGCTTGAAGCAACCAACGACATGCTCGCAGCAAAAAAATCGCGTTTACGTGCTCTTGAGCGCAAAATGTCCGACATATCACAAGATAAGAACTTCTTCCAGAAAGCCATGGGCTCCATCCGAGGCAACGTCGACCATACCGAACTCAAATCACTGGAAATAGAAATCAAAGGTCTCGAGACCATGGCCTCATCCCTTTCCGCATCGCACACCATGTTACAAAGCCGCCTTCAGCAACAAAACCGCAGCAAGTCCCTGACTGGCCGCTCCTATCTGGTTTCCTCCTACGCCTTTTCTCTCTTCTGCCTCTACCGCATCTTCACCGCCTTATATAGCACCCTCCGCCGCTCCGTTAACTTATCACAGTCATCTTCCACATCATCATCATCCGGCCTCAGCCAAGACCAGCGGCCAACCGCATCGACATCCTCGGATCCTATAACCACCCTCCTCGCCCTCGTCGCTACCCACTACGACCCACACCTTGACCGCGACCTATACACGCGTCAACTCTCCTTCCTTCTCTCCGGCCTTATCCTTCTCGCCTCATTCAACTCTGTGATGCAAACCTTTTCCCTCATCGCTCGATTCTTACCCTCCGTCCTCCGCGCTGTGAACCAGAACCTACCCTTGCTCGTCGCGCAGGTATGCGGAATGTATACCATCAGCGCCGCCCTGATGTTGAGAGGTCGTGTACCGGGGCAGGTGGTTGGAGAGGGATTAAAAGGAATGGGAGGAGAGCAATCGGGATGGGTAGATGGCTGGTTTGATGGGTGGTTTCTGGGAGGAGTGGGAGTTACTATTGTGGGGTTATGGTTTGGAAAAAAGATCGGAGGGGCTGGGGAGTGGGATGAAGTGGATGATTATGGGGATGGAGATGTGGAGATGGGGAAAAGATCGTGATCATCCCGTGAGCTACCCAAGCTACGATTGCAATGATACTTCGTGGAATATGTATGAGCACCTCGTCCTACATCTTGGTTACACCTGTCAAATGGCCTGTTCCAATAGCTACACAGAGACATAACCATAGGTTTTGAAACTCTTGTTCTGCCCGTCAAAAACAAATCGCTGTGGGGGCCGAACAGCGGTCGATACCTCGATGTGGGATTTCGTTACAACGGTTGCTTGGATATCACTAGACAGCTGCTAAATGAAACAACCGCCGTGGCCATGACATGAAACGCTATAAACTCGGCTCCGACGAACGTGTGCGGTGGTTGCTTGTGTTCCCCACATTGCGATTATTTGTGACACGAGTCAGTGTCGGAACCGTTGGTAGCGGGAGCTGTGAAGCATGGTTCTTGATCTGGGCCCTATAAAGTCGGTGACTTAGGTATGATCTTTATTTTATATCTGATTCTTGGTCTTTTCTTTCCAATAAGCTTGCAACCTAAGCAGAATCTACCATTCCGGAGTATCATTTGTCCTTTTCCTCTGTAATTCGAATTCACATTACTCGAGACCGAGATCGAGATCGTCAACCTTCCCTATTTCTGACCTCATTGTCTGATCGCACAGCTCATTATTGATCCACTCAATACGATCTACTCGGCCTCCAAATGAGCACACCACTTCTATCTCCCCCTGAAGTCTCAAGTCCCTTCTTTCGACTCTTGTGTCGACGAGGTGAGCCAGTATATCATCGGTTATTTCATGCAGTGTGCTGAGTGGGATCGCCGGAAAGCAGAAAAACTCGCATCGGGGCTAGGACTCGAAGGGATAACAATCTACGGACTTTCGAGGGACGAGCGTCATGAGCGGTTTCAGAGCATACCTACAGACGGAGTATAAGAATGTGCATACAATTGGAGTGTATAACGAACTCCGGTACGAGGAACACTTTTTGGGATGGGTACGTATACATCGCCCTTCGTCGATTGCACATATACATCCAGCGGTCCTCTGATTTAAGAATGACTTGATCCAGCGAACTACTGCCACTGCCGTTGGGTTCTGGCGGATTTTCCCGGGACTATATTCAACCTGGTCGGCACGAGCATCATTTCGCTCTGGCGCTTTAGTCAGCCGGCCTTCCCGGAGTCTGGATACGAAGAACATACCGAGTGTCCGTATTGACCCAGCCACACAGAGACCGGAGTAGCCATTGCTATCGGCACCTCCATCAACTTCCAAGTATACGTCGCATGCAACGGCTGCGGAAGTGAGCGCGCCTTCAACGGCCGCTACGTTCCGGAGTACTGCAAGGACCGCTCCTCCTTCTCACGCGGGAGACTGACTACCCATGGTTTACAAAACTTGGAGAAAAATAGGAAAAGAGAGGACTTCTGGAGCCATAGATTATTTGGCTCCTAGAACCAGCAGTCGAGGCTTTCTGTCCGCTACTGCTTACAACAAGCACCCGAAATCCAAGCCCGAGAAATCGATCTTGAGCCTTAACTTTGCTGTCTTGAGAACTTGCCTCGGAAAGTAGACATGCTACTCTGGGAAGCGACCGACCAATTACAAGAGCCATACTTTGTAAATACCACGCAATTTTCTGGTACAATTTTGGGGGAATAGTAGGCTAGTCCTTGAAAATAACAGAAGAAAAAGTCAAACGATAAGACGGAAAATAGGCTTGGGGATATTTAGATCATGCAACCGACTATCAATCACGAAGGCATCACTTCCACCATGGGAATCCTCTCGAACTGGGTGGTAATATCCACTGATCGCACCCTCCTTGTATTCCTACAGCAATACTCCAGCCATCCTGGATTCAGCGTTCACTCATACAAGCAAGAGCTATACAGATGCGTCTCTAACCATCATGAGCGTCTTGGTTCACAGTCGAAAGGCCCATGCCATTGGTCCGACAACCTGTGTTTTCCACAACACTCACGCTTTGGATCACCTACTACGGCATCTAGCAAAGGATAGCCTTAGACCAGCTATTCGATTGGGAAGATGCTCGGAGTCCTGTTTTCTCCACAACTTACCTCCATGGACTGGCTCAGCCGCAGTGGGATGGATTAATAAAGACGACTCTCAATGATAAGTGTAGAAACACTAGAAGAGTACGAAGACGTTGAGACGAGCCCGACAGCCATGGTACGTGTTGTCACAACGATTGTGCTCTGGATATCTCGAGGATGTAGCAGCGGAAGGGATACTGCCATCTGTCACGCCGTGTTGTTTTGAGGTTGCAGGAGCACTGCATTGGTCCATCACTCAGCGCCTTTCCGATATGTATCCCAATCTGTATCTCCGACAGCGTGACAACGTGACAGTCATGGCGTGTATCGAAGAGGGAAAGGGGCGCCTCTTTACAGAGGAATCTGCCCCCTCGCGAAGGGGGGAGAAAACAGTGTGCATTGGCCACTCGTAGCCGTTCAGACATCGCTCGACTCGATAGGCATAGTCGTTGAGGCCGGTTGCTGTATCTTCATTTTGGCAGAGATCGAGTATTACGCCAAGGTGGCCTACCCTCGGGGGAAATTGATAGATATTATTGAGTCCCCGTTGTCACACATCTGTAGCTGTAACTGGGTAACTCCGTCCCCTCGTAAAGGAATAACCCTATTTTAGTATCAATCTCAATAGCACCGTAGACGAGTCCACATTCGTGCCACCAAAAGTCCGCTGCGGGCCTTTTTTTTTTCGGTTCCCCCGAGCGAGGCCTCAATCAAAACGTTTTATTCCAATGGTCATCCTGATACATGGGCAAAGATCCATAATTCCTGAAGAGCTGAAAGGCCGCCCTGGTCCCCATACCAGGTACCTTCCTCCCATGTCGGCGGGTCTCAAAGTCGGAGCAATGGGATTTGTAATAATGCTTGAGCCAAGGTACGATCGATTCCCTATATTCGGCAAACATATGTTTTGGATGAAGAGTAAAACATTCCGAGCCATAACAACTACTCGCCGTTTCGATCACGCTCCAGGAAGCGCAAGAATTCCCATCTGGTAGACTGGTAGATGCGAGGGTTGCTCATCTGCAGTGACTGAAAGTCGTGCGGCTGCTCCGCAGGAAGGCAACATGGGTGCTTGAAAGAGTTTGGTATCTTTTTCCATGGAAAGCAGACGCTTGCGCGACAGTGAAAAAGAAGCTCGGGATGCCATTGGGAGCTCCGAAGCGATGAGCTTGGGTATATGTTTCTGTCGGGAGATCTGGGAGAGAAAATATTTCCTTGTGGCTGAGGAATTGAACAAGATTTCGCCACCACAAGGAACAGAATTTCCACAGACCAAATGAGTGGGGAGGACGTACAGGATTGGAAGTGTTTTGGCTCGATGTGCATTGAACGCCATCAAGATTTGGCAAGACGCAGGGCACGACTGTCGAATGTTTGGTACAGATGTCATCCTCACATGTCCCTGCCGTTGGCGGATGTTATTTCGACTCAATGTAAACCTGATCGCAAAAAAGTGTTGAACTTAAAATCTGCACAATAATTGGGGTTAAGCCAGTCACAGGATCTTTAGCAGCCCACTTGAGGTGACGCTGTAGGTTGACAAGAAGTGGTTGGATGCAAGACGTCCAATGTTTTGTCGAATGGTTTTGGATATTCGACCAATAGAGGGATTTTCGTCGACAGAGGAATGGCTCAGGAGTCAGGCCGTGATTCGATGTACGGAGTATTGGATAAACCACAGACAGACAAGGAGATACATAAAGATTAGCCGATAGGAGCCGAGGGTTCAATGCCAAAATTAAAAATCTACCTATCAGCTGACATTCAAATAGAGCATATTCCGTGCTGTTGATGACCACAGTCGGAAATTTTCTCATACAAACCCTGCTCGGTTAATTCCTAGGCTCTATGGACTTAAGAATGTGCACCATCAAGCAAACCATCTTGAAAAGCCGTAGCAGCCTACGGTACCTTCAAGCCCGGAATCGCGACTCGATGACCTGGATAAAGGACACGAAATAGGCTACTCTAGGCTGTTGTTGTGACCATGGATGGCCCGTGGTCATGGCTTTTGGCTTCCTACGATAGCGATTGAGAGTCTCTGGCAAGGATTAAGAAGGAAATGGGGTTAAAACAGAGATCATTGTATTGAGACACCAAACGTTCAACATAGTGCTCAAGGACCACTATTTGAAGTTTGACCCATCCTACCGTGCCTCTGGTCTTGACCATTGTCTAGGCTTCTGCCACAATACCCATTGATCGATCAGATCTTGGGCCCCAGAAGGAATCAACAGAACCCCCTTGAATAAGTAAGCTAAACATTCGCCTGGGTTAGCGTTGCGGAATAGGGGATCCCTTCGACTGGCGGGGTGGGCATCCGATACCTCGACTGCTAGCCAAATCGGAGACTCCACCAGTGCATGGGATATGTGTTGCAAGCTGGAATATGACAATGTTGGATAGTAAGGTTAGCTTCCTGCACGATGGACGAGACCGAGCTCCAAGACTAGTCATTGCAAATTCCGTCTTCTACGGCTGACTCCAGCCGGCCAACGGCCCACTGTCGCCCGCAGGCCCTCGTCCTATTTCGCGACGCATCAACTCAGCACGACCAGGTGACCCAGGAAGATTGTCGTATTTCCCATCTAGATCAAGTACCTTCCCTGGTAGGGGTCGAACTCCAAAAATAGTGACGTTCATAACCCGCTTCGGTCCCACAGGACTCGTGCCCCCTAAATGGGGCGGGCGAGCTACACAAGCTGCGTTGATGACCCCAGCTTCAACGGCGATTTCGTGAAAGGAAACGTAGTCTTCGTCATCATTACTATGCATGTCGATGTGAATGTAGCAAGTTCCCGTAACCCAACGCTCTGGAACCCTGTATCCGGCATTCGGCTTTCTGCTGAACAGGATCGGGGCGTATGCTTTGTCGAGTCTCGCAAGGTCTTTGATGCCTTCGTAACAATGTTTGTAGATTGTGGTAAAATGCTGTCGGCCGGGTGGAGGATTTTGCTTCCAGCATCCTACTCTTACCTCGCCAACGGCGCCTGCCCAGTTGACGGCAACAAGGACAAGTAGAAGGATCGAGATCATCGGTGCTCATGGGTTTTAGGCCGGTAGGTATTTGAGGTCGGAAGGTCTTGATAATGAAGGCTCTACTTTAATGAGCGCTTCATCTGTTGTCTCGGGTTGATCCGAGACCCGATGACAAGTCTAGACGCGCCATTGAAAAGCTGGTCGTAGAGCCGCAGACCATCTGGACTTGTACGCGCTGGTGAAGATCGAAAGTGTGGCGGGGGCCTAGCCTATACTCGTGGAAGTTTCCACGGAATTGTCGAGTTGATTGACCCTTGAAGATTGGTGGTTCCTGGCAGTTGTGCGTACTTCAGGGGTCTGATGCTGACAACTTGGAGTCTGGGAGAAGCGTCATAGACCGTAATCCTAACGGTCATACCACGATCGCAGGAGCCTTTGAAAACCTTTTGTTGTAGTGCACACCGTTTGGAGGCAACATGCAATCTACCAATTCCGAAAGAGTTTTGTTTCATTTTGCCCTAGGTCTTTTCGAGAAGGACCCTGATCATTTCGTTGCCGACTCTCGTCGCTTCAGGGAAGCGGGGCGCAAAGTATGACTGGATCTGTTCAAAACGGTCTCGGTAGGATGGAAAGTCGCCAAAGGAAACACAATCGGACCATCCCTGGACACAGTGGAGTAAGCAAGGTTATCTACGCAGAGAATCATCAAGGAGAGAATGCATACCCTAGCAGCGAATGTGAACTCGAGATCGTCGGATCGAAACGTATTGTCTTCGACGGCGATGTTGATGACTTCATCAAGAAGTGCAGGCTTGCGGAAAAGATACTCCGTTACGCCCAGCCATAGACGAAAGAGCTGTTGCGTACAGCTTCAGCTTTTGACTGCTACTGTCCGTCATGGAGTGACAGGGTCACTTACCGGTGTCGAACATATCATATGATCATAGGGCACGATACGTAATTTCCACCAACAGTCGACCATCGCCAGTAGACTCAGGTGATTGTTTGGAGTTCTTTCTTTTGGCACTTTCCCCAGCGAGAATTGATCGAGCACCTCGTCACTGAGTAGCAACGGTTCCCCTTCTTTCCCAGCAGCATTGAAAACAAATTCGCCGGCAATCTTGATGCGCTTCTCCAGCTCCTGCTTGTGTCCTCCAAGCATCAACTTGTAGAGATCAGTCACCGACTCAGCGTATTGCCGGATTTGCTTCTTCGCGCTGGGGTTCAAAATGGCGAGGCCAGCATAGACATGCCATTTGTTCGAGTATATGCGCAAGGTGATGTTGCATTTCACGTTTTCGATGCCACCAACGTATCGAGTCAATTCCCAAGGGAACTGATTATTTGCACGCCATGCAGTTCCCATACTGAGAAAGGCAGCATGGGTGACTGCTTGCGTATCTGCGGTAATCTGGTCGTGCTCTTCGGCAGTAAGAGGAACCAGCTTGGAGCCGAAACACGCCATGACGTTCCGGACGAGGTCGTATGCTTTTTGCGAGGCACGGTGTTTGATGATAACCAGCGGCTGGTCTTTGGGATCTACATTAGGGCCATGCAGGGAATGACAAGATACGATTTCGACGTCTGACGGTAGATGGCGTTCGAACGCCGCGACTTCTGGGGCTTTGCAAGAGGTTTGACCGCCAACAATTGCATGCTTCTTGGTGGCTACTGATGTGTTAGACGTCAAGATAACAACAGCGATCGGGGTACATACCGCGACCATATTCAGCTACAACCTTGTCAATCATCTCGGCTTCGACGCTGTAGATAATGTAATCGCTAGATCTGGAAACACCGTAGCCATCTTCATAGATGACGATCCTTGGCTATCAATTTTCAGTTTATGTGGCACGAATCAGCGTTGGGTGTATTCACAACGTCTGAGAATTCTTGCTCCAAAGCTTCAAATTTGTCTCTCATGTCGCATGCATGGACCCTGCCATGAATCGAATATCAGACTCATCATTCAACCGAGCACGAATAAAATGTCTAGGCCATGCGACTCTGAAAGTAAAAGTCAGCTGAGGTCCAAAGGACGAGTAAGCGATTAGGAAGTGTATTAATGCAAAGAGTTTGATCAGACAAGTAAAAATTAGGTAGCTGAGATTTTACATCATTGACGACTTGACAACAGGGAAAGACTCCAAGAAGGAGCCGAGCCGAGTCAGCAAGCCATACTCGAGCCAAATGCACTCAAGTCATCATTTCAAAAGAGGGAGACAAAGCTCGTGGATATTCAGGGTTGTTACTCACATAGGATGAACATGCGGAGATGATCGTCATCGAGCTGGGATGTCTTACCTCCATCCCGCAGCACTGAGCTTTCGGGCATACATCTTTCCCATCAAGCCCATACCAATGATACCGATGACTGTCTGATCCATATTTGCAGGCACGTTTGGCTTCGTTGTGCGGACTGATAGGTCGGCACCTTCTAGTGGCTCAGAGCTTAGACGGCAGCTGATGATGGCCGCAATACTGAGGCAGCGAACAGTCACGTAGTTGAAAGTCTTAATGTTTAGACTACAGTTGATGTCGAAATGGAAGGTGAACGACTTGGCGAAGTTTAGGGCAGACGCTAAGGTAGGGCACACACCCTACGCTAGCTCCGCCTTCTTTCATGATCAAATCCCGTCCACATCCACTTTCCCATTCCCAAACAGCTCAACCCAGTCAAAGTGCAGAACATCTACAGCCATGCCTCCAAAGAAGAAGGTCGAGCGCGGAGCGACTGAGAATATATCCCTTGGGCCACAAGTAAGAGAAGGTGTGCAAGAGCGACTCATCATTTCTTTTCCAGAATCACCGGCTAACAAATATTCCCAGGTGAACTCGTCTTTGGCGTCGCCCGCATCTTCGCATCTTTCAACGATACCTTCGTCCATGTCACCGATCTCAGGTTCGTCTAATAGCGCCGGTCAATGTCCTACGGAGACATTTGAGAATATGGGGTTCAATGGCTTACAATCTGGGTGATTCCAGTGGCCGCGAAACCCTCTGCCGTGTCACTGGGGGCATGAAAGTGAAAGCCGATCGAGACGAATCTTCGCCGTATGCCGCTATGTTGGCCGCCCAAGACGTCGCTGCACGATGCAAAGAGCTTGGAATCAATGCGTTGCATATCCGAATCCGAGCCACTGGAGGTAAGAATCTCTCAGTACTATACAGCTTGTACGATTTGTACGGAGGCTGATAATCCATCCGCAGGCAACGGGACCAAAACTCCTGGTCCAGGCGCTCAGTCCGCTCTCCGCGCTCTTGCTCGCTCGGGCATGAAGATTGGCCGTATCGAAGATGTGACCCCCACGCCATCCGATTCGACTCGCCGCAAGGGAGGTCGGAGAGGTCGTCGTCTATGAGCCGATATCTCTTGTATTGCAGTGGTGGAACAGATGCGATTTTGGCAAGGTGGTGGACGGTCTTCAATAAACGAGGGGAACGGCCTTGTGCCTGGTCTCCATCATGTGTCTAGCTTTGCATACCAATTCGAATGTGACATGGAACATCGCTCATACAATTAGTGGAGGATCATTGACCGCGTGAAAACCAGCCGGATGGTGCAGCATTTTCGCATCGTGACTCACCGTAAATTCGCGACCTCACGACATCACCAAATTGACGTATCGAGTGCAAAATCTTCCGACACAACATCCATCTTGTTCTACTAGCCATGGTCCCTCACTCCCAATCGACAGCCTTCCCCCACTTACTGACCCCAGAATGTCCACCCACCCAACCTCAACCCTCATCCTTCTCAATCTCCCCCCCTCAATCCTCTGCGGCATAAACCTCCTAACCTTCACCACAACCCCCGCATTCCTCGGCATCAAAACTCTCCCCACCGGCTTCCACTTCCTCTTCACCTCCCCCTCCGCCTCCCTCTCCCTCCGTGATGGCTTCTGGTTCCACATCCCCCCACCTCCACCCTCCTCTGTTCCCCCAACAACAGTATTCCGCAAATGGAGTCCCGAACACGAATGTCTAGTCCCATGTTCCGAACCCGAAGGCGAAGATTTCATAAAAGCGAAAGGCGGCTGGAAAGAAGTCTACGAAAAACATCTGACGCCCTATCGGCAAAGCGGCGCTGGTTCTGCTGAGAACGATGCCGCGGGGACGAAGCCGGGAGATGATAAGGAAGGAGCTTGGGAGGGCATAACGTCGCATATTACATCCTCGATCCTGACGCGGTTTACGAAGAGTGAGGAGTGGATTATTTCGTCTGCGAGTAGTGGGGTGCAGGATCGGGATGAGATACCGGGATTGAGTAGCGAGGAGGTGCGGGATGTGATTGGAGAGGAGAAGGAGTTGGGGATGCTGGGGATTGATTTGAAGAGAACGTGGCGGGAGGGGGCGGTGGGGAGGGAAAGGACGGAGGGGGCGAGAGATCGGAGTTGGCATCTGAGCGATCTTTGTGAGAGGTATCGAAGCGGGGGAAGAGCTGGAGACGAAGTCGTGAGGAAGAGCGATTGTGGGAGGGAGGAGCGGTGGGGGGATGTGATGTTGGGGCAGATGGAGGTTTGTTTCTTGATGGTACTCATGTTGGCGAATTACTCGTGTTTGGAGGAGTGGAAACGGGTATTGGCATTGGTGTTGACGTGTGAGAAGTCTGTACGAGACAGATCGGATTTCTTCGCGAGGTTTCTAAGGCTACTGAAACGGCAACTGGAAAGGACGGATGATGTGGAGGGTGGTCTCTTCGATATGAGTGATGATGGGGGCGCTTTTTTGAAGGTGTTACTAAAGGGGTTCAAAAGGGCTCTGGAGCAGATAGCCGAAAGCAAGGGCGAAGAAGATGGGATCGAGGATGTGCAGGAAGAGTTTGAAGAGGTGGAAAAGTGGGTAAAGGACCAGTATAGATGGGAGTTAGGTGATGAGTTTGTGCGGAGTGGGATGTTAGAGCTGGAAGATGGCGAAATGGTGATGATGGAGACGAAAGAGCTGGAAGGGGAGGATGAGAGTGGTGAGTATGCTCCCGTGATTGTGGACATATGATGGCTTTATACCAGACGTTATGGTCGTGATGAACTTGCCGAGTCGAAAGGCTGGATCCGAATAGTAATATGGTACTCAGCCCGAACGTCACAATGAGACAACATTTGCTACTGGAAATGCAGTTGTCATCCCAGGAGAAGCAATGCAGCGACATCGTAGGTTGAATAGACCTATTGTCGGATTTCCATGATCTCCTCCTACTGATTCGCGGCAATAAGATCCAGAATTACAATGTTAGAAACACTCTCGCATACAATTCAATAATCTTTCAAACAGATTGTAATAAGCCCTCCCATCAAGGGTGAGCCGGAATCTTCCAGGTCCGATCTTGCAGTTGTAGCCATGGAAAGAGGTTGTAGAATTGCAGATTATAATGACCAACGGCAGCCACAGTGCTCATGCCAGTGAATCCATGCAAATAGTATTTCCATTTCGTTCTGAATAGCAATATCTGCCACGCTCGCTGCAGGCCACCTGTGCGAGCCATGTCAGGATACAAATCAAGCCAGTGTCTTTGGATGCGGCCTAGACGCTCGAGAAAGGCGTAGTTTTGTAGAACTACTGACCATCATAAAGGATAACTTGAAGGTTTTGCTGACCTGACGCATCCGACGAAGGACACAGCCAAATTGGTACAATGCTGGTACAGAAACTTATGGCAACGGGCTTCAATCCGGCTTGGTGCTTCCTTTGTTAGTGTGTGTTCAACTGCCAGATGATATAGAGAACTGTTTTTCGACAGATACTTTTGGGCAAGGACAACTAAGTTCAGAAATACAATCGATTTTGACCCAGTAAAAAGAAAGGAACCCAGATTTCAAGTGACCTTGGGTGAACCAAAGTCTATGTGATGTTGATCACTATAATCGTAAGCTGCAAAGGCGAACCCACAACGTCGGCCATATACTATGGCAGCTTTATCTAATTGATTGAGAGGCTTGCGAGGATTCGTTTTGCGCCTTTGACCACATGATCCTGGGCAATTCGAATACAATTGCAGTTGTTAGGATGAGGAGGACACTGTCGTCTGATGGGAAGCATTTTATCGCGGCCCACCCCAAAGGTGACTGCAAATAGCGAGCAAGCGAATCAATTGCATTGCTCGATACCAGAGACGCAGTGTACATGCGAGTCAAGTACGAGACTCATGAAGTGCTCTTGGCGCGAATGAAGGCTAGCTCGGCTGATAGCGCTTAGCGTAAGGCTGATCTAAGCGAATTTCCACACTGCAGGGATCTTGTTTGGACCTCTTTTTTGAACATCGAAGGCTCGCGCCATCTTGAATCACAGCAAGCTGATCGCTGACCGCCGCCATGGTAAGTTACTCGGAGCAATTGTCGCGAGCTTTGATGCGTGTGAAATGCTGACAGGCATTTCCTCCAGACGATCAAGCACAATCAGCAGATTCAGCACAACCGTGAGCAAAGGTCGACCATTGCTTCCGTTTGAGAATGCTAATGAATTGCAGATTTCCGCAAGGACTGGCAGCGACGAGTCCGAACTCATTTCGATCAGGTATCCAGCTCAGACCAAGAATATCGATCGGTTTTGACATCATACTGATTACCACCACCAGCCCGGTCGAAAATCCCGCCGC
Source organism: Rusavskia elegans (assembly GCA_011316305.1). Lineage (NCBI taxonomy): Eukaryota > Fungi > Ascomycota > Lecanoromycetes > Teloschistales > Teloschistaceae > Rusavskia > Rusavskia elegans. The sequence goes on from SAUG01000072.1 coordinate 411,876, forward strand.
CGTAATGCTCGTCTTACCAAAGCCGCCGCCGTAGCTCCTCGTCCAGTCGACAAACTCCGACCCATCGTTCGTTGCCCGTCAATCAAGTACAACCGTCGCGTGCGTGCCGGACGAGGCTTCTCACTCGCAGAGCTGAAGGTACGTCTACAAAGGAACTGCAAGGATCGGTATGAGGCTGACAGTCTGGTTCTGTTACAGGAAGCCGGCATCCCCCGCAAGCTGGCTCCTACAATCGGTATCTCCGTCGACCCGCGACGCGCCAACCTCTCAACCGAATCCCTAGCCATGAATGTCGAACGCCTCAAAGCCTTCCGTGCCCGCCTCATCCTGTTCCCCCGTCGCCCGGGTCAACATAAGAAACTGGACTCCAGCAAGGAAGACATCGAACAGAATACCAAGGAGGGAAAGATCACCCGCAAGACCGGCTCGGTATTGCCGATTGCAAATATTACTCGTGCGGAGGCCATTGGGGAAGTGAAGAGGAGCGATATGCCAGAGGGAACGGAGAACGCATACCGGAAATTGAGAGATGCGAGGAGCGAAGCGAGATTGGTGGGTGTACGGGAGAAGAGAGCCAAGGCCAAGGCCGAGGAGGCTACAGCGACGAAGAAGTAGCCGGTTTTCATGGCATGTTCCCAGCTCTTCAAATCTTGACCGGCTCGCCTTCGTACAGTCTGCAACATGTGGACCTAAATACTCCTCCTAAGGTCAGAACGGTGTCACATGTATGCGCATATTTGCGAAGGGATCGGACCTTTAACTTAGGTAGGGGAGAAAGCGTAAGAGCCTCTTATCACCAAACCTTCCCAGTGATCTGCAGATAAACAATCTGGCATACAAAGCAGTGCGTCCGATCATCTAGGCTGGGACTCCCGTTCCGAAGTAGGCATCTCCATATTCTGACTCCGTACCCAAACTCTTTCAATCCTAGTTATTGCTATACTCTTCCTTTACCATTGAATCTATCTACCTGCATCAGGATTATCCGCCTGCCACCCCCTTTCCCCCAAAGACTCCGCCAAAAATATGATCCAAACAAATGCAACACTTTCCACCCACGACCAATCTCTTCCCCTTCTCCTCCTTCATTCTCCTCCCATCAAAACATAAACCACCCCATATTTTCCTCCTCCGCCACCACCTTCTGAGCCTCCTCCTTCCGATAGTCCACTTCCTCCAACCCCCGAAACCTCCTCTCCAACTCCCCAATCCTTTCTTCCAACCCTTTAATAGTACTTGCCATACCACACAGCGATGCCAGAACACCAACGGGCCCGAAATCGTGGAGGGAAGCTGGCGACGATGCGCTGCTACTGGAGGGCATGTAGCTTGAGGTGGGTGAATGATAGTTCGTTGACGTGCAGGAAGTGGATGAAGAGAATGATGATGGGCTGATGATATGGACTGAGATGCTACTAGCTCGCTGATGATGATAATGATGATGGTGTGGTGAGACGTCGATATTACCGTAAGCTCTCATACCACCGTGTTGCTGAAAAGGTGGAGACGAAGGAAGAGCTGCAGTCGATAAAGTTGAAATGAACGATCCAGCAGACGCAATCGACTCGCACGAACGGCAGCGTATGCTGACGTCCGCCGACTCCCTGTCCCCATGAATACTATCTTTAGGAACAAGATCGCCGCTTTTGTTTTGTTGGCCTTTTTGCTTTCGCGGACAAGGACTCGGTGAATCATTGAGTCTCGAGGCTCTTCGCCGGAGCACCTCATCGACTTCAGAGAGTGTCAAGCCGATCTCATGTAAAGCTTCTGGATGGCCGGTAAAGGAGCGGAGATGCCGTGGGTGGTTGGTGTTGGTGTTGGTGTTAGTGTCCGAGAATACGTCGTTGAGAGGGATACTACCAGGTGAGAGCTCCATGGGTGACTGGTTTTGTTGCATGCGGATGGGGGTGTGTAAGGGTTTGTGGCGGTCGTTAGAAGATTGATTGGATGGAGAGGGATGGGACATGGTGGATCCTGTGGATGGGTGTATCTGCTTCGAGATCCAGAGTGATTTTTGCGGGTGTCGACGAAGAAGGGTTGTGGTGTCGGGGGGAAGGCACGATTGGTGTGCTTGGATCTTAAATGGCACCGATTGTGGCCTGTTCTTGCTTCACTGATGTTCGCTCGGCATTGGATAAGTGTGCTACCGGCTTAGGGGTTGAGAATACTTGAGCATATTGAAGGATTAGAACTAATGAAGTGGTGGATGAGTGTCGTTGTCAATAACCAAAGAACAATAGCCTAGGATGTTGTGGATATATTCGAGTCAAGTCTGACAATAGGAGATTAGAAACTCAACTACAGATATCACAAGAATCAATGGAAATTTTTGATACTCTTGCAACGTCATATTCCATCAGGACGCCGGCTAAGCATTTCAATACTTTGATGGACCACCACATTGGACGTGCTCTCAAAGCGATACAACAGTGCAGACCACTTTTACGTCAGTCAAACCATGGCTCGTTATCCTGCACGAACTTCTCCCAAGTCTTTGCAGCATCATGCATTTGTGTCAAGGTCCAATCCAGATCTGCTTGACCAGTGGTTCCGTAACACTCATGCTCTGAAATGCAGCCCCTAACCTCTTTCAACATCTCCAGTAAATCGGGCGGGAAGCCCGGATCACATCTGGCCTGCCCAATCTTGATCTCTTTACGCGTCACCTTCTTCGAAACCTCGACCATCTCTGCAGGTGTATAGAAGGCTGTGGCAGCAGTGAAGCGTTTGCCATTGTACGTATCTGGATCAAGTAAAGCTGGCACGATGAACTTGTAGATGTCTTCTATCTGGTGTCCAGACGACTATTCGATTGGCCTACTCATAGCTTTTGCCAAAACAACTAGTGAGGTTGGGAATATTACGATGGTCGAGGGGTTGTCGGAAGAATGAACTGCAATCCGAAGAAAAGCCCCGTATACTTGTATGATAGTTCATGTGCATCTAGTTGAAAAACTGACAAGCAAAACTGATGAAAATTTTCTACGTAACGAACATCGTCCATGCTTCCAAACACTAGAGTATCATCACTATCGCTGTACATTGAAAAATATTGCCTATTCTCATAGTCTATCCGACATATTTCCTATTCTTGTTCCCTCACAGGTCCCAGTATCGCAAATCTGCGCTGACTGTGCCCGCCATCTTTGGATTTGAAAGTTTTGAAAGATATACTCGTGTAGATATGTATACAGAGAACCATAGGATAAATGTACACCAGACTTGCATTCACCCGTAGTCACTTCCCCCCCGGCCGCATAAGTGCCATAACATATATCTTCATGAATGTCCGGTCCCATCATCCTTTCCGTTCCCATCCTTAACTCCTTGTAATGCTCCGAAATCCCAAGCGCCGTTGCATGCATCCTACGAGATCTCTTATGTTCAACTGCTCTCCTATGCACAACTGCTCTCCTATTCTCAAGTGCTCCCTACCCTAGCTGTGTTGCTAGCACCAGCAGCGGTAGGAACGGTAGGAACATTAGCGGTTCCAGCGCCAGCAGCCCCTTCTGTCCCTTCCCTTCCATCAGAAACCACCGGCGTAGACGGAGGCATACTCGGCACCCCGCTAACCGGCCTGCTCCGATCCCCTCCGAACGCTCGACTAAACCTCGCGCTCAATCTATTCCTGCCAGCTCCAACTGCGGTTGCCTCTCCGCCAGCGATAGACCCATCCTGGTAGGTAGCTGCATGATCGACATCCGAGCGATTGATGAGGCGCAACCTCCTCAACGCCTCTAGACGCTCTTGTGGCGTAGCTTCCTCCATACGTCTGCGGTTGAGGTAGTGATGTAGATAATGTAAGGGCCGGGCACGGGAGTTGCGACGACTTTGGTTTTGTTGCGTTGCGGGGTTGAAAGAGGCCAAGGCTTCGCTGTTGCGACGAGATTGCGACTGCGGGCCTGGTGTCGTTGTAGTGTTTTCTGGGTAAGGGTGTTCATCGGATCCGGTGGGACGGAGGTCGATGCGACACATGGGACAGGTGCCGGAGACGTTGAGGAGCCAGGGGTCGATGCATTCGGGATGGAATTTGTGGTTGCAGGGGAGGACGCGGACGTCTTGGCCCTTGGTGAAGTCGTCCGTGCAGACGGAGCAGGCTAGACCATTGTCGGCGCTTGCGATGGGGTCGTCGGTAATCTGTGGTTTGGTGGCTTCGGCTGTTTCTGGCTCAGTCGTGACAATACTGTTGCTAGTTTCGATGTGCTCGTTTGCTGCCGCAGATGTTCCGGTAGTGGTATGCTGCTGCGCTTGGGCCGAGGCTTCAGGTACGGTTCGAGGAGGTGCCATTTCAATATCTCTTTCAGAAGTCGTGATAGGCTCTGCACTTTTGGGTGCATCATTGTCTCCGAATTTGACGATGGGGATGGTCTCCAACATGGCGCGAGCGATGCCCTTTGCCCGGCTTTGCCTCGCCCTGCCGACGATATTCCTCGGCCCATATCGTTCGGGGTGCCGGTGCGCTCTGATAGCGCCGACGATGATGATTATCAGGAAAAGGGCGGTGATAATTCCAGTGATGCTGTACAAGATGATCATAGCAACCGCGGTCGTCGGTGATTTCCCCAAGATGCCTCCTCCGCTGCCGCCGGCATTGTCGTGGGCTTTGATGGTGGAGTTGACTTTGTCCAAGGAAGTTTGCAAGAAGTTGAGAAGTTCGGTGGAGGAACTGCTGTATTTCATAGAATAAATGGTTGTGCCGCGAAGATCATTAGGAGTGAGGGTGCAGCGAGTTGCATTCACACTGTAGAGGATGATGCTCTTGGGTGGAGGAGAGTGAGTGAGTGCAGCCGTGAAGGTTTGACTAGGGCCGACGTTGCCAGGGTATGCGCCGTCGTCGCAACTGATATAAGCAATATCTGTTCCAAGCAGAGTATCGACGTTGGCCGGGGTTGTCAGAACCATGCTGCCCTCGAGAGTAATTTTCTGGCATCGGATCAACAGGGATATGCAAGAGATAGGAATGATTGTTGACTGACGACTTGACCGGAACGGTCGGTCAAATAATCCATCGGGTAGATGCTGGGGCTTCCGGTGTTGAGGTCGAACTCAGGGTTGTTAGAAGGGGGATCGTTGGAAGCAGCGATCCTCTGCGCCATGACGGTGTGGCATGAAGATAAGAGGAGGAAGAGAGAGAGGAAAAGCTGTAAGGGCGTTGAGAAGGACATTGCGCTTATTGTCAAGGCCGTGAAATGGAACGGAAGCAGGTTCTAGGGTAGGGGCGATGGCGAGGAGGGGGACTGAAGGAGCGGCGACTCAAAGCTAACACATGAATGACTGTGTACTGTATATAGGGAATGAAAGATAGATGAGCGACGATGGATAAGCAGCAGAAGGAATCATGGTTGCCACTGGAAATGGGCTGTGGTGGATTGGCCTGTTGTGTATGACGGTTTGAAGCAATTGGAGTCTGGGCGGACCAAGATCCGACGGCGATTACTCATCTTCCTCTATTTGGAAACATTATTTGTTATCCTCATCCGCACTCGTCATTCGACAACAACGAGTGATTGCACTCTCCCAAAGGAGCCCGTTCGAACCGGCGACGCCGCGACTATTGCTCCGTCATGGGCTATACAGCCACTTCTGCTTGCATTGATGCTGACGCGCATCGGAGCACCCTTGAGACACTTGTTGTTCCCTTTCATCGGGGTGCTCGACGCGCTGCTGCAATCTATTAGCTGCGACCGCGAACGGCTTCTACCACTGTCCAAGCCCACCTTCGTCGTCCTCCGGCTCGGAACATGACAACATCCAAAGAACATTGCTGCTTAGTCAGGCATTCGGCTGTGTGGTCTGGTCATCTTTACACCTGGGCTATCTGCGCTTTCACCGCAAGACAACCGTGTCCCATCAGCATTTCGGCAATGTTGCAAGCGGCGACGGTGAAGCCAGCTGAGATACATTCTGAAGTTGTGATTGGTATTGGAAGGTAATTGAACGACTCCACCAGTCCTCCCCCTGGACTTGCGACATTCCATTGGCCATGCAGCCAACCGCTCTGTTCATACCTATACCACCTACTGTGCAATCTTGACAACAATTTTACCACGAGCGTGGCCTCCATCCAGTTTTGCGAATGCTCCCTTGAATTCTGAAAATGCCCAGACGCTGTCCACCACGGCCTTGCAGCGCCCTTGCTCAATCAACTTCGAGATCTCTCCCAATTGCTGGCCGCTCGGATACATGATGAAGAACTCATTCTTCACGTCCTTCGCTTTCAGCTCCTCCGGCCTCTTCCCTTCGGGTGGCTCCACAATGCTGATCAAGCTGCCGTGGTCCTTGATACAATACCAGGTCTCCTCAAGGGTCTTCCCCCCCATACAGTCAATGACCACGTCCACCGGCTCATTCGCCTTTGCCCACTCCTTCAAGCTTGTCGTCCTATAATTGACTGTCTCGGCTGCCCCTAGTTCCTTTATGAAGCGGTCATTCTGAGGGCTGCCGATCTGCGCAACCACTTCAAGTCCTGCGATCTTGGCTAATTGCACAAGCCAAACACCGCACCCGCCCGCCGCGGCTGTGATGAGGATCCTTTTGCGCTCGGAGTTTGGGTCACCGGGCCCTGCCACTCCGGCGTGCTCGTACAAGGCTTGCCAGGCGGTCACGGCTGACATTGGGACTGATGCTGCTTCTGCCCAGCTGAGCTTCTGTGGTTTCGATGCCATCTCAAGAGTTCGACCAATCGAATATTCACGGTAATTGCCAGGGCGAGCAGGGTAGGTGCGAGCGTAGACCTCGTCGCCAGGCTGGAATGGAGAGGCTGGCGGAGCTGTGATGACGGTCCCGGCGACATCATAACCGGGGATGATCTGCTTGTCCGGGTTATCGGAGAGCAAGGCGCCTGGGAAAAGGAAAGGCCACTCCAGCTCTCGGGCGCAGAGGGCTATTGCTTCGACTTGGATGAGGTGGTCATCTCGTGTCGGATCCGGTACTGGGACACGGTTCGACTGGTGAAGGTCAAGGGTCTTGGTAGCGAGATCGAAAACGAGAGCTTTGGCAGTTGACGGGTACTTGGAATCGATCTCAGTGTTCGACATAGCGCTGCTGGAGCCTACGAGCTGCAGTCTCGAGGATGCTTATCAGGACTGCAATCGCAACCGCGATACCAACGACGGTACTGGATAGATAAGTTTGGGACGGAAAACGGATCATACTTATAGGTCTGAGCAATGGACTGGATGCTATTGGATCATTATACTCCTAAGCAGGCTTGAGATCTGGTCTCGGAATATTACGGGCTTAAGCGAGGGTTAACTGGAAAGAGACCAAGATGAGCCAATTGAGGTTGCGTGAAGCATTTCTTCTGCGGATGGCCCAATATGCAACAAGCTGACTGTATACGAAGCGGGATGCCAAGACAGCATCTTTGCCTTTATTGGGTATTCACACGCGAGTGACATCGCAATTCACCAGCACGACGTTGGGCCACCGCCTTGCCCAGAATTCATATGATTAATCCGATTGTGAGGGGGAGTGCATTCGTTGGTGAACTACGGGATGGCGACTACTCGGTCTTTGTACAGCCAACCCACGGTCATGGCATTGGCATATGCTGTACTCCTTGTACGCTTGTACGGTCTACCTTATTGTCGTCAGAGATGGAACCTTATAAAAATCTGCAACGACTCCGCCATGTGGTCGCCACTGATGGATGATAATGCTGCAGGGCGAACTGGGGCTTGGAAGAGGAGATCCATTCACTGTGGGCCTCGTTGGATTCGTACATTCCTGCTTCATATATTGCGCCATGTTGACCTTGTATCTAGTCGCCCTTCTCAATATCGACTGACCCAAGTTCGAGCGGTTGGATTTGGATTGGCTCAGCCATAGACTGTTGCCATTTGCAACTCTTGCAGCCCAGTCCACGACACTGTTCACCATCTGTGAAGCTGTCCAAAGTCCTGGCAAGGACCCAGGTTGGTCGAGTCGTCGGATGTCTAGACTTGGAACCGACTGACTACTCTGTCAATTGAGATCAGAAGCTGGTTGGCTATTTGACGGGAACGAAGTCTGAAGGATACATATTCACTTCACTTCAGGTCAACACAAATATCACCCCCCAACAATACTATGCTGATCCTCTTGTTTACAAACGTCTCATCAAAATCCTCCACCAGTCCCTCGTTTAGCTATCGCCAGCTTCATCGCATTCTTTCTACATATCTCACTTCGAAGTCAAATTCTGCAGTAGCAATCAACTTGAAGCCGAATCCACTCCTTCTACTAACAATGAAGCTCACAAGCACCGTCAATCTTGTTTTCAATTTCAGTCTTGCTCTTGCGGCAAAAGTAATAAACTCAAACCTTCTTCCTGGATATCAGCATGGCGATCTGCATCATGGAAACGCATCCATTTTCTCCTCTCCGACAAACATATCGGCGAATGCCTCCTTGCTTCTGGCTCCGTTCTACCGCAATGTCACTGCGGGAGGAGCATGGGTCCTCCCAGCAAGCCCCTTCGATCTGGGAGCCAGAGCTATGACATGTGAATGTTTCGACCCTGACGGTACGTACTTTGTGCTCCTTCGATTTAGCGATTTGCTGCGGCCTCGAATGCCTCGTTTGCCAATTGAATGAATCTGACCTTCAGACTTTTGGTGCCATCCACTCCATCACTCCATGACTGACAAACACATGACAGGAAAATGCTGCATGGGCTCATCTCCCGCCGTCGGTCCCTTCTGCATCCCCAAAAACGCAACCTGCTGTAGCAACACCCTCTGCGAAACCGGCGAAACATGTTGCGGCGACTACTGTTGCCGCTCCGTACGTCCACCTTTAATTTTCCATCCAAAAAACCCCATCTATACTTGCTAACCCATCCCTCTCAAAAGGGAACCTCGTGCTCCACCGACACCAAGAACCCCGGCTGCTGCCCTCTTGGCCAATCCTGCTCCACCAACACCCCTGCAACCTGCATCGACCACTCCTCGTCCAACTGCTCCAGCAAGTCTCTATCAAAGCAATGCTGTCCTTCCAATTTAGCCTTCTGCTCCTCTCAAGAAGACAAGGGCTTCGGATGTTATGCTAGCGCCACCACAGTCTCCAGCACCAAGACGATCTCAACACTGACGGTGGATATAGCCTTGAGAACAACGAGTAGCTACCAGTATCGGGGCACGACTACCCTCATCGAAACAGTGAGCGTCAAGATCGCCTCTGAACCCAGTGGTGGTGGTGTTATATCGCTCGACTTCCCCGCGACAGTAATGCTCGGGACGGATCTGAGCGGGTGGTCCATCTCCACGTCCTACGTGTTTAGTTTTCCTTCGTCGATTTTTGGGAAGCCGAAGTCGACGGTCGTGGCTACCTCGGAATCGACTTCAACCAAGCCGACCGTGACATCCCCCTCCCTTCCCACCTCCACCACAACATCCACATCCACATCAGCACCACTCTCCCTCTCTTCCCATTCCTCTACATCCCTATCCCCATCCAAAACAACGACAACGGCCCCAACCACCACAAACCCCCTCTGCTTCAATCCCCTCCTCCAAACCCCCGCTCCCTGTTCCACCTCCCCTTCCCCCTCAACCTCCACCTCAGTATCCGCCTACCCAACCGAACTCATCATCCACTCCTCTGCCCCCAACCGCCGTCTCTCAAATACCAATTCCATCGTCCTCGCCATCTTAGTCTTTCACCTCGGTCTCGGTATTGCGATCTTCCCGATCGAGAGTATCGCTGATTGGGTTTTGGTTCTGGGGGTGGTAGTGGGGGTGTTGCTTTGGGGATCCTTGAAGGAGGGGGGAGAGTGTGAGGAAGACGAAAAAGTGGTATACGATAAGGAGGATAAGGTGATGGTGAGTGGTGAGGGAAGTGGAAGTGGGGTAAAGGATACGGATATGAGCAATAGTCGGAAGGATCGGGATTGGAATAGGTGGGCGGAGAAGGCGAGGTGGTATATTGAGTGATTCGGGGTGTTTGGGTTTCGAATGGCTTTGCATTGAATCAGCCAAAGGGCGAATAGGAAGGTGGCTTTTGTTGTCGAGCGGAGGGTTTTCGTTTGAAGGGGGGCTTCCTTTCGTTTGAAGAGGGGGGGGGGGGGGGTTTGGATGGAGTGTATGGTAATTGGATGGGACGGTTAGGGGAGTCAAGGTAGCGCCATCAAAGAGAGCATGCATACAGAGGATGACACCGAAAGTCCTCACCATGCGCTAGCAATCTAGGCGGGGGCTCCAGGTAGTCCGGGCGACCGTAGTCTGCGGGCGGCTTTTAGCGCGTGGTGAGGACTATCGGTACTTCGCACTAAAGACGGACTACTTCAAGAAGGTCCATGACATAGGTGATGAGCCCCAGTGATAAATAGAGCCGGAAGCCCAGAATTTTGATTCCAGTAATTTTTCCCTATCCTAATGTAGACTTTCCATGTCGTTGGCGAAATTTTTACCAAATTCATTGGACCAATTGCCTTGTGGACTTTTCCAAGATCATTAAGCAACTATGCCTCCCCTGCTTCGCTAAATGCTTTTTCACAATGGTTGCACCCAATTGTCCTAAACTTCTTTCTCGGCCTCCAGCACGATTTCGATATCTCTAAGCATCTTTCCGCCCATGTTCCTCCCTCTCCCTCGCCTCCTTCGCAAAAGCATTATTCCCACCCGGCACCGGTCGTCTCATCTGCGGTGGCGACTGCGAATGCAGACTCTGCAAGCTCTGCTGACTCCTCATTTCCTGAAGCGGATACTGACTACCCCCACCCAAGGGACTCGTCAAGCTAACTTCCGTCATCGGAGAAGTTGGACTCTGCAGTGCAGATTGTTGCTGCTGCTGTTGAGGGCGATACTGCTGAGTATCGAATTGCAGCGGAGGCAGCTGCGTACTCGTTGTGCGGGGAGGGAATGGTTGATACTGAGCTGATGCTCCGGATTGGGGAGCTTGATACACCGAAGCGCCGGAAGGAGCCGGGCTGAAAGTTGGAGGAGCTGCAACGGTAGGTTGGACGTTTTCACTGATTGACGGCGGGATATGGGCCGCGCTGACACTGGCCGACGCTTTTCGCTTGCCTCGAGTGGATTGACGACGGAGGAGACCACGGACTTCTTCTATGTCATTGCTGCGGCGGGAATCGCTTGAGACTCGGTCGTCGGAAGAGGGATTGACATCAAGATCAGACACGTCGCGCGCAGTGTCCGCGGCTGGGTGACGGCTGTTAAGATCGCTCAAGGCTGTCGTCTCGGCGAGCGGAGGGAGGCGATAACGTAAAGGTGGAGGGGCAGGGGGGTCAGCTGGGTTGATGTCTGTGGCAGAGGAATCGGCGGTATCCGTAGGTGGATCGGGCTTCTTGCTAGGTACAAGACGCTTCTCTTCCTTGGTTTTATTGTATGCTTCCCGAGCAGCGGCCGCTTGCTCGTCAGAGACGGTCACGGCATATGTCGGCTTATCGCTGCTCCCGAGCACGGCATCACCTCCACCAGGAGCATAGATTGGAATCTTGCGGAGAGCGAGAACCAGGGCACACATAAACTTCGAGCGGCGAGCTGCACGAACCGTTTCATTAGCCCAATTGGACTTGTGTCTGATTTCAACCTTGAGTTCAAGTTTGTTCATCTCGGCTATGCCTGTAACTTCCACCTCGACGTCAGGCTGAAAGTCTCTTGAGTTGTCTTTGTCCCGGACGAAAGTTTGCATCTCTTGTTTGAGGAGCTGGATGTCTTCGAGTGTGGTGTCGAAGTGAATGTAAAGTAGCAGCTGCTCCTTCATCGCTTTGGATCTCGAGACGTTCTGAATCCATTGAGTGTTAAGGACAATATTGGCCGTTTGGGTAATCTTTCCAGTATTGACCGTTTTGAAAACAGTGAACAAAAGAGAGATGTGTTCGACGATGAGCTGTTGATCTCCAATGTCGACCCGATCGAGCACGTCAAACGGATGCTTGACGAACAGAAAGATACAAGAGCCAAGGACTTCCTGTGCGGTGACAGCAAATACAAACGACAAGGAGAGCAGAGTGGTGCCAGCAGTTGCCAGGGTAGTCGTGAATGAGGCATTCAGGAACGCCACTATGAAAATCATCAGCAAGTGTTAAGATCTTTATCAGCAATCAACTCACCAAATATGAAGATGCTTATCACGAAGGCAATTGTACACAAAAGTCCGTCCAACACGTTGATGGCTTGGTCCACATCATGTAAGCTGTTTGCAATTGAACGTCGTTCACGACCAAACTCGCAGACGGTCAAAATCATCTCGTCGAGGCTGACATCACCATTGCTATCTCGGTCCAGGCAGGCAAAACATTCTTCCGCTTCCTCGTGATGTTCTTCGCCGAGGACCTCGACAACATCTTCTTCGTATAAGGCATCTTTGCCTTCGACGACAAAGCTCATCCATAGTCGTTTGGCCAGGGCTTCCGAGGACTTGTTCTTTTCCAGGGCTTCAACTACGATTGAATGAGCAGAGCCTGGGTTGAAGACCTGCTTCCCAGTGACTTCGTGGGCGATGTTGCCGAAAACAGAGGTCACCTTGTCGCCGAAACGTCCCACATTCTGCAGCAACCTCATTGGTGTTGCGGAACCCGATCGATTATGACCACTTCCTCTCTTACTGTCGTTGAGATGCAATGAATCATTGATGATATAGTCCTCCTCGGCGAATTCGTGACAATAAGCTGGAAACAGCGCTCTTGAGGCGTCGTAGAGGAGACTCAGCAGGTGAATATTATGCTTCGAATCTCTAATTTTCGCATTGAATTGCTTCCTATGGTATCCGATCGATATAAGCTGGATGATAAGCTTTTCGATGAGGAACAACAAGGAGGCCACCAGCAAAGCGGCAAGGATCTTGTTAACGACGGATTCCCAGTGTTGGATTTCCGTGCCGTTCTTGGACTTTGGGTCGAAAGCTGCTGATATTCTATTGCGCGCACCTGCTGTAGCTGATGCAGCAGGCGCAGAAGTCGTTGTGGATTGAGCTGCTTTGTCGATGTCGGCTTGCTGACTGCGTTGTGTGGGGTTATGGGTCATGATTGGGATGAATGTTGCGAGTGAAGTCAGGGCCCATCCAACAAGAGATAGAGGAATCTCCAAAGCTTTCAAGACCAGCATGTATTTCCTGGTCCCAGAACTTACGATACCGCAGAGAAATTGGAAGATCCAGGGAAGAGTCTTTGCGAACAGTTTTGAAACCCACAAGCTCAGCCATACGATTTCAACCCATGAAAAGAACCATACGAGGCGCACTCCTCCGAGGGTGGCATTTGGCTTGGCAGTCGCTCCGATGATGATGGGAATGGCGATGATAAGGGCCAAGGGGAGGACGTATAGGAAATAGCGGGTGACGATTGAAAAGTTCAATATCTTGTCATAGATCTTGCCCATCTGGGTCAATGTGTCTTCCTCTCCGTCGGCGCCCAATTTGCCTCTTTCATTTCCTTTGATTTTTCTTCGCCGTCCAGCCGGATACCGCTTCCGTAGAGGCTCTTTTTCATTGTTCCGAAGATCAGGATAGGATTCTTGACGGCTATAGCCTGTGGGGGAATGACTGCTGATCTTTCGTGCGCCAGTCCTGCTGGTCACGGGGGTCAAGGGTATGTCAATGGTGGCATCTCGTGAATTGGCCATGGCAGAGCTGCTGTGATTGGGGATCTGCTGAAAACCATCTCTCGAAAAGCGTTTTTGTGACATTGGGGGTACCCAATTCAATCGAGGTGAAGGGCAAGTTGGATTTGTGACAGTTATCTGAGAATTAGCGGATGGCCAATAAGCAGCCGAATCTTTACAGGTGTTTGAAGGAAGGTAGATGGCGCAGCCACGGCTTCCTTGGAATGAAGATAACGACAGTACTAGCCAAAAGCCTGGCAGAGCCCTTTGCCCAAGGTATGGCAGTCAAAAGATCTCTCAAGCGTAGAAGAATGTGAAGAAACGACAGATGGAAAGGTTGATTGAGGGGCTGAATTGCAAAAATGTTGACGACGATGGAAAAATGTTCAGGGGCGGGGTTGTCTTGAAACTCCTGCCGCTGCGGCGCGTGCCGGCAAAGCTTTCCGGTGCAAGGGTAAATACTCCTGACTAAGCCTGAAAAGGATAAGATTCACAACTTGACCTCTTACTCCGTACGTGGCTCGTCCTGACGGTCGTGTCGAAAATCAAACGCAATAGGGGTGCTACAGCGGTCACTACCTCCCACACTGCGATTGAAATTTGACACGACAAGAGCCACTCGCTCGGGACGGGGTCTGACAAGATGTCAATACCGGATACGAAAAAAGGCACGAGGCTGGACATCCAGAATGGTACCTCAAAGCATCTTCAGTTGCTGGAGGCCACGACTAAAGTATGCTTACACTTTTTGATCAATCTGAAGAGTTTCTCCAATAGCGCGGCGAGCAATCGGGAGGTCAAGTCACTATATAAGACTCACTCTTGAGTACCCAATATCTTTGTCCTAATAGTGTTTTGCTTAAGTCGCCACGGATACTACTGCAGTTTTGATTATCCTATGCGAGGTCGGTCGCGATGGCAAAAGAGCAAGATATAAAGATCGAAAAGGCCAGGGGTTCGGTGAACATCGTACCCAGGACAAAGTCTTGTACCGCGGCATGCAATGAGGATACCATTCCACTAATGGATCTTTGTAATGGTAGTCGTGCAGGCCAGTCAGGGCGACCAAGAGGAATGTCCATGATCACGTTGAAAACAAAGGTACGATGTCCATGGAACTTGCCGTTTGGCTTTCACCCGTCTTATGAAGACATCTCCGGGCAGGGGACGAACAAAATACGTACAGGACAAAGAGACACTAACAGTGGAGCAAATAGCACAATCAATGGTGGGTATATTGCTATTTCAGATCTTAGCGCCATCTGCCTGCGGTGATGAGATCCACCACAACTGTGAGGATGGACACATCACAAACAACCAACCAAACAGCAGCTAACGAAGAAGTACCGAAGGAATCTGAGAATACATCCAGCAATGGAGCCGGTACCACGAAAGTACCAGCGAAACGGCTTCGAGCTCTCAGGGCCGTTTACTGTGCGGGTTCGTTGAGAAGAGCAAGCAACGCTTGCGACGTCCGTATGCTCAACACTGCGGTTGACAGGGAACTCACAGGCCCCACTGTTCGCTTATCTTCATGGCTAGCATGGTTTCAGCAACGTTGCAAATGTAAATGGTATACACCCCCGGAAAAACAGGAGTACTGGCAATGCGGACACGTACTGTGTTCTATGTGTCGTCCATGCCTCATGAAAAATGAAGATATCTGAACACATCAAATAGGATCTTCACGACTAAAGGAAGAATCTGCACATAACGCTTGGCAGTGTTAGATTATTCTCCGGACAAGTCCCACCTACCGAGTTGGACTGGTCGTACATTAGGCTTAATACCTTCAGAAGAGAAGGACGAAAAGCCACACGGTCCTCTTAGGCCGCTGCAAGCCTGGTCCCGTAAGCTGTTTACACCCCAGCAATAGGAGGATTCCTGCGGGTCCGCTTTCACACCTTGGCTTCTGCAATGGACCAGCGCGGTGGTGCTGGTTCCACGGGGTCTAGAGCACACCTCTCAGAGACTAAGCCTCCAAAATAATGTCAGTAGCTAGTGGCTTAAAACCCAGCATCGATACATTCTTTGCATTTGTTCTTGAGTTGGATGACTTGATTTGTATCAAAGCGCTCGACGAATTTATTACTTAGACATGTAATGACAATGATGGCAAGTCCGGTACTCTAATTGCGATGAGAAAAAGAAGGCACATGGAAATGGATGAAAGGAGATCGGCTGGGGCAGCTGGGAACAAAGTCTCAGCCTACAGCAGGTCAGTCTCCGTAACGACAGCGACCTGAAAAACTTCAGCCATATGGCAGGTACTACCTGCACAACTGCTTTGGAGATATTTACGAGCCAGAAGACCTTGTCTGGAGCTTATGCTTGATATCATTGAGGATAGGACTTACCGGATAGTGTTCATCGCGAAAATCCAGCTATTCCGCTGTTCCCAACCTAGTCCCACGAGTCTAAATGCGAAACTTTCTCGTGGTTGACATCACGATAGTGCTAAGGGCATCGACTTGTAAAGGTCCGGTTGGAGCGTGTTGGTCGTTGCGAATGCCGAGAGCGAAGCGAGAGCGAAGCGAGAGCCCTTCGGATCCTGTACAAACCGGATACCTCAGTGAAGCTTACCAGCAAAGGTATTGAGACGAGATTATAGGCGTTGCATAATCTGTTACCTTGTTGCCGTAGAGAATGATCACTTATGCTGGAGGCTTGGTTGTCCAGACAGGACAGCCGCAAATCACCCGACGCTAAGTTTATTGTGTCGATTATGCCGTCATCGCAAGGTTGCAACTGGCAGAAAAATCTTTACCTTACCTCAACCTGTGCCGCTTCTGATATGAGAACTTATTCGCATATCCATGTACACCATGCGTTCGCGACCACGCCTTTCCCTCTTCTCACGTCTCCAGGCCCGCTCTCGTAACCTATACACATCACACCCTGCCCTCCATCCCCGCTCGAAACCTATACCATCTCCACCACCCAGCTCCGATGACGACTACTATTCTCTCCTCCTGTCCCAACCACTGACGTCCACAGCGTTTACCTCGTTCTCCCCATCTGCAACACCGCATCCCTCCTCCGTTGCTTCCCCCTCCAAAGAACCCTCTCGCGACCCATCCATCCTCTTTGGTACTCCTCTTGCGGGCCCCTCCGCAGCCCGACGTCGCGCTGGATATGATGATTCATCTGGAGGCTTGGAAAGACCTCGAGAGCCCGATAATTGCTGTATGAGCGGATGTGTTAACTGTGTATGGGATGCGTACCGAGAGGAGGTGGAAGCTTGGGCAGCGAGGAGGAAGGAAAACATAAGGCTGGCGGGTGGGGAAGAGGAGATCGAGAAGAGGAAGGCCAGGGAGATGAGAGGTAGAGGAAAGAGACTAGTAGGGGGAAGTGGGGGTAGCCAAGGGGCGTATGCCGGAGGGGAAGATGATGGGTTGTTGTTCGAAGGGGTTCCGGTAGGAATCCGCGAATTTATGAAGACCGAGAAGAGGTTGAGAGAGAAGCGGGAGAGGGAGGAAAGCAAGGCAGGTTGAGAAAGAGGATGTTAAAAACCAGTGGTTATGGCAAAGGCTCTCGAGAGTGGTCGCATATGCAATGTGAAGGTCAGGCAAGACGATGAACGTGGGGAACCATCCGAGTGACGGAGAGTTGCGTCCATTCGCCAACGCGCAGCCGAACCCGGACTTTGCAAGCGGGCACTTCGTTCATTCTGGAACGCCACACCGAAAGGCAGTGCAAACGGAGGTCACGCCAAATACGTAGACGTGTGTCGAGTCCAATGAACCAATGGGCATCGCGTAGAGCGAGGTTTCATGTCCTTTTCCTAGCATGGGAGCTGTGGTGCGCTCTGGTGTGTTGGACGATAAACTAAGGCCTTGCGGCTACCGGAGTGTGACGACAGGGGCCGCGAATACTGCATTTGCGTTGGATGGACGTACAATGCCGGTCATCAACGTCATAAAATCCGACGCGATACATGGATCATTGGTGTTGCCGCTGCGATCCGGTCCATTTACTAGCAGATGCGTAAGCAGCGGCTGCCTCTGCGGCTGACCTATCTCGGATCGGAGCGACTCGACAAGAGGTGTCAAGAAACCCAGCACCGTGGTATAGAGTGCGGGAAGGCTGCAGAAGCCCCTGAACACATGCTAGCTACGCAACAGTGGGTGTTTTGGTTACGGATGGCCCTATCACGAATTGGTGCTGCGTGTCGGTGCTATCGCAAAAGACCAGTCAGATATTGAACCGCAGCACCGGCTCAAGGATGTAGAGGGTGTTATTAAAAAGATATATAATTTCAGTCCACGTCTATCCCATTGGCTTTGAGGTCTTTCCTCGCTATCTCAATCTCGGCCATCAGTTCTTTATGTGCTTGTGGGACATCATTGAAGGTGAAAACACCCCAGCCTAATTTGAATAAGAGCCAGGACCCGAACGATACTAGTGACCACAAGGGAAGCTGTTGCCATGTATCAGTCAGAAGTTCACTCTACTGGGACTACAGGCTCCGCTGGAACGGGAGTCATACCAAAGGGATGATATCTTCTTTGAATTTAGCATTCAGAGGAACAAGGTGTAGCGCGAAAGCCAGATACACCTAAGACGAAGGAGTAGCGGGATTAGCCATCCGGCAAAAGTAAAGAGATAGTAGCCTAAGATCGTGGGAGACGTACCGAAGTGACTAGCAAAGCTAGAGATATTGTTTGCTGAGCTCTAGTCATGGCCACCCAGATTTTCACTATTCTGAATTCCCGAGACGAGTGGCAGTGTGATACGAGGGTAAACGTGTCGGAACGGCTACCACTTTGGGCCAAGTGAAGGAGTGAATATTAGCTTGATCAATCCGTGCTTGGAGTCAGGCGTGGTGGTTTAAGAAAGGTTTGTGTTAGTTCGGCTCCTTGTCTACCATACTACTGGGTTCTGACTAGCGTATGCCCATCGGGCCGTGTGGCTTGGTCGGACAAATAAACGCCGATTCAAATTTACGAGTACGTCGCAGCTTCCTCGGGCTATGCTTGATGCCTTACAGCCAGGATGGCGACATTGCGATCGTGGACATTGATGGAAGATTGCTCTGGACTTGGCCATGCAGTATTTAAAACAATATGTCCACATGGTGATCCTTCGAACATGCAGGACGCTGCTGGAGAAAATGGCGCACATTAGGTCCTATGCTATATCAAGTACCAGATTTGACG
Organism: Rusavskia elegans; assembly: GCA_011316305.1. Lineage (NCBI taxonomy): Eukaryota > Fungi > Ascomycota > Lecanoromycetes > Teloschistales > Teloschistaceae > Rusavskia > Rusavskia elegans. The sequence continues at coordinate 430,576 of SAUG01000072.1, forward strand.
ATCGCTTATATACTCTTGATATGTCAGAAGCTTCGAGAGGGAGGATGGTATCTGGAAATAGAGTAGTCTCCTTGCCATGTAGGCTCCCTCGAGATTACGCAATATGCCCTGGTTGGGACGTGAGCAAATACTGAAGCTGGTGAAGCTTCGATTGCCTCGTTACGGACCTCTCAACTTAGCAGAAACCAGATAATCTTTGTGTGAGTGTTTGAAAAAGAGCATCCATATTTAGCTAGCCTGATGACGTTATCTCATTCGGAAAACATAGTTTGAACGGTAGAAATATTTATCACACGCCGTTGATGCCACCTCGAACGTCACACCTCGGTTTGAGACATTTAGTGCATCGTGCAAAGAGTCCAGTCCATGAAGAGCCTCACATATGCGCGCTCTGGCAGTGATCGATTGACAGGCGGTGTAGGCAGCCACATGTTATTCCGGCATTCGGGCTTCCGTTGACCGTCGACTTTCAAGCATTATCAACGCTACGATGGCTCTACCATCTCAGCTCTACCCTGCCCCAGAATACCCTCGGATGACTCTGGTGGCGAAGAAGGCGAGTCATCTCATAAAGTGCTAGTCTGTGTCAAGTCTCAGTCGTTGAGTGGTTGAGCATCTGCATCCTTGCACCGGACTAGGGATCTGCGAATCTTCCGCCCACGACGATAGGCATAAGTTGCTCCTCAAGATGAACTCCAATGATGATAAATCAGAGGTGCTCCTGCCTCAAAATCAGCAGGATGACACCCTCATATCGACTACCTCCTCCCCAGTTCATGCATCAAGAGCTACATCGGCAGACAAAGCACCCTTATCAGGGCATCAGGATCTCAAAGTGGATGAAGCTCCTTTGACTCTTGCCTTCGACCAGCTGAATCTACACGAAAAACCGCAGATGGCTGAGCGGATGTTTCGGTCACTTGGTGTCATTGTTCAGCATGCTACAGACGTACTTGAGCTAGATATCGACGTTCAGGAAGTCCAGGATGCGTTAAGGAGTGCCGACCAAATCAGCAGGAATGGCAATCGAGACCTCGAGGCGCTAGCAATAATCCAGGCTGTCTTTGCCCAGCTACTCCTGCTACGAGACTCAAATCATCTTGTTGAAGCAGCAACCATATTGGCCAACGCAAGCAGGGACGGTAAGTCAGTTGCTTACTATTCATTCATTCAAGCTGAAAATGGCAGAGTCTTGGAGATTACCGTTCGGACAATCGGGTCTCCTAGCTTTGTTCCTGCGTATTCAGGCAACAACCGGTGTGGAGGATCGTGTCCTCATTCCGTCTCTTAAGTTCATCGGCAACACTTGCGCTGATACGGACATCAATCGCGAACTGGCAGTCTCTCCCGTATATATACCTTCTCTCATTCGGCATGTTGAGAATCCCAGGATCTCCCAGACGATTGTACCGGTAATATATAACATCTCTAATGACTATGGTACGTGCTGCCACTGTCCCTTCGACTTGCGGGGCTGTCTTCCGATACCTCGATCGGCTGGGCACTCGATACCTCGTCTGCCAGCCACATCGGATGCCCTACCTGTGCATGGGATACCATCCAGCGGCCGCTCACTAATCGTTGTACAGAAAGAGCACAGCATGCTTTCCGGACGAGCGGACTCTGTGCAGCGCTAATCCGACTTGTTGATAATCCTCGATTTCAAGCACCTGATCTGCTCACCTATGTTTATAGCTTGTTGGACTTCTCATCGAGCGATGAAGGTAGGTCCATCAACTTCCCAGCCGTCATTATATCAGCTGACATGACTTTCAGTTGGTCTGGACCCTTGCTCAGACAACTCGGTTCAGACAGTCGTCGAGCTACTACAAGGAGACGAATTGGAACCGGATGATACGTTGCTGATTGTCCATACGATCGGCGCGTTCCTGAAGCACGACCGCTTTCAACAGCATTTCATTGAACACGACCTCGTTTATACCCTCATGGAGGTCATCAATAGATCGTCTTTGGCCTACGAAACAGAAGCCCCCGATGAAGACGTTTGGTTGTCTCTTCGGAAGGCCGTCACAGAGATTCTCTCCGACATTTCAGCTACCGGCGCATTTGCACGGAGATATACCATCAACTCTACGCTTGTGGACAGTCTCATTCAATGGCTCTCGTCTCATCAGCAACAAGAACAGATCTGTTCGTGCCTCATGCTCGGAAATCTGGCCCAATCTGATCATGTATGCCGCGAAATGGTGGGTCAACATCGTTTACACGACAGCCTCCTCGAGATTTTGGAAGATCAGACGCACCCACAGGTTTCCTATGCTGCACTCGGCTTCCTCCGCAACCTCGCCTTGCCAGCAGCGAATAAGCCCACTGTTGGGACTCAGCGGACTGTGGAGATCATTGCTCGCTTCTGGTCCGAAGACGTCAACCCGCAGATACAACATGCCTCAGTGGCCTTATTGCGGCAGCTACTGAACAGTTGCATCGGTAATGTGAGGTGGCTCCTCGAGCCGTTGTCAACAGATCCAGACAGTCCAGCGCACGAAAAGACCTACTTGTCCTTGCTCCTACTCTTGTTCGGACGGACCGACGATGCTGCCACCAAGTTCGAAACAGGGCGGACCGTAGCCACGATTTGCCGATGTATCAGCAGCTCTTCACAAGGCTTGCCACCGCAGTCTACGAACGCCATCTGGCATCGCTTGTACGGACTGCACCCCGATATCGCTACGCCTCTGGCAATGATGATCTCGCAGTCTCGCTTTCCAGTCCTCCGGTCGGAAGGATGGTTTGCGCTGGCTCTAATGGCTCGCTCAGGAGAAGGCAGTGCGGCGGTCAGTGAAGTCTTCCAACAGTTGGAAACCTTTGGTGTGCTCGTGTCGACCATCACCGGGGAGTCACCCACATCCGAAAGACCGGCAACCGACAACACGATGAGCAGTGACAGCAATGGGAGCGACAGGAGTCCTGAGCAAGTGCAAGTTATGAAGGACAAGGATCGGGAAAACGCCCTGATGCTTGTGAACGAGCTGCTGAGACATACCGTGAGTTCCGATTTCCTTCTTCTGGGCGTTCTTCGCCATTTCTGTTTACAATAATCCCACCTGGTATGGCGTCGATACTTCTATACAAACATACATGGCAGATTTGTGCATTTTGGCGCGACCGTTCCAGCTGATCCAAACATGTGCCAGGGGGATAGCCTATCCGACATTCGACGCAGTGTTTTGGAGGATCTGATGCGCGGGCCGCAGTCTCCAGAACGAGCTCAGGAGTTGATGACAAGGGCGAAGTCCGAAGAGCGGCTGGATTGACATCGACGGCATTGACAGTTGACTTTGCGGGGCGTTGTGGCGGACTACTTAGACTTTTCTTCTGTAATGGACTGCCCTGCCTCTCGTGGTATCGATACCGTGACATTCGAGGTCTCGATCAGGGTAGGATCCTATCGACGAAACATGGGGCACAAGCTGGCTTGTTCCGAACGGGGCGAGCTTTTGTATGAAAGATTCATTGCTTCTCTTAGATTACTTGTCTTCTCCACTCAGATAGATTTCTCAAGCGACAGAATTCTCTGCTTTTCCTCGTTGAGAGCGCTGGTTGTTCAGTTCAAAGTTCCGGTACTATTCACGCCTACGCACGCTGAGCCCCTTTTTGAAGGCGGTGTACGTCTGCATTGGTCAGACGAGATTGTAACGAGGATATGCCTATACTCCTTCCCCCTCAATTTGATACAGCTAATAGCACCCAGCATCAAGCTCAGCGTAACTCTCCTCTTCGCTCTCTCGTCCGGTCGAAGAGCAGTGATTGGCATCTAGATCCGGAAATTTGAGCCTCAGCAAGAACGGCAATATGAGACTTCTGACATAAGAGGATCCTGACGGACGTGATGACGCATGAGACATACATGCGGCGCCAGCAGTAGAAGCATCAAGAGGTTGAGTGGTGGATGACATTGGGCCAGAGACTTGTGCCGGAAAACTTAAAAATATTACACAACGTGCGGGTTCGACCTCATCGTACGTGAAGAGGGATGGGATAAGAATAGCTGTAAAAACGAACGCTATTTCATTGCTTTCCGATTCTCTTTATGGCTTTGAGTCGATTGAGGTTCGGAGCATCGAAAATGACGACAGATTCTTTGCAGAATTGGGAGCCTTGCATGACACGAATATACTGTTGTTGCTGGATTCAGTGGAGCCCAAGCTATCGAATGGTCTGGCGAATGGCCCCATATTTTCATCTTAGCTTCTACGACACGTTGCTGGGGGGTAGTCCATCTTGCAGTGTTATCTTCCGAGACGATGACAGATTAAGCATGCGCTTTTACAAGCACTAAGATGGAAAGTCATGAGACTGAACAAACAAATTGAGCAAGTTGAGCAAGTTTCCCTTTCGAGATGATACTTGATCTCCCTAGCGAAATTTTCTCTATAAGTAGCTACTAATTCAGCAGGCCGCCCAATCTTCATCGCGAGATTTGTCGTTCTTTTGTGAGCACCGGAAGTGAAATGTCGTCAGCTACTGGACTCGGCACGTTCTCGAAATTCCCAGCAGAAATCCGTCGTATGATTTGGCTGAACCTGATGCCAGAGTGTGACGGCACAAATGGAAATCGACCATTCACATCCCAGAGAAATGGGCACCACAATCCTCGATATATCAGAAGCTACTTATCGCTCCTTCGGACAAGCAAGATCCTGTACGGGGAAGTTTCGGCGGATCTTTATCACAACAGGGATCTCCATGTCTGGATCGATGTTTCGTTCAGCGATTTTGATCTCGGTATTGATGGTCTGACGAAAACATCGATTGCCGGAGTACCCTGGCGGAGATTCAAACAAATCGTGTTCTTTGTACAGGTGGAGGAAACTGGGATCAAACTTAGAACTCTTCGACGTACTCTGGACATTCATGGTACGAAGGAAAGTAAGTCTTACACACGTACTAGTACGGAAGCTCGCTGATACAAATCAGTGCCGTCACGGCCAAGTCTTATTGACCACATGGAATTTATCGCATCCAAGATCAAAGTGGCCGGGAGCGTGCCCACGCTGCTCCATGCTCGGCAAAAAATCGATGTAGCGTTCACCATTTCTATCAAATCAGGCATTTCTGAACTTAGCCGGCTGTTGGACTCTCTCTATGGGTCGATTTTCATACCGTTCCGAGATCATCCTTCAGTGAGCAGTGCTATCATCAGACTTCCTGAGGAAGCGGTGCGAAACAGCTTGTTAAACCTGGCAACTTACGACGAGGATGAGCCTTCGACACTTGAGCGCAGATGCTTGAAAAGGTTCAGACGGAGTTTCGGTCAAGAAGTGAAATTATCTCTCGAGTGGGATTTACATTCAGCACGCAAATGTTCTTGTATGATGAAAACATGGCAATCAATATAGAGAGTACAAAATCTGGTGGAGATCATCCAGCATCAGGATTATGTTGGAGGAAAGCTCACAGTGGTAATGCTCTATGCTGGTCGTCATTTTTCTGTATGGAAAGACATATCTGTCGAGATATACTTGACCTGGGCAGACAATAGTTATTCAGGACTGCATGGAAAAGTCCTAAAGGAGACGCGTTTCTCTCTACTATCAAGGCTGGCCTTGTACACTCGTCTTGTCCCATCCATCCGACCGTTAGACCACTCTAAAAAGGATAAGTAAATCGAGACGCATCGAATAGCTTGCATAGAACTGGAGTGTTGAGACGTAGCTTTCACCGACCCACGATGACGAAGTCTCAGGGGTAAGATAAACTTGGGGACGGCAACTGCAATTGCCGACCTGCCGAAGTTGACCCCGCCATGTGGAAAATTGTGACTAGTAAGTGACGGAATTCTCTTCTCGTGAGTCGGCTCTGGCCGTGAGTATCCGCTTGTGAGATATGACTCCGTGAGAGCAGAGTCTTCCGGGAGGAGGCATCTCTTTCCTTCTTCCGAGATCAACACCTTCTGTTCCCAGTCTCGTTCAACACGCCTACAATGGCACCGTCTGTGCAAGAAGGTTCCGTCGTAGTACCAGCTATGACCGGTGCAAGCATTCAGCGGCCACCACGCCAGAGACTGCCCATCATCCCTGCCATTCCTCGAAAGCTCGAAAAACAGCTGAGAAAGTCTTCCAGCCTGGCCGCCGGGTCCAGATCTGCCACGAATCCAACCTTGGAGGCCCCTGCTAATCATCCGGCTGTCCGTGCTCATGAGACGCAAAACACCAGCCCTGAGCCAGCACCTGACAATGAGTCGGATACGCAAATTATCAAGCATTCGGAAGCAAGACACGAACCTCCGCTAGAAGAGCTATCCACCAAAGATAACACAGGTAGCATGGCATCTGCTACGGGAGAAGACACTGCTGTAACAACGAAGATACCACCTGCTGTCAACTTTCCTTCCCCCTCGATACTTGACCCGGAAAGCCCAGCATTTGTCCCGGACATCTCAAAGACTCCCACAGAGACATTGGATGGTACCTCGAGTGTAGATGGACACCCGAGCGATCCTCAAGTGCCCTATTCCACGCAGACAACAGCCCCCGGGTCATGGGCACCTTACGAGTCAACATCTCCAGATCATTCAATACGGTCGCCTATGCAGCAAGCCTATGCTTCCTATAGCCAACCGCCACCTCTGTACTATGCTCCTACCATCCTCCCTAATGACAAGCATCCGGATTCATCAATATACTACGGCTACGATCCTTCTCGTAACATGTCGTTCTACCCACGATCATCACGGTCCTACGTCAGTGCATCTCCAGTACAGTCGTCCTACGAGGGTTATGCCATGGCCAATACTCCTCAAGCAATCCATACCCGCACAATGTCATCCTCGCAACTCCATGACAGAAGTACCGCCGAGAACGCGCAAAGCCTTGCGGTCTACACCCCTTCCCAGTATCAACCGCAGCACGCCCGACCAATTCCACAGTTTGGAAACCATTTCCCAATCACACCATCGGCAACCCCATCGAACAGTGGCTCTCAGAATCAGGACCCCTCACCCATCGATGTTATAGAGCAAATCGTACCTGCAGACCAGCCCTCTAAAGCTGACAGTAAGGAAGATTCCGCCAGTAAGACCAGCCAGAAGTACCAGGAATGGTGTCAACAGATTATGGAGACGTTACAGGAAGAGTCAGATCGCGCCGAGATACCGCGAGCTCTGTCCAATCATCTTTTCACCAACTTCAACAATCCTACCTTTGCGGACTGCGAGCTGTACATCAGTCAGGTCAGCCACCGCTTTGAGCCAGTAGTCGTCTCGCTTCACTCGTTACTCATTGCACAAAATCCCAAGTTGAAGGCCTTGTTGCAGAGCGCTGAGATTCGAGAGGACGGCAAGAAACAAATGCTTCTCAACGTTAAGGATGATTGCGCAGATCCGGCTGCACTCAAATCTGCCGTCAGGATTTGCTACGGTGAACGACCTTCCCAATACACCGGTTTTCCCGGCGAGCTCACTTCTGACCAAGAGGTTTCAAACGCTTGGATGAACAACGCCTTGGCTTTCGCTGCTGCCGGTCATGTACTTGAGATGACTGGTGTAGCACACCGTGGCGAACAGATCGCGTCCATGGTCCTCGATTGGGATAACCTGGAGCAAGCTCTGTCGTTCGCAATGGACACGACGATTCGAAGAGCTTGGGGTTCATCTGCCAGCTCCTCTAGCTTCCCATGTAACGCCAGCGAGCTTCTCCTTTCTTGTCTTTACTTCGTCATCAGCAATATCCCAGGAGCCATTCGCTTAGATCTCTCAGCTAAACCTCTGTCTTCTGTCAATCGCTTGCCGACGGCTTCTGAATCCGAAGCACCGTTGTCCAGATCACGCCTCAGTCGGATTCAATTCGGGGATCTACCAGTCGAGACCGAACAACCTATCAGCAAGCACGATATCTTGACGTCGGCCATCTTGTTTTCTCTACCGTTCGACCATGTTAAATTCATATTGGATCGCGTTCCACAACATGTTAATATTGAGATTGCCAAGGCGGTTGTTCAGGAACGAGAACGCCGTAGGCTACGAACGTTGAAGGCTATCACGAGCACGAATTCGGCAGATGTACAGCTGAGTCCAAGCCTTACCCAGGAAGAAAGCATTCATGAGAGGGAGGGTCGGCTTAGCTTGGAGTGGTCTTGATGGCTGATAGGATTCATTTTCCCATTCTCTGTCTTTGTTACTATCTCGGCATCTGTCCTGTCACAGACATGGCTTGTGCCAACCACACAGCCAAAATTTTCGACTAATGATTATCTGCGAGGGAGTTCTCAGGGGGAAACCGAGGTACGATAAAAGGGAATACTTACAAACAACAGCGAGCATGCAGTTTTACGATTATGAGCGAAGGCGCTTTGTGGGTTTTGCAAGAGAGTGCTGTACCGAATGAGCAGCGGTTGAAAAAGGGCTAGGGTTTGGCACGCAGACCTTGTAGATTTCCAGTGTCGAGTAAATTGCATGCTTGTACACTTCAACATGTCCGATGCTTTCAGCAAGGATGTGAGGCTCCCGTGTGTACGGCGTAGCACCGCAACACGACGTCTTGATATCGGTGTTGGCATCACAGGGTACGACATGACTTTGCAACATCCTACAACAACTTCATATACCACCACTAGATGGCTTGACATGGTTAATTCCCCACCACAGCCGTCATACTACAATTTCGCCCTCCCCCTCTCAACCCCATATCCACTTCTCCCATCCACGACACCCTCCGCCCCACCTCTCTTCCCAAACATAACCCTCAAATCCGACACCAACTCATCCGGACACTCCCACGCGGCGGAATGCCCTCCCTTCTCCTTCTCACTCTCAAACACCACCGGCCCCATCGTCCTCCCGTATGCCTTCGGCACCACCGTGATCTCCTTCGGAAAATGGCTCAACCCGAGTTTGACTGTCGGAATATACAATTCCGACCGATCTCGCCCGAATCCACTATCCTTCGCCGCCTCATAATAGATGCGTAGTGTAGCCGCGGGGCCAGAAGTGCTGTGCCAGTATATCGAAACCCACGTAAGGATCTCGTCATTGGTCCAGGGATAATTGTCCGTCCAATCATGGCGTTTCTCGTAAATCCACGCTAAAAGGCCGACGGGGAGTCGGAGAGCGAGTATCCCAGTGTTTGCGGTTTAGTGGCTTGTTCGACTCTGTAGCCGCTTCCTTCCTTCAACATCCACTTCGAGCGATCCGCGGCGCCCTTTTCGCGGGCGTTGTAGGGAGAGAATTTATGTTGGAGGTAGAGGAGCGGGTTTGAGAAAAGAGTCGGGGCGTGCCCGCGGATCATGTTGATGTGGACGGCGCCGACGTGGGAGGGGTACAGGAGGGACATGATGCGGGTGATCATGCAGCCCCAGTCGCCGCCCTGGGTGACGTATTGCCGATAGCCGAGTTTGAGCATCAGCTTGTGGCATGTTTCGGCGTATTGGGGGAGGGAGAAGCCGCGTTTGGTGACGCCGGAGGAGAAGCCGTAGTTTGGGAGGGAGGGAGCGATGATGTGGAAGGAGGGGGTGGTGGAGGAGGTGAGGAGCGGGAGGATCTTGGTGACTTCGAGGAAGGAACCGGGCCCTGTTTGTTTCATTTTCTAGGTTCCGCTTTTGCTCGGTTTGGATGTGGGATAGATACATCCATGGCAGAAGAGCAGCGGGATGGCGCCCTCGATGGGAGATTTCTGGTGGATGAAATGGATGTTGAATGTGCCGAAGCCGTCGACGTCGATTGGGGTTATGTAGTTTGGGAGCTCGTTGATGGCTGTTTCGGCTTTCCGCCAGTCGTACTGCTCTTGCCAATAGTTTGTCAGGCGTTTGATATCGGCCAGTACGCCCAACCAACTTCATCCAGCTCGTCCGGGAAGTTCGTGTGTTCGAGCTTCTGGGCAAGCCGTCCCAGCTGACTATCGGGTACGGCAACATTGAAGGTTTCAATGGATGCCATGGCTGCTCAATGTCCGAGCAAAAGAATCAATGGTACAAAGTATACCGTGTGTAGCGGTCAGGAGAAATAGAAAATGCACTGCCATCAAGATGATGCAATAATCGTCCTCCTCCGTCTGGTAAGCGACGGGGTAACGGTGCCCGCACGTTGAAGACTACACCTTCTTCGTAAAATATACTGATGGTAACCACACAGGTCAATGGTAAAGTCGAGCCGATTATTTATCTCGGTAAAAGGTCCCCGTTGAAGGGCCCCAGTCCGCGTGCGCCAAGAGCGTGGGGGAGTACGACGCCTTCTCAAGGAGGATGAGAAGACATGACGGGAAAACATCTAAAACGCGGTGGAGAGGAGTTTTATGCTTCCTCGAATGCGAAGAATGTCTGGGAATTCGCCGTCTCCTTTGGACGGCTTTTCGAACGTCTATAATCATCAAATAACGATGCTGTGGAGCGTGCTTTCATTAGCTCTTGCGAAAAGCTTTCGAAATCAAAGAATCATGGCAATCGCTCCCTATCAACTTTGACACCTTAAATTGGTATGACAACTCATATTACCACTGCTACTCTTAAATATATCTATATCTAGCATGTGTATAGAGCTACCTAGATGATTGTTAGAACGATGTTCTAACAATCGGGGTATCGACTGTCACTCATGAGGAATGATTTGCCAAGAATTCATGGTTTCGAAAGATTTTCGCAAGAGCTAACGTGAAGCTCCTTCACAGCACAGCCATGGCCCCTATTTCTGACAACCACCTGCTGGAGCCTCTCACCAACCACACTACCAATCTCCAATCCCGATTTGTGGACCTTAGGCAATATGGGGAAGATGAAAGAATCACGCCTGCCACCAGGCTACCGCGACGACGATGCGGCATCAACCTCCTCTGCCGTTCCTCTCCAAGACCAAGCACACGCAGATGACGTCCCGCCTGCATATACCGACGATCCCTATCCTGTAGATCCTCATGGTCATGGGAAAAATGGCATTACTGTTCGGAAGAGTGTTGGAGGAGGGCCACCTCGCCGTTTCATCGAGGACCATGACGTCCAAACCAGTTCCGGGCTCGACTACGAAATGCAGGAGAGGGAGAAGTTGTTGCAAGGCGTGCAATGGACGTTTAGCGATAACCAAGACGCGAAAGGATCCACCACCACATACATATCGAAGACGCTGAGCTCCGACCCAGCCGTATGCCAGGCCTTTATCGAAACGAAAGCACAGGTACCGATCCAGCCTGCTGTTCGCCTGGTCGGAACCCATACAGAGACCAGACGGCGGGACAAGAAGGACGAAACCACGCATGTCACTGATTTCGATATCGCCGTGCCACTGGACAGCTTATTCGCCCGAGCATGGGCCAGGACAAAGATTGTGGAGAATTCCCAAAAGGCGTATCGTGGCGGAATATGGAAGCAGCTTGACCCTCGAGTGAAGGCACATCCCGAGGCAGCAGCCACCACACCGTCGCTGCAGGAGTGGTGTCACCGGTTCTGCGCTTCAAGCGCTACCGCGAAATCGTGAGTTGCTCATCCTTGCCCTGGTCTACCGTCGGCGTGTATGTCAACCAAAGCGTTGAATACTCTGCTTTCTGACTGAGGGTCTACTTTGACTGAGCCGATACAGTTTTACAATCTCTCGAACTACGACTCAGCTCCAGCGCAGTACTATAACCAATGGTATGTACGAGGCCCTTCGCGGGACGAATTATCGAGGGAACATTGCTATCACGTACCCCATGTGCCATCGAGCAACGGCGATAGTGTCGGATCACTGGATCAACCGGTATCGGCACAATATGTATATCTGGTGGACGTGTGTTATTCTCCAGCTTTGGATATTCACCTGGCCAGTGCTCTGGCTCACGACTAAGAGATGGGAGGTTTTCTCAGTCGAATGGCCCTGCAGGATCTACGTACGGCCAGATGGAAGCTGGCCCGTCGCTCATGAATTCCTTCCCCAGGCATTGTGGCATGAAGGACGGGAAACCGACAACCCATCGATTCGGATTGCACACATGACCGAGGAGGAGTGGGTTGAACAGTGGAGGCTAGCAGTACAACTGGCAGCAGAGAGCAAGAAGCGTGGGGTTCTGAGCGACGCTGACCGGCGAATTGCACAAGAAGTTAAAGCAAGATCCAGACAGGGGCCAGCGGGTAGGAGTGCTGTTCCTGACAATGGATTCATGGCGGCAGCTACGGGACTCTTGAGTGGTGTTCAGGGGTTCATGGGGCCATCACGAATAGAAGCCGGCTGGGGTGGGAATTGTACGTATTGAGATCCTTACGTTGTTTCTGTACGCTGTGTTTGTCCACGGACAGTAGCTGTCCCGAGGAGGGCCAAGGCAATGCTATACGTCTGATAGGTCCAGGGTACGCCCTCACCACCCTTTTCATCAGCACTGTGATCCAATCAAGAAATTACCTTTCCTTCATGCACAGAAGGTACGCCAGAGGGAGTCGAACAACGCCGCTACTGCGGAAACAAGCCCCGGTCGGATTACTGCACCTTTTGCATTTACCATGACGCCACAGCGCTATGGTACATGTATACCGTCTCTCAGATGTCACGGAAGGGGTCGGGCAGTCCCCGAATCGGCTCTTTGTCTGTGTTGAGGGGAACTCTTATCCATGTGAAGATTTCCGATCTGTCGGATTCGGCTTGTATCGCACATGTACAAGAAATCCAGGCCACTTCACTTTTAAAGGCCGCTGTCTGTTGACTAAGGTGATCTTCTTCTGATGACTGAGCATGCAACCTTACCTATTTCTCATCCACCCACTTTGTCCCGAGTCAATCTCCGCCTGTCTTTTTTAAATGACTTAAGGTACTGGGCCTTTGTTACCTTCCTCGCCAGCTTATTGCAAATTTCCTAAGATGGTCGTAAGCCTCACTCCTCACGTCTCCAACACGTCCCAGATCCTTTTGGGCGCTCTGGTCTGCTATGCCGTGTTCTACGCTTATTGGCAGCTTACTGTTGGAGCTCGCCGTGGACGCATGATAAAGAAGCATGGTTGCAAACCGATCAAGACCAGCGCCGAGCTCAATCCTTGGAAAGACTCGCTATTTGGTTGGACCCATCTTGTACTGAACAAGAAATCAGCCAAGCAGCACAAATGGCTCGAGTTTGGAAGAGAGCGATTCCTTCGACATGGCTACACCATCCAGCTCAAAATCGGCTTCACGAACATCATCTTCACAACTGAGCCTGAAAACCTGAAGGCGATGCTTGCAACCAAGTTCAATGACTGGAACCTTCCAGATCGCAGGAAGGCTGCCTTTGAACCTCTGCTTGGCCGTGGCATTTTCACCAGCGATGGTGGTGCCTGGCAGCACTCAAGGGAATTATTGCGACCCAACTTCGTCCGCAACCAAGTAGCCGACCTTGCTGCATTCGAAACCCATCTCAAGCATCTCATCCAAGCGATTCCTCGAGACGGCTCGACAGTCGATCTAAGGGAGCTGTTCTACCGCTTAACCATCGATTCCGCAACCGAATTCCTCTTTGGTGAAAGCACCAACTGCCTTGCACCAGGAGCCTCCGCTCAAGCCAATGAGTTTGCCGACGCTTTTGACCGCTCGCAGGAGGCAGCAGCTAACGCTACACGGGGTCTTCCTATCGTTGCGAAGCTGTTCTCGAGATCCAGTATCGGCAAGGATATCAAGTACGCGCACAACTTTGTCGATCACTACGTCAAACTTGGGTTAGAGTGGCAGAAAAAGCAGGACATCGAAAAGTCTGTATCGAAAAGTGGCGAACGGTACATCTTTCTGTACGAATTGGTCAAAACTGTAAAAGATCCCATCCGTATCCGATCAGAGATTCTGAATGTTCTACTTGCTGGCCGGTAAGCAATGTTCGGAGCTACTTTACCTCAAGCCCCAGAGTTACCAAGGGATGGGATGAGATATACTCTGATGTTAATCAACTGATTTGTATTTCTGCGAGACGTATATTTGTACAATTGCTAGACATACTGACCCGGACATCATTGTAGCGACACTACTGCCGGTCTTCTCACCAATGTTTGGTTCATCCTGGCGAAGAGGTCGGATGTGTGGGCGAAGCTGCGGCGGGAGGTGGACGCATTGGATGGAGAGCAGCCTACGTTCGAACAGATCAAAAACATGAAGTATCTCAAATATGTCATAAACGAAAGTACGTATCGGCTCCCCACAGCATCCGAGTAATCTGGGGGACAAGCCATGAATTTGTAATTTGACTGGTCGCTAACAAACCTTACAGCACTCCGTCTATACCCAGTGGTCCCATCCAATACACGTATGTCTATCACGGATACTGTTCTACCTTGCGGTGGTGGCCCGGACGGTAGATCGCCCCTTTTCATACCCGCAAAGACGACCGTGGGCTGGAACCTGTACGCCATGCACCGCCGCGAGGATCTCTTTGGCAAAGACGCGGAAGATTTCAAGCCAGAACGTTGGGAGACGTTGAGGCCGGGGTGGGAGTACCTTCCTTTCAATGGGGGCCCACGAATCTGTATTGGACGTAAGTACATCCGTGACCGTTGTCTCCACTGTTTAGACTGGCAAGCAAGCTCTTCGATACTTCCCAGAATCTGACTCTACAAGCAAGAGATGAAAATGCTGATGGGGTCGTACGAATAGAACAATACGCTCTTACCGAAGCATCGTACACCACCATTCGCCTGATGCAGGAGTACAAGGATATTGAAAGCCGCGACCCAGAGCCATGGACAGAATGTATCACGGCCACTGCTTCAGGACAAGCGACGAAGGTTTCATTGACGCCTGCTTAATGGGGGAAGTAAAGCATAGTAGGAGCAGTAATCGGTAGAATGTTGAGGTAGCATTCGTGCTTGGTATTTTTGGGGCTTGTTGCTCATCCCAGAAGAGAGCGAATTAGGACTACACAGCTTCTTCTTCTTCTTCTTTTCATTCTTCTTCTACTGAGCAACTTGTGCTGTCCTGGTTCACAGCCCGAGCTACCTCACTCGGTCACCGCTATCAATGTCCAAAAGTGAAACTTATATCCGGTTCAATGGCTCGTCGTGCTGTAACCCAATCGCAATAAGGGATACACAGCAGTCGGTGCCTCGACGTGGGACTTCGTTCCAACGGTCGCTTAGATCTCACTGCAAAGCTGGCTCGTGAATTACAAACGTGTACTCGATTGAGCAATGGCCGGTCAGCAGACGTAGAAATGGGTGCTAGATAGGGCCTTCAAGCGAATGAGAAGCAGCCCAAGCCTAAAATAAATACCTGAGACGTCATTTATTATTCTCTGTTTATGTACTTTGACATCATGGTACTCCCAAAATCAGCCGCTTTTCACCCTCAGACACAACCGTCTTACTTCTCAACCAACGGTCAACATGGAACCAGGTGTAGCAGCAGCAGCTTATGGAGTCGAGACTGCGGCCGAAGGTACAGTTGGTGCTGCCGTTGCAATCGCGAAACCTACCATGCCCTTGAAAGCTACATGGCGGCGACTCGTCACTCCCAATCCTTTACCACGCTCTTCGCACTCTCTGTCAGTCATCAAAGGGCAAGCATATGTCTTTGGAGGAGAAGAAAGACCCCGCGAGCCGGTTGGAAATGATATGCAAGTCCTGACGCTACCTTCATCAACCGTCAATGAGGTCGACTACAAGGCGGCGCCAGCAAAGGGATCCGCTGGAAACACCGAGGTACCAGCTCCGAGGGTTGGACACACCGCCACCGCCATCAATGACAGGATTTACGTGTTTGGAGGTCGGGGTGGAAAGTCGATGGAAGCTTTTGACGAGGAGGGCGCTCTTTGGGAATACGACACCGCGCTGGATCACTGGACTCGACTGGCCCCCGTCAAGGGCTCTCCATGTCCGCAACCTCGCTCCTACCACTCCTCTGCATCCACAGCGCATCCTCTTCCGATGCAGCAAGATCGTTCGGGAGCTGCTCAAGGGGACCTGGATCCTGAGGCCCACGGCACTGTTTTCATTCATGCTGGCTGTACTGCATCAGGCCGATTGAACGATCTCTGGGCCTTCGATATCGCTGCTCGAACATGGTCCCCGTTTCCTGATGCTCCGGGGCAGGCTCGAGGCGGCTCGAGTCTGACCTTCGTTCGGAACCGCTTGTATCGCTTCGGCGGTTTCGACGGCAAGGCGGAGATAGGGGGACAAATCGATTATCTGAACACTACCACTACCACCATTGACGATCAAGGTGGAAAAGGCGAAATGGCAGTAATCTCAACCACCGGCAAGTGGGAGACTGTTGCAGCCAGTTCTGGCCAAATGCCTGGCAATCGAAGCGTCACCGGATTACAGCCTGTGACAACTGGTCAGGGTCGCAACTACTTAGTACTGTTCCTCGGCGAGAAAGATGCGAGCTCATCGGGACACGCAGGCGCAGGAAGATTCTGGGACGACGTGTGGTCATTTCAGCTTCGACCGGATGGCATGACTGCAGCTAGCTTCAAGGATGCCACAAGGGAGCTGATCGGTGCGAGCACTGCGGAACACACCTGGGCTCCTGTGGATATTCCGGAAGTTTCTATGACGGACGGTAAGCAAGCAGCACCAGGCCCATTGGGGTGGTTCGCAAGTGCTCAAAGTCATGGCATGGATCCTTGTTCGATTGTACTCTGGGGTGGTCTCAAGAGTGACAATACAAGATCGCCAGACGGTTGGATATTGACTGTAGAATGAGCCATGCAGTATCAGGTGGAGTGTATGATACATTCGGGTTGTCATGATTTTTTTCACACTGAGCCAAGCATCAGCTGTGAGAGCCATGACTACGAGGTAATGAGTGTGTACGAAATATCGGCTGTCGAGCTTGCTCTTTCCAACCTTAAGGCAATACCAACTGGGGTCTGTCGCGGTTTCCTAGATTGACTGCCTTACCAATATCGCCCCTATTGTCCGTCCTTTGCGAGCCGATATCCCGTCGACATCCATCCTTGTCCCTAAGCTACAACACATCTAATTCCTATCTTTATTTTGAAGCAACTACAGTCCCTGACCATGGCGTCTGCTGCTCCAAACAGCACTGTACGCCCACCACTAACCAAAAGTGCTACTGCTGAGTCCTTGGTAAGCTTACCATGTGTCTCCTATCATTTGTCCAGCATCCTTCGATTATGTACTGACCTAAATAGCCACCAAGCCTACTCTCCGCCAGACGTCGTGTTCCTACACCTTCTATGTCTTTCAATTCACTCAATTCCCTCAATCCCTTCCAAGCTCCTAGAAGCAACGTCAGTAGCCCAGGCTCGCTCTACCTGAGCCCCCCAATATCCACTCCACCTTGCATGAGCCCCCCACCACGACTGGTGGCCGAAGATTACCTTAATTCGTCAGGGGGAAAGAAGAAGCACTCCAGTCGATCGGGAGCTGTGTCGAAAGGTTCACCGCTGGTCTTACAAGGTTTACCATTGCACCGACCCGCTACTCCCGAATCTGATGAAAGACCTCATTCCCCCAACGCAGCAAGCAAAGACGAGGTGGACGTTATCGCAAGCGCATCAAACGTCAAAGCCACGCTCTACAAAGTCCATGATCAGACGCAGCAGCAGCGCTGGCTACCCAGTCCATTCACTTCAACGACAAACACCCAGAACCCACTCAAGGAGGTCGAGCGGCCATCCATGCGTTTCCCAAGAGAGATCAACGAATCACCCGCCGTCGTCTCCTTGAAGCGGCTGAGCGAGTTCGTAGAGGACACGACAGCCAACCTATCCTCGGAAACGGACGAGGTATCCCAGCCATCGCTGGGTGTACTGGGATCTTTGTTCAGAAAGAGTGACATGGACCCACCGGATCCAAAGCGATCGGTTGACGACCAGACATCGACTACCCCATGGTCCGGCATAAGGAGACGGAGCACCGCACCTCTTGGTCGAGATAAGCGACAATCGAGGAAGAACGAGACTTCACCGGCCATTCTTGGGCTCGAGATCCCAGCTACCATTACTTTGAGAAAAGCAACTGGCTTGTTCCAGATCGGACCCGATCCAGCCTCAGACGATCCTGCTCTTACAGATCAGCTCAACCGCACCAGGGAGGGGTCGATAACCTCACCAACCATGTGTACTTTGGTGGATTTCGATTCGCGATCACTCAGTAATCCAGATAACGATCATCAGCAAAAAGATTCGAATGATACAGCGAATGGCTCCGGACTTTTCGTGTCAAACCTTTCGTCAAAAAGATTTATGACTTCCGACAGTCGGCGACAAAGCTTAGCCGAGACAGCTATTACCGTCAGCAACATTTTCCCTTCGCGAGCCATCCTAGCATCTCCGGTCAGCGGTCCCTCGTCTATCAACGAAGCAGAGCGCCGATTCAGCGTAACGCACATCAAGTCTCGGAAAAGTCTGCACCAGGTCATCTGGCGTGAAGATGATACCTCTAGCAGCAGTGAGACGTCCTCAAAGTCCTCAAGCCTGACGCGGCCAGCCTCAATCAAGTTACCGGATACGTCCGAGAACAGCCCAGAGAGAATATCGCCCGCAAGCAGTAAACCGAATCCACGGCACAGCTCCAGTCCCACCCTTTCTGAGCCGGGAGCACTCACGCCTGACGGACCTGTTACCACCGAGAAGCTTGCAACATTCAATGCGGCAGAAAGGCAACCGAAGGGTCAGATGCTTCAGTGGTCATGGGCGGTCGCTGAGGATGCGCCGTACGATCCAACGGATAGCAGTGAAGCGGCAAAGTCATTGCATTGTACCCTCGACAGGCACGATGAAGCCAAGGATCATGCACCATTTGGGACAATGCCGGCCATCCCGCGTCTATCCGTTCCGGTTGATGAAGGATCTCCTGCTCCAGGCCTTTCACTTGGGATCTCGAGAAGAGGATCCTTTGCCGTAGATACAAAATCACTCGCTAGCACATCGCGGGAACGAGAGGCTGGAAACAGGCGATCGATCAGTATAACACCGCTTATGCTCCCGAGGCTTGGAGATGGTGACGCAAATAACAGTCACGACAATAGACAGGCAATCCGAAGATGCAGTCGGGTAGAGTGAAAGACATGGGGATGTCGATAGCTCGCATAGCAGACATGCACTGTAACTGACGAGGCAGACGTCTGATTTTGAACCATATGAGATGATGGAAGTTCCAGGAAAGTGTTGTGAACGAATTCACTTGCACCTGGATGTTACCCTGCTTACCTTATGGAGGACTGGTAGATTGAGTATGCGCTAAATATGTGCTAGACTGAATTGAATCGAGTTGCAGGACGGCGGGCAGTGCCGCGTCCCACAAGTTCTGCCTGACTCTCGGGAGTACACCACGGCGTTGTTTGGTTGTCGCTTTAAGTGTTCAGGTTTCTGATCATTTACCACGATGCTCCCCATTACACGAGTGCACGTTATATCTTGCATCTTCCTTGCGAGGTAGCCTCGGACCTCGACACTGGAACACAACTGACACTTTCGTTGCTGCAAGTGGGCAGCCTCACATCAAGCGGACATGGCTCCGGATCTCAACGCCGTTGCGCGCTCGCCTCGTGCAAGTCGTAATGCACCAATCTCAGTATCAAACCGAAGTTCCATGTCCATGGCTCCTCCGCCAAATCCTTCCTCTCCGTCCAGCGCCAATTTCTTCCCGTCAAGGGAGCCACCAAGCGTTACGGCTCCAAGCAGCAACCCGATGGCGGCGGACAATTCAGGCGTCGGTAGAGGCCCTGGTCAGTAGCATATTCATGCCGTTATCTGGCCTGTTTCTCTAACTTATCCCAGGCCCTATTCGCCACCCGCAGCCACTGACAGCTGCCGACCTACACATGCAACTCGAGAAAGAGCAAGAAGCTGTTGTGAGTAATGCCTGGGCCTGGGATCGACATATGTCCTAGTCTGTTAATGCTCATTGAGGTCAATCGCCTCACACGCGAACTCTCCGCGCTGCGTCAACAAACCGCTTCAGTCGCATCCACCACTTCCTCGACCTCTACTGGGATCGCCGACTCTACCGACGTTAATGCCAATCACTTGATGTCCGGGCCAAGCCATCCTACACCGTCACGACGACACCGTTCGTCGTCAAGTCTAAGCACGCGGAGTATGAACACTACAGCCACAACCACCAGCGGGTATACAGGTCTCAGTGGGAGCACAGTCGGCACAACTGCCGGAGTAGCTGGGAGCGCCGTATCCGGAATCGCGCCAGCCAGAGATTCTCATGGCCTTCATCACGCACATGCCCACTCAATGAGTCGACAAAACTCTACCGCCTCCTCACGACGCTCGCAGGCGTCTTCACCCTCGATATCCTCTTCACTATTGCAGGGCGATCACTTCCCCAACCTCGTTCCCCTCCGCCATCCGAGCTCTTCCCAACCGCATCCGCCATCGGTGCTTCAGCAAACACTGAGTCCGGCGGCGAGCGTTCGATCTTCGTACGTGCCTTCGAGCGCGGCTACGGCCAGATACGAAGAGACCGCTCATCACCGCTCGGAAATGGAGAACGTCAAGCGGGAGAACGAAATGCTGCGCCGTCGCGTCCTTGAGCTCGAGAGGAGCTTGCGTAGCCGTCGAGCATCGTCAACCAGCCATGCCCCGAGCGA
The DNA here is from genome assembly GCA_011316305.1 of Rusavskia elegans. Taxonomy (NCBI): domain Eukaryota; kingdom Fungi; phylum Ascomycota; class Lecanoromycetes; order Teloschistales; family Teloschistaceae; genus Rusavskia; species Rusavskia elegans. Next base: position 451,016 of record SAUG01000072.1, read on the forward strand.
TTCGGAAAGCACAAGCGCTCGACGTCAGGCCACGGCTGGTGGAAACCAAAGCGAATCCTTGGACTTTGACGAAGATGCCGTTCACGTTGGAGTAGGGGAGAGCGCAGGAAGCGTGGGCGTTGGTGGAGGACAGTAGCACTGGGATATTGATGCTCGGCGTTTGGAGCAGCCGTACATTGATGTCTGAGCAATGGCTGAAACGATGTCCCACATCGAGGCAACGACTTCTGTACGCCCGGGCGGGGTAAGGCGTTTGTGTGACCAGAGCTTTGGAAGGAGCCGGACGAACGTGATGGTGCTGGTAGAAACGGCGCAATTGAACTGGATTGGATTCTCTTCCCATGTACTAGGAGGGAATATCGCTTAGTGGAAGGACACGCTTTTAAGGCTGGCTTGTGCGTGGCCAGTCTTGATGGTACTACGGTAGTTAGAGGATCAGGCCTTTATATCGAGCATCTTGAGGTGGATGGCTCGCCGTGTCAAAATTCAACCGCATTGTGGGCCACAGAGCAATTACCAGACACGTCCCTAAGAACCAAGTACCGTGACATGTCACTGCTCAATTGCTCATTGGATACACCGCCTAAGGTTTCAACGGCAGTCAGCGCAGCAACACCTAAGCCATCGTCTTATCGAAATCCTACCTCGAAGTACCCGTATTATCTGGCCAATAAGATACCATCCTTATAACCGGATAGGGTGTCTGACTCTTTTGTCAAAAGCATGTTTTATAGGCGAGTGAATTATAAAACACCGCAAAATAGTCCCTGCATTTGCATGAGATGGCTAAAAAATCCATGTCTTTAGTAGTGACGTCTCTTAAAAGCTAAACAATACGGTACCGACTGTTGTATTATGCATCCCAAATCACGAGCACATTACAAAGCGTCAGTCCTGCTTATTATAGTGAGGTGTCTCTTTTACACGGCGTGAACCGCGTGATTTCATTTTTGGCTTGGCCCTATCATTGTACGCTAAGATATCTGCCCGCTTATCTATTGGCCACAAGGTGCTGTCGCATATGTCCGATATATCCGGCGGACTCAAGGTGTCTACAATCCTGGCCAGGGCAAAGATCCCTGAGTTTATTGGTCCGTGAGGTTTCACTGCAGCGCCGTGGCTTGACTGTGCTCGAGCGTTTTTCCCATCGCATCGACAACAATGATAGATCTACAGTTGCTGGTTTACGGTCGCCAGCATGAGCAATACGCTGACACCCAGCAGTTCGCTGACGCCCGTCAGCATGGAGTCCCCTGTATGGGACGACATGGACCGGTGGGAGATCTAACATCAAGCTAGGGATATCATCCAATGCTGATTGAAGCGGCAGGGCCATGGGCCAGATGTTCATCATGGGCTTCGAGGGCACCGAAGTAACGCCGCAGATCACGAATCTGATAGAAAAGCATCACCTGGGCACCATCTTACTGACGGCTAAGAATCTCAAAAGTCTGGGATAGCAAAACCCCCCTCTTTTCAATCCAATCGCATTTACTCATTCCCTTCTACAGCCGCTGAACAAACCACCAAATTGATCTTGGACCTCCAGACTATCGCCCATGATGCCGGCCACCCAGTGCCGCTGGCCATCGGCCTCGACCAGGAGAACGGCGGTGTCAACAGTCTCTTCGACGAAACGTACATCCGACAATTCCCCAGCGCCATGGGTGTCGCCGCTACCGGTTCCACCGAGATGGCCTACGATATCGCCAAAGCCACCGGCCAAGAACTCGGCGCTGTCGGCATCAATTGGATCATGGGACCTTGTCTTGATGTACTAACCAATGTTAAGAACCAGCCGCTTGGGGTACGGAGTATGGGCGATGACCCCGAAGAAGTCTCCAAGTTCGGCGTCGCTTTCATGAAAGGCTACAACGATGCTGGGCTTGCGACCTGTGGCAAGCATTTTCCATCCTATGGTAATCTCGAATTTCTTTCATCCTCGCTGGACGTGCCCGTCATTACCGACTCTCTGGAGCAGCTTAGTCTGAGCGCCCTCGTGCCGTTTCGCAATGCCATTTCGCACGGTGTAAACGGCATGATGGTAGGTGGGTGTGCCATGTCTTCTGCCGGTGTTAACGTGATGCATGCCTGTCTATCGGAGCAGGTTGTCGATAGGCTCTTGCGGGATGACCTTGGTTTCCAAGGGGTGGTCATGTCTGAATGCCTTGAGATGGAAGCTTTGAGTCAGAACATCGGCGTAGGCGGAGGGACCGTCATGGCTGTCAATGCTGGCTGTGATCTGGTGTTGCTCTGTCGGTTGTTCTCTGTCCAGCAAGAAGCCATCAAGTATCTCAAACTTGGCTATGAGGATGGTGCCATCTCTCAAAATCGCATCCGCCAGTCTCTCAAAAGGGTACTGGATCTCAAGGCAACTTGTACGAATTGGGAAAAGGCCTTGAACCCTCCAGGCATATCAAGTCTGTCTACTTTACGACCATCACATACGAAGCTTTCTGCAGATGCATACAACGCATCAATAACCGTCGTCCGAGACAAAGAGAGGCTATTACCGCTGTCTAACATACTGGACTCCGACGAAGAAATACTTTTGCTGACACCGTTAGTCAAGCCTTTGCCAGCGTCAGCTTTGTCAAAGGGGTTGGCGCTGGCATCATTCATGGGGTCAACCACGCCCTGGGGTAAAGGCGTATCACTAATGAGTGGTGAGAATGTTTTCCGAGAATTGGGAAGATCACTGGCCCGAAAACGGAGAGGCCGCGTGCTTCACACTTCGTACACGGCCCATGGCGTACGTCCCTCGCATGAAAAACTCATCAACCGATCAAGCGCCATCATCATAGTCACTGCAGATGCCAACCGGAACCTATATCAGAACGGCTTCACCAAGCACGCGGCGATGATTTGCAAGTCTCAAGCCATGCAAGGAGCGGAACGACAGGAGAAGCCAATGGTGGTGGTGTCAGTCAGCTCACCCTACGACTTCGCGCTGGACACTACCATCGGGACCTATATTTGCACCTACGACTTCACGGAGACCGCGTTACAAACGCTTGTCGAGGTACTTATTGGGGATCTTGCACCAACTGGAGGCCTGCCAGGCACCCTCAGTCAAAACCAGAGCCACCAGCACACCAAGCAGCACTGGCTCGTGGAGGCTTTTGACGAAGACCGTGACACCAAGGCGCTTGACGATTTGCTCCAGACGATCGAACAGGAGGGGCCGGTCAACCAACGATCGGAGCTTTTCGGCTGTTCATCCTCGACGTTCCTGTTGCACAATCGTGGGATCGACGAGGCGCATTTTGTCGTGCGAAACAGCAGCACGGGGTCCCTGCTCGGCTTCTGTTGTACCTACTTCTTCAAGTCGACGGCGACTGGCGTGATTGGGGCCATCCTGGTGGACCCCGATCGGAGGAAGCTCTCCATTGGGCATTCTCTGCATTCCCGATCGATTCGGAACCTGCTCCATCAAGGGAGCGTGAAGCGGTTCCAACTCGGCTCGAAGTTACCGGGCGTGTTCTTGGGGATACCGACGAACAACAACGTGGAGCGCAAGCGGCTGAGGAGGTGGTTTGGCAGCATGGGGTGGAATGCGGCATTGTCGCGGCCGGTGAGCAGCATGATCCTGAAAGATCTTTCGACGTGGAGCGCGCCGGAGAAGGTCAGTCGAAGCATGAAGCACGCCAAGGTGGAATTCGAACTGGTGCATGGACGGCAGTACGCCGAGTCCATCATGGAGCATGTCAAGACGAGTTCGAGGCAAGGGGTGATGGAGGTGTATCAACTCGCGTTGGCGGACCAGAGTTCATGCGGAGTGATCCGAGCGAAGAAGCCCCAGGATGGAAGGGTGCTCGGGACGGTGGTGCTGTGTAGCCCAGGGGCCAGCTGGGCGGAGGCGCTGCCGGCACTGAAAGACACGAACAACATCACGTGGGCCATCTCGAGCCCAGTCATCTCACCTAGCGCGGGCGAGTATTCGACTCTACTGCAGGGCCTGATCTTACTGGGGATCCGACAAGTCAAAGAGCAACAAGCGGATGCGGTGCTCTTGGATTGTGTAAGTGGACTGCGTGGACGGAAGCTGGAAGAAGTAAGCGCTAATGCTGGAGCAGGTGGACAGCGATGGGGAATTCGCTGGCCTCTCTGCGATGGGCTTCACGGTGCTTCACAACTTCGAAGAAGTGTCGTGCGACGCGGACAGCATGTCTGTTCCTGCATGAAGGAACCATGGTCTACTCCGTACGGATCTCCGGTACACATGGTTCGGGGAGCCACGACTGATTACCGAGGCAGTGAGTCGTCCGGGTGTTTTGTACGTCTGTACAGTAACGTCTGAGGTTTGTTTGATCGGCGAGGGGCGATGAAGCAGGAGTGGGATGATCCAAGGGATCGGAGAGTAAGCGAAAGCAATGCAGGACAATATTGGGAGACGAGTAATGGAAAGAGTAATGGATCATCACGGCCACGCGAGCAACCGGGATTAATTTCTGGGGCTGGTGGATGGGGGCTGCGGCGTAATCCAGGTCCGGGATGATTCAACGGCCAGTCGTATCTGTCGGAAGGAGCGTGGGTGCAGCTGAAACACATGACGCAGTGACGATCAGCGGCGAAGGAGTGAACGGAACGTGCTTGAGGTCCCCTTTCATCTTGTCCACATGATGATGATCGTCCGCCCTGCATGCCGTACCTCGTACCTGCACTGCGCGGAGGGTTTCCATCACGGGGCGGCGTCGAAAGTTCGACCCACTATCCGTATGTTCTGCTTGAGCCGAAACGCCACCACAGGCAGCGGTGCTAACGGGGTGTTGATGAACCACCTCCCAGCTCGATCGGTCGATGAGAAACACGAGCTGTAAGACTGACGGGTGCGATGATGGACGAGAATCAGCCTGCCAGGCTCCATGGGATGGAAGATTCCGTGCTGTTGTCAATAATAATGTCAGATTTAAGGTACGGCCAGCAGGTCGATCACTAAGCTTCTAGCCTTCTAGGGGGGTAGCGCCCATCGGCGGCGTCAGCGGGCATCATTTTGACGCCGGCGGGGCAGAAGAATAGAAGAATGACCCTGCCTTACAATCTTTCACTTTGCCATGTGGCTTGCTGAATCCTGATTCCTCCCCACCGATTCGCCCGTCGCTTGTCTCGACGGAACTTTCCATCTGGATTCTACTCTCTGGGGGTCCAGTAAAGCAATAATACGAACTCTCTACTTGTCTGTTTGTCCCACCTTTCAATTGGACCCCCATCGACAATCCCCACCCCTCGTCTCGAACTTCACCTCTCTGCTGCAGCCAAACCCTCGTCTTGTTCCACCATCATCAACCCTACATGCCTCCTACAGGGCTACACGTCTAGACCCCTCCTATCCCTTCCCCTTCGAGGCCCTCGAACCGACCCCGTGTGGCTATTATTGCCACTCAAATCACCCTCCGACTACCTCCTGCGCCAAGTTTCGAGAAGCCCGTCCTGTACCGCGCTGCCTTGCCTCTCCTCATCCGCCAGATCATCACGACTAACTTTCCAAACCTGCTCCGGACTTCGCTACCAGACAAGCGCCCTGAAGCCCCCATTGGATCTCCGCCATGAATCTGCCTTCAACCTCACACAAACTCGCCATCAGCTGAGCTTTGAGTTCTGACGCCCAGACCACTACCTTGGATGCTGACCGAACTGCATCGTCGTCTCAGGCAGTCAGTCATCAATTGACGCTTAGGCTCTCTTCCCCGTCGCCCGTGGCTATAATACTCGAATCCTTCTCATCTGGACTCCACCTACTCCACCGTGATCCATTCCGCCGTGTGGAGATCCGTACAAGATGGACAGCTTCGAAGGCATGGGCATGCCTTCCTATCTCGGCAGCTCCATGCCTATGGGCACGATCGATGCAGACTCCTACCCTGCTGTTCTGCCCCCATTGGATATACAGCATGGCCTGACTCCGACCTACGATACTAATGACTTTGGCATGTGAGTAAACACCACAAACGTTGCGTGCAGTCAAGCTCATGATCATATATTTGTAGCACTGACGATCTGTCCTTCATGCAACCGCCCCTCCCGTTGGACAACTCACACTCATACTACGAAACTGCGTTCCCAGATACCGCTGCCCTGATGGAGAACTTTCCCCCAGATCAGGTCTCGCCCGGGGCTACCTCGATTGATCGAGACAACAAATTGCTCAGTTTCCAGCCTCCGTCCTACAACTTCACCCTTCTTGACATCTCCCTCAGACGGACTGGCATCTCCATAGCCGCTCAGCTGCATGGCATGTTCTTCATGGCCGAAACACAAGATCAAGGACCGACCGGTGTGTCGGCTTCCGCCACAGAGCTCACATGCTATCGTCGGAACCTTTTCCAGATAACGGGCTCTATTACCTTGCCACGAGCCCTTCGCTACATCATGACCGATGCCGGAGAGCGTGTCCCTATAATAGGCCAAGAGCTGTACATATCAGCTAATGAATCAGTGGAAGGTCACCCTGTTAAGCTGATTTCGGTCCCCTGGAAGACCCCCATTTCGAACACCACCGTTACCCCTGACGATAAGACGGAAAAGGAACCGGCCGCGATCCCCCTCGACACAATGTCCAATCAGGAAATGGACGCCGACTTTGCAACATTTCCCATTGCGTGGAAACGCCTTCAATTCCGGATAGCGACCGCAAACAACGGTCGTCGCAAAGAGCTGCAGCAACATTTCGTGGTTCGACTGAAGGTTGTTGCGACGCTAGCTACAGGCGCTCGAGTGTCCATCTGCGAAGCGCGGTCCGGCGCTATCGTTGTTCGTGGCCGGAGTCCAAGGAACTTTCAGCAGAGAAAGGATCTCCCTGTTGGCAGTGGCGGCGTCAATAACCGAAGAGCGGTACATCCACCAGCACCGCTCACTCGAAATTCCACGAGCGATCCCGGCCATTATGTCAAGAGCGAGAAGAGCCCAGACAGCGGCCATGCAACGCTGGACAATCAAGACCTCCAAACACCCTCTACGTTCAGCGGATGGGGTCGCAAACCCAAAACATCGACCGTGCCGCCTCCAGCTTCCCACCAATGCGGTAGCGCTACATTCAGCTCCTCCACCAGTCCACCACATCCGAAAGCACTTACCCTCGGCGATTCGCCAGAGCGAGACATGGTTCCTCCACGGTTGGCAAAAGTCGCACGTACAACATCCGATCCCACTACCGCTCCCACGATGACGAATGCCGCCTTTCTATCTTCACAAATCGACTCGGCCGATCTGCTGTACGAATACTTCCCCCTGGGGCTCGACGATTGGCAGCCTCCCGTCGACGCCGTCTATCGACCGCATGTCGTACATCATTTGGGACCCCAGAGCGGTGGGACGCCCAGCGACAGGCATGGACGGCCGAGTATGGGGGGAAGGAGCAAACGGTATTTCAGCGAAGACCAATCCAATGCTGTGTGACCAAGTTTATTTTCTCTCTCGTTTGAACAGGTTTGGCATAATGTGTTCGCGTGTATAAATAAGAGTCCCACCTTTTGCCTTCTGCACGGTTATCGTTTGGGAACGCATGACGATGTGGATGTGTACACGATTATTATGACGTTTGTTGGAACGGCGGCATTGATACCTTTTGGTCGTAATGGGAACCAACCTCATCTTTTTGGCGCTTCACGTTTGTTGTGCTGAAAAAGGGGGGAAGAATAATACTCATGATGAACGTTTATTTTCGTCTCCTTCGAGTTGCGCCGGTCATGGGAATGTAAATGTAATAACTAGCAGAGATATACAATGACAAATAAATATACAAAATTTGATGATGATGATAGTTCCTGATCCATCCTAGAGTATAAAAGGAGAAAACAATTATTCTGTCATTCGTTTCTCGAAAACACCGAGATGAAATTCAAACGGCGGGTTCCGCGTACTCCGTCCGGAGGCAGGCGACCAAATAATCGAGAATCTGGGAACCCGACCAAGCCCGAGAGGAACACAATATCGTTCCAGAAGAAAATCATCGAATTAGCTATGCATAAAGGATATAGACCGAAGAATAAAAAAAGGTTGGATGGACCGAAAAGCGAATAAGTATGTTGTGAATTGCCATCCCCCCCCGGCCCCCCGCTTTTTTCACCAAAGCCTGCAGAATGCATAACAAGAATAACCGCCCATCGTGTTCGTCGTTAAAGAGCTGGGGGTGAAAAAAGGTGGATACGAACCACAATAACCACCCACCATGTGAGTCATCATATTGTTACTGAAAGGCGCGGACGGGGCGATTTGTCCCACGGTATGTACGTGCCTGCTTTCGGAATGTAGGGATGTCGTAGGCAACGATAGGTACCGCTCATAGTGACTGTTCGACCCCATTGTCGATTGGTTGATCTTGTAGGTGATGACGAGAAGAACTCGGTGCGAAAGTTGAACCGTGCAACCCATGGAGTTGCTCCCAATCGGTTGAGGCCTCCCGAGTGCGGGTCCACATGAATCCAATATCACGCCAGATCATTGACTGTCTGTTCATTGCACTGCATTCGCCATGGCAACAGCAACACCGGCGCCTAGTACAGCGCTTTCTCCCGCACTCTCCAAAACCACTCTCTTTTGCCCAGTCCCGTCGGTCCGCACCATCTCATCCAATAACAGCTGGCATTGTTCCATATATCCCGGGTATTTATTGATGACGCTTCCATCGCACCCGATACTTATATGATCCAGGCCATTCCGCAGCAATGAATCATCCACGTCATGGAGAAGGTAGAAGAGAGCGTGAATGGCAGCGGTGAAGTAGCCCTGTGAGCGACGGGATACTGCCAGGACGACCTGACGGATGAAATGCATCTCAGCCGGTGTTGGTGGGGCTGGGAGGGTCCATTCCTCTCGGAGAAATCTCGCAGGAGTAAGGTGGGGGGTAAAATTAGCTTCGATGGTTGCGAGGACTCGCGTTTCGAGGCTGAAAGGAATGGATAGATCTGATGGTAGTTTGCCGTTGAAAAGACCGCATGTTTCGGTAGCTTCGACAAGGACAAGACGAACGATTTCACCCATGTATTTACCTGAGAGTAAGTACTCCAGCGGCTGGTAGTCCGGAAGGATATGGTGGGCATTGAGATCTTCATCCCAAGGAGTGGTGGGGAAAGCATCTTTGCCGAACATGCTGAGCTCTGTGTTGACAAGGACATGGGTTGTCTTAGCTGTGGATGGAAATTGCCGCGATCCGAACTTCGAGTCGTCCAGACACGACACTGGGAGATGGACAGCGGCGTTGAGACCGGTGCCCAGAATAACGGCAAGACGTGTAGAAGGATCGACATAGGCACGGGATAGGACAGCGGCGGAAGAGTCATTGACGATTGCATCGAGACGTATGTTGAGATTCTAAGACGGTTAGTCGCTATCATCCTTTGGTTGGCATCGATCATCCTCACCAGGCGTTGACATGCTTCTGTGATTAGATCACCTAAGTCAGAACCTTTGTAGGTGGAGCAGTTGAAGCCTTTCCCCATTCCAATGATGTTCCCACTCCGAACTGAAGTTTGACTAATGCATCAGTTAGTCTAGCCGGGCACATGGGGATGCCTGGGATACTGACTCGATGGGAAAGGCCCAGGCGATGCCCATGGGCAACGGCTCGTTCGATTGCGTACGATCACGAGCTTCTCGGTCCCCCAAGAGCATCTCCCGAATCTTTGCCGCGATCCAGTCAAAGAATGCAAGGCCTCCGAGGTCGCGGACGCGGTTGTCGATGTTTGAGACGACGATGCGACGGATCCTTAGGGGTTGGGTCGACGCTCTACCGTTAAGATCAACCAGAGCAACACGGAGGGTCGACCCTCCCACTTCCAAGGCCAGATAGGTTCCATGCTCTTTGCCATTGGGTAAAGTGTAGTTGTGGGAGGGCAGCATGCACTGGGAACCTGATTGCAGCCGTTCTGTAAATTCGGCCTGTAGCTTATCTGAGAGAGCTAGCAAAGATTCGACCCGTAAGTGCCGCTCATGAAGGTCCTGTACTTCTTTGCCCAGCAGGTCCATTTTCGTTTCGTATACAGGTGTCACATCCTCAGTGATGGAGGCTTTGGTAGAGTGTAGGTGTAGGTGTGGGGCGTCGGGTGGCCGGCGAAGAACAATCATTGTTGATGAGGTTCAGAGCGTTTAACTGAAGGGTTGAATCATAGGAATGCTTCAAGGATCCATCAAGCTTATAGGTGTAGTAGACGGCCTGACTGACATCGGCCCAGAGCAGAGATTGACGCTACGAGAAAGCGCTCATCTGTGAGGATTTGGAGACGCGGAGGGATCCGGGACTGTGAGGAAGCGATTGAAGATGCTCATCGCGTGGGAGCTGCCGTCAATTGATCGAGTAGATTTGCCCATTCAAGGATGGGGCCGCGGTTGAAATAAGCAGGGCAAGTGAGGGTTGGAAGCGAGGTGACATTGGGGGATTGAGGTAGCAGTGGAGGGACATAGCGACGGAAGGACGGCACTGGGACGCCATGGCTGGTGTGGCTGAGCGGGTGGCTTGCGGCGATCCTAGATGGTGGGACTTTGGGCATCTGGATTACTTATTAGAGTAGAGCCTGACAGGATGACGATCACTCGTTGCGATTGAGTGGAAGGTGGAAGGTGGAAGGATTCGTGCGCGCATCATTGAAACTGGAAGAAGGAGCGGAATCCCCGCAAGCTGCCGTCGCCGTTACATCGACCAATTAGGAAGTCCTGCAAGTCGATCCCGATACCCCCTCCACCTGTTCACATTCCCATTGAGAAGCAACTGGAGCATAACATGTCGGGTGCACTGGTCTTTGATCTGGCTGGCAGTCGTATCGGGTGCCATCCGGCGTGCTAACGATATCTATCTGACATTATCACTCGTGAGCACCACGACATTAGTGATATAGCACCACTTCAGAGCTCCTGATCATCTGTTATGACCGCCGTTCTTCGTACAACCCGGGGGAATCTTCCAACTTAGCAAACCAGCAACTCCCAACGCACATCCCATGGCATTCCCAAAAGATGGGTCCGCAGTCAATTACCCTTGCTCTCCTGGTCCTCGTGAGCCAGCGTAGGCATCACTTCTTCAATCGTTTCGTCCGAGAATTTGATGTCGTCCTCCAACGGAACCGTATCCCTAACCTTCATCATGATTACCGGCAACGCGATAAGCAAAGATCCCGCTAAAAGACCCCAGCATGACGCGAATTCGTTCATGAATGGCGCCCCCAAGGCGTCGACGCGGAACATGATGGCTGCACCGGCTGATTGGATACCCTTGTAGAATCCCGCGAAGTTGGCAAGCTTGCGCCCGTTGTTGGTCAGAGCACCCATGAACCTATGCATCACACTCAGCCCAAGCACCTGCCGCATACGGATCCTCGTGCACTTACCAATATACGCACGTCTGCCACGCTGCATCGTAGAAGCCGTAGAACATGTACAGGAACATCGGGCCGACGTATCCACCACCCGTCCAGTCCATCTTCACGTAGTCTTCGGCAGATGTCTCTGCGCGGGTGTACTGCCTCTGCCACGCGTACCCGCCGCCCCAGATAGCCATCGTGATGACGAATAAGACCGCCCACGCTGCCTTGGCTCGCATAGAACGCCGGACCCGGGAGATATCGAGGGCATATCCAAATACGTACGCACCAACAATTTGACTCAACCAGTAGAGGACTCCGTTGAGCGCTCGAGTGCGAACATTGAAGCGAGCGAGGTTCACATCGTTGAACTGGTAGGTGTAAAACCAATTGCTAGCAAGGAACATGGGGAAGAGTAGAACAACCCAGGAGTCGGTCTTCAGCGTCTCGAGCAAGCCAAGAAGCTCACTCTGCCATGTAGGATGCTTCATTAGAACGACGTGGGATCCATCGGCGCGCTGGACTTGTCGGGCGTCCACCAGGAACCAGGCCAAGGCAGCTCCACAAAAGGTAAGAACCATAAAGCCGATGTAAGTGCCATCATTAACGCCTCCGGCATCGCTGTGCATATTCTGACCAAGAGGAATGCTACAAACCATGCTTAGCACATTTTCTGCATGAAGGAGACGTAGTGGGAGTCTTACAGGCTTCCGAGCACAGCGCCGAAGTTGAAAATCATCCAGAACCAGGAGATGTAACGGCCTTTGGAGGCTTCGGGCGGATACGACATCATGATGGCACCCTGAGCGCACCACAGCAAGCCGGCGCAGACACCGAGCAGGGCGCCCGCAAAGATGGGGAATCCGCCATTTTGGTTACGGTTGTAACTCAGAAAGCTTGCGATGTAGATGAAGTATCCAATGCCGCCCAAACTCAACGATAGCTTGATGCCCATGCGGTTGGCGAAGGTACCGGCAAAGAAGCCAACGACGCTGAAGGTGGAATAGAGGGCAACATTGGCGTTGTTGGCAGTAGTGGCATCGAATTGACCGCCGCCACCCAGACCGGCAAGTGCGTTGAACATGCCCGGGCACAGAAAACACACAATGGCGACGAGGCCAAGCTGGAAAGGAGGCGAGGCATAAGCTGGGATGTAGATGGGGCCAATGCGGCGAGAGCGATACATCCACGGCTTCCCCGCGAGAGGATGTCCAGCTTCGGCTGCGTCGTGGGCGGGCGAATGCAAGTCCGCAGTGGTCGTCCAGGCTGGTCGCGTGGTCTTTTCGTCGGGAGTCTCCATGCTCGTGGTGTTTTGATCGGCGCTTCCGAGCTTGGAAGGAGCGCGTGGGATGGACGTTAGGGTGATACCCTCGGATGGACGATTTAAGATGTCACTGCGTGGGAGGGAAGGGTTTTATGGCGAGGTCGCCGACTAGAATCGTCCTGGGTCAGCTCTGGCTCATATTCAATATGAGCACGCGGACAGGCTCGTATCATCGCTTGACCCACGTTTAGAACACTCACTGACCAAGGGCGAGCTGCAATTGACTGCGGAGTGGATCCAACCGACAAGGAATGTCTGACCGTTGAAGAAGGATCAACACAGAAGTCGACGGATAGAGAAGGTCTACCGCTGCAGACGGTGGGCCTCGGAGAGAACAACACCCTCATAATAATATAAGTACCCCATAATCCGAGTGAGGGGCTTGTTCCACTAACAGCCAAGTCCCATTTCCAACGTGCATATCGCTGCAGATGGAGAATTCGAGAAGAATGGAAGTCACCGAGCTCGGATCATGCAACTATCCCTTCTTTGGCATGCAAGCCTTGTCGTCAGGTACGAGGAATGGTCAATAAAATTGATTTAGCCGCCGCCAACGATGGTACAGATTTCTATAGAATAGTCCAAGACTCCATCATATCTTCGCAAAAACCGTAGGGACGACACCACTCATGTCGACCAACGTGCTTTTGTTGCGGACCCAAGCTTCCAGCCCACGCTTTCCGTTCTCGACCCCGACGCCGCTCTCTTTCCAACCGCCGACGCTCATTTCGGCCGGCGATTCGCCCCATGTGTTGACCCAGGTAATACCTGCTTCCAATTGCGCAATGACCTTGTGAGCCGAATTCAGATCTGTGGTAAAGACTCCTGCAGCAAGACCTAGCGGTGTGGCGTTTGCTCTCGCGATGGCTTCTTCGATGCTGTCATAGGTCAGTACCGTCAAGACGGGCCCAAAGATCTCCTCTTGAACAATCTTCATCGAATCATTACAGTCGGTGAAGATGGTTGGCTTCACCCAATATCCGCCTTCCATCCCTTCGATGGGCTCAGGCTTGTCGAAACCACCATACAAGAGCTTGGCACCATCCGTCTCGACCCCGTGCTTGATGTAGCTCAGTACTTTCTGGTAATGTACCTCGGACACCAGAGGGCCAAAGTTAGTGTTGGGATCCATGAGGTCTCCGGGTCTGATCTGTTTCATCTTCTCCAGAAGAGTCTTTTCAAACTGCTGCTTCGTCTGTGAAGGGACAAACACGCGAGTGCCATTCGTACAGACTTGTCCAGTGCTGAAAAAATTCGCCATCATGGCCCCGTCGACAGCGTTATCAACATCAGCGTCGGGAAGCACGATGACGGGACTTTTACCGCCCAGCTCCATGGTGACATACTTCATACCCATGGCTGCAGTGCTGGCCACTTTCTTACCTGTGGACACTTGGCCAGTGAATGAGACTTTGGCAATGCGAGGATGAGAAGTGAGGTATGCTCCTAGGTCACCACCACCATTGACAAGATTGAACACGCCTGGTGGAACCCCAGCCTCGGTGTAGATGTGGGCGAGAACCAGACCATGTAGCGGTGTCACTTCACTGGGCTTGTACACCATGGTGTTACCGGCAGCCAGGCATGGTGCAGACTTCCACAGCGCTCTGTATCAACCGTCTCAGCTGTGAACGTAGAGATGATAGCTATTGCAGCGTACATCTGAATGGGATAATTCCAGGCGCCAATGCCTGCGCAAACGCCCAGTGGTTCTTTCTTCGTATACACCCACGCATCTTCTCGGAGCTGTACAGTCTCACCGTTCAAACCCCCGCCGGCCACAAGGTTCGCGAAGAACTCCAACACGTCGGCTCCGGTGACAACGTCAACTGTGCTCGTCTCCGAGAAGGGCTTTCCGGTGTCCTGGGTCTCTATTCTAGCAATTTCATCGTTCCTGTCTCGGAGCAGTTGCACAGCTTTGAGAAGTATTCGTGCCCTAGCCACTGGCGGGGTTCTTGACCATGAAAGGAATGCCTTTTGAGCCGATGTTATGGCGTTGTCAACATCCGAGTGGGAGGCTGCGTGGATATCTGCCAGTGGTCGAGATGTCGATGGGTCGATGGACCTGAATATAGACCCAGATGCCATTTGGATCTTGCCATCATAGTAGAGGTGCTGTGGAGGATGAAATGCTTCCGTCATATTGATGGAATATGCAGGGTATTCAAGCCATAGAAGGAGCACGAGTCAAGACTATGTACCTTCGATAACGGAGCTGCTTCTTAATTATTCACACGCTTTGAAGTCTGAAATATGGGAATGAATGAAGGGTGATGGTGAAGAGCGGCGGGCAGCCGACGCTTTGATGCGATATTTAGGCGTTGCTGCAGGATAAGGAATATCGCACTCCGACTCTGGAAGCGTTTGGATGCGATGGATCGATGTGATCGCTGTTGACAAGAGTGGTCCCCCACATTATTATTTCGTCACAAGCTTTTGCCATGTGGATCGACCTGCCTGCTTCAGCTAGCATCTTTGGAGATCGACAGCTAATCCTGAAAGAGCCATAGCAAATGTGACCGAATTTTTGGCTATTTTTTGGTGTGGTTTTCTTGCGCTTCACGTGCTCAGATAGGGTTTTCCTCGCTTGAGATTACAAAGCCAACGTGCGTCGACTCGTTCTTACAATGTTCTGTAACTCTCTTTAGTATATTATCGCTGGCAAGTTATATATTCTCGTTCCGATTGTGTCACAATTTCGAAACAATCTTCTTGAAATATAAGCTTGGCTATAATCTCCTTGCTTCAGCTAGCCTTTTCACAGCACATATATTTGATTTCCCATCAATTTCGTTCCAAAAAGGACTTAAGTGATGACTACTACCGTAGAGCTTGCAGCCGCTGATGCCAATGCCTTCGATTACTTGATCGTAGGCGGTGGAACCGCAGGATGCGTCATTGCGAGCCGGCTCGCCGAATACTTGCCCAACAAGAAGATCCTATTGATCGAAGCAGGTCCGAGTGATTTCATGAACGACAAGGTTCTCAAGCTAAAAGACTGGCTGAACCTTCTCGGAGGCGAGCTGGACTACGACTACGGTACCACCGAGCAGCCAAATGGCAAGTAACTGAAAAAGAGGCTCCTCCAGTCCAATTGGCAAAAAAGCGGGCCGCAAGTTAACATTTACCCCCTAGGAAATTCACATATACGCCATTCGAGGGCCAAAGTCCTCGGGGGTTGTTCCTCTCACAATACACTGATCTCATTCAGACCATTTGAGTATGATTGCCAAAGATGGCAATCCTTGGGCTGTGATGGTTGGTCCTTTGAGATGTTCATGCGTGTGCTTGATCGCCTACGAAACACAGTGCAACCAGTTCATGCTCGGCATCGAAACAAGCTCTGCCAGAACTGGGTGGATTCCTGTGCCAAGGCCCTGAACATCCCTGTCATCGAGGATTTCAATCAGGAAATAAAGAAGACAGGGTCGATCAAAGAGGGAGTCGGCTTCTTTTCCGTATCGTACAATCCTGACGATGGCCGTCGGAGCAGTGCCAGCGTAGCTTATATTCATCCTATCTTGCGAGGCGAAGAGATGCGTCCAAACCTCACCATCCTAACAAACACCTGGGTGAGCCGGGTCAATGTCTCGAATGATAGTGTTACTGGTGTCAATGTTACGATGCAATCTGGCCAAAAAATGACTCTGCGTGCGAGAATCGAGACCGTACTATGCGCGGGAGCTGTCGATACGCCTCGCCTGCTCCTTCTATCGGGAATTGGTCCCAGGGATCAACTCGAAGGCCTTGAGATCCCCGTGGTTAAAGAAGTGCCCGGAATCGGCTACAATCTGATCGATCACCCAGAAACGATCATCATGTGGGAATTGAATCAGCCTGTTCCGCCGGATCAAACGACCATGGACAGCGACGCTGGCCTCTTTCTACGCCGAGATCCCACCACCAAAGACGACACGTCAGCAGACATCATGATGCACTGCTACCAAATTCCCTTTTGCCTCAATACCGCTCGCTTAGGATATGACATACCTATCGATGCCTTTTGCATGACGCCGAATATCCCCAGGTCACGCTCCAAAGGTCAGGTATACCTCACCAGCAAGGACCCCAATGTCAAACCTGCCTTGGATTTCAAGTACTTCACGGACCCTGAAGGCTACGATGCGGCAACCATTGTTGCAGGCTTCAAAGCTGCTCGGCGTGTAGCACAGCAGGAACCCTTCAAATCCTGGCTCAAGCGGGAAGTGGCTCCTGGCCCGGACGTGACTTCTGATGAAGCTTTGAGCGAATATGGAAGGAAGGCGGCGCACACGGTGTATCACCCTGCGGGAACAACCAAGATGGGTAATCTTGGGAAAGACAAGATGGCCGTGGTCGACTCGAAGCTTAGACTACGGGGTTTGAAGGGTGTCAGAATCGCGGACGCCGGTGTTTTCCCAGAGATGCCGTCCATCAATCCAATGCTGACAGTGCTGGGGATTGGAGAGAGAGCTGCGGAGATGATTGCGGAAGAAGAAGGCCAGAGGCAAACAGCGGCAGACAAGGCGAGGTTATGATGATACATGTGTGATTTACCTCCTTGGAATGATACGTCTGTTGGGTGGACACGCAAACATGTAAATATGAAAGCTACTAGCATCCGATCTGGGGGTCAGCTCATACAGCGCCTCCTGTTGTGTGGGAGAACAATCGCGATATAGGCTAAGAAATAAAGTCCAATAACTTGAGTTGTATCTGTAAGGTAAGATCCAAGTAATAATGGTTAAAAACCAAATCCTATCGAGGTGTCGACTGCTGTACGCCCCTTATAACACTTGGCTGTTAACACAACAAGTCCCTGAGCCGGATGCCAAAGCAACAGTACTATCAATAGAACTATTTCATTTGACGTAGTCATGTGCCATTGATCGTAGACTTTTTTTTAATAAGTCCTAGGGACTAGCGCGCGTCGACATAGTACCTCTTCCATTTGTTTACGTGCCCGGTTCAATCCTTCATCCAGCACGAAGCTTTCATCTCTCTACAATTGTCGCACACATGGCATCGCCGACTCCTCCTTCAAAGTCGCCGCTTTCGCCTCGGACCGCTAATGCGAACACTCCCAAACTTGTCGCGAAAACAGAGCGTTCGAAATTCACAAAACCATCGGCCTTCGACATACATCAGGATGCAGAGAACCTCCCAGACGAGCGACGGACCCCAGAAGACTTGGATGATACAATCAACCATCGTTCGCCAAAGAAATATCTGAGTCCTAGCAAAAGCCGATCACCAAGGAAAGCAGACCCAGAAGCTCCGCCGCCGACCCCTCTCACAGAGGATGCGCTTAGGGAAAATGAGGGCCTTAGAAGGGCAATCAACATGATGAATGGCGGCGATAGCATTGTCGATCTCTACAGTGGCCATGATGGTACCTCACTAGCAGGGACAGCAGCAGGATACCCGGGTATGGATGATACGTGCTTCAGCACCTTTTCTGCCGTGCCAGACACAGATATGACGCTTTTCGCTCAAATGGGCCAATCACCAAGTAAGAGTTCATCGCCTGCCAAGAGATCAAGAGAAGCACAGTACGCTTCGGCCACCCCAACGCCTCGACCAACGGGTCGCTCAACCCCCGCAACCTCTAGGCGTCCTGTCTACGACGATTGCTCACCTTCCCCAGCTCCGCGTCGGCCAAAATCAAGTCGAGACGCCGATACCACCAATCTCATTCTGGACTTCACCGAGCAATTCAATGCCTTTTCCGGTACTTCGTTTAGCCATCAAACTCGCCCAACTCCGCGGAAATTCAATACACAACCAGATCTTGCGGCATTCACTGCTAGCAAGCGTGCGTCGCCGTCGAAATATCCACCAAGTACACCCTCACGAGCTTCCAATCTTGCCAATCTCCTCGACTTCGACCTCCCTCCTGCGCCTACCCCTCGCTCTATCCCTACAATAACAGCTCGAGAACTTGAATCTCTCAAATCCTCTTTCTTGTCGCAAATCTCCTCGCTGCGTGCTACGTTGAACGGCAGAGAGGCCGAGGTCAACAGTCTGAAAGATGCAGTTGGCGATGCAGAAAGACGTGTGGGTGAGGCACAGGAGGAGATCCGTGATCAAAGGGGGCAGAAAGAAAGCCTACAAGCGGAGAAGGACGACTGGCAAGCTCGAAATAAGGAGATGCAGGGCGTACTTAGGAGTGTCAAGGAAGAGATTTTGCACGAACAGCACGAGCACGAGAAATTACAACAGCGATTGGAAGCCAGTGAAAAAAAGAGGGAGGAAACGGAGACGAAATTGGTGGAGGCAGACAGTAAGATCGCGGGATTGCAAGCTGCGGCCGCTGCAGCAACTCCGCCCCCCACCGCCGGATCCGACTGTCAATCCACCCCTGGAGGAAGCGCGAATGGTAACAATGCCGCTGTAGAAGCTGCGGTCGAGAAGGTAGCGCGGGAGCTTCATGGTCTGTACAAAAGCAAACACGAAACCAAGGTCTCGGCCTTAAAGAAGAGCTACGAAGCAAGGTGGGAGAAGAAGATCAAGGAACTGGAATCCAAAATTAGGGAGGTGAATCAGGAAAACGAGGAATTAAGGATGACGAGGGATGCTACGATGAGTGGAGTCGTGCCTGCTGCTTCGCACCATCATCCTGGTGACGAGGTTGTGAGATCGGAAGACGAGAGGAAGAGTGCGGTGGAGAGGGACCTGCAAGAGCAGAAAGCACAGTTGGAAGAGCTATCGCAACAAATCCAGAGCTTTAGAGACGATAACACCACCCTCCAACAACAACTCGAAACAGAACGCAGAGAGATGGCAGAATTAGTGAAAGCGACAGAAGAAATGATGCAGCTTTCACTCCACTCTAACCCAAGCTCCGCAGCTCCAGCCAACAGCGGACGAGGAGAGGAGGCTCCCAACCCCAGCTCGGCGAACAATCGCAGTGGCAGCTTGACTAAGACGTCATCTCTAGGAAACTGGAAACAATCAAGTATCGGATCAGTGGGCGAGAGTCGGATCGGCCGGATGGCTGGTGGCGGCAGTGGGTTGGGAAGTACGAGGAGCGGGATTATGAATAGCATTGAGCGTATGGGCAGGGGCCGGGCCGTCGATTGAGTGGAAAAGCAAGAGGCGGCGGCGGCGGGCAATGGATTTGTACCGTTAATTGACTTTACGCTGTCAGATATCAGTTCGAGATCATTGCCTTTCAAGCTTGTTTCAGGAACAAGGCAATAATGCGTCGCGTAGCTATTTGGCATCACGGGGGAAACTTTCTCTGATAGCAAGAGCCAGTTCGCTGGCGATGGTAAGTAATGTAACCATCGCTCTTTCCTCCAACAACATTCCAAAGGGTATATAAAGCGGCGGTACTCCGTACTAGTACTCGATAAATGCACAACCCACGCACTGAAAACCAATAGAGAAACAAGTACCGCCGACTCAACTAATTCCCATCCTTTTCCATGATATCAATCTTCAGACCCTTTAGATTCTTCCGCCGATGCCATTTCGGCTCGGTAGAATTGGATGCGGGCGATATGGTAGTATTGGTGATGTCGGTGATGACGGTGGTTGTCGTCATGGGACTGAGACTTGTGACGGTTGTTATGCTGGTGATTGTTGTGATGATTGTTATGGGGGTGAAGTTATTGGTGGTGCGGGTGGCATCGTTGGGGGGCGATTTCTGGGCGGTGGAGGTGGAGGTGGAGGTGGAGGTGGCGGGCTTCGACTTGGAGGTGGAGGTGGGGGTGGAGGTGTGGGCGGCAAGGACGTCGGGGTGCCAGGGCGGGAAGAAGCGGGAGATTTTCTTTTTGGAAGAAGAGGGAGAAGGAGGGTAGTGGATGGCGCGGAGGGGGGCGGACATGTTGGATGGGTTAAGGGGGCGCAGTTTGGTGAATGGATATGGCTGGATTAGAGCGCAGTGGAAGACACGACCAGCGTATTGGTGTTGGTGGTGAAATACTGGTTTGAACTTTCGGTGATATGATATAGTAGAAAAGGAAAGAGAAGTAGAATGGCAAGCTGTTTAAGAATCGAGAGGTTCGTGAACTTACGTACTCTTGCTCACCTCAGCCTCAGCCTCATTCCTTCAGGGGCTGATCATGAGTCTGTCGAAATAGCGATGCCTGGAATGTGACGGTAAACTGGATTCCTGACAGATGGCGCAGACTGTCATCTCAACGAGATGAAGTCAAAATTGAATACATGGGCAATATTGGGAATTCCCATACCTGGGAAATAGATGACCCTCCAACGCCAGGCTGATGCTGCAACATGAGTAGAATAATACAGCGACTTCCCCTCGATCCACGTGTGTTACCTGTCTTTGTACACCTTCGGTCTCCACCCCTCTTTCACCTCTTCCCTTTCCGCCGCCTCGGCCGCTTCCCTCACCTCCAATTCTATCCTCTCCCGCGCCCTCAGTATTTTACTTTGCAGATAGAAACTTCCTCCCTTCGTAGGATCATTGACGTCGAATAACCGTTTGAATCTCTCAATGATGTCCTCCATGTTCGCCTTCCCACCCTGCGGCGGCTTCACGTTGAGGATTTTGCATGCTTCGTCCAGTGTCAGGCCGGAGGAGATGAAATTGTGGGAGGAAGTTGAGGTGCTTCCGGCGGCTGACTGGGAGTATTTGGAGGAGGCGGAGGCTTGTCGGTATGCTTCTGCGAAGGCGCGGCCGAAGACACGGGCGCCGACGACGACTGCTTGGGTTATTATACGATGCGCCTGGTAGGAGGGTGTAAGTTTATGGCCAGCTCGTTCAGTGTTTTTGTGAGACGCCTACCATATAATAAGACCAGTCTCTTCGCTTGACGTAGTAGCTGTCTCCAAGCTGATATCACCCGCAAAGATCGGAAGGGGTCGTGGTGGTACTGACGATATGGATATGAAGTCGATGGCGAACAGAAAATCCGAAGAGCGCATCGAGCCGAAGACTCGCCTAAACTTGCCATCCCTTCAGCCATGCCTTCACAGGCACTCACGAGCTTGCCACTGTGTCCCACCATGGCTGTAAATAGGACCAGAGCACTTTGACAAAGGATCGAATGACTGCTTCGAAGGTGATGATTCTCGAGGCGTTTTCGTTTTTCCTTCCCTGCCCATGCTTGGTGTATGGCTGCCCTTGGTAATCGATATCCAGGTTTAGCGAATCCATATCGAAACCTGTTACTGACTGATCCAGATACACCGTGGACTGCATACATGGCCCCCTCTTCAGCAATGAACAACGAAACTGGGAGTGGCTCAAACAATGATCCCAACGCCTCGACCTTTGCTTCCTTCACGCCTTCCCAGTCATACACCAGCCCAGCTACCAAACAGCGGTCTACGATACTTGTACATAAGAAGTCGCCCCTCCTCATTGCCACACCGCCTTCCGTGACGCGAGCGCTCGCTTTCTCACATCCCTTCGTCCTTCCACTCAATAAACTCGTCGGGCTGCTGTCATGGACGAGCGGAGACCCTTGGGAAAGTTTCCTTCTGGTCGCAGGTTTCTGGGCGATGACTCTGTACGGTGATACCGTGATACAATGGGCAGGTCCATTGATGTTGGTGGTCTCTTTGATACTCGGAATGTATTCACGCCGCTATTCGCCGTTGTCATCGTCGGGATGGACCGGTGAGAAGCATAACGGTCAAAAGGATGCTTCCGAGGGAACCATGAAACATCAGAAGAGTTTGGATGAGATTGTGGAGACGTTGTCGATCTTCACCTCAAGATGTAATACACTCTTAGAGCCTTTTCTCGCTTTGACGGACTTTTTATCTACGCAACAGACTGCTACATCCGCCACCACACGACCTGCTCTGACGTCTTTGTTCATCCGCATCTTGTTCCTCTCACCATTCTGGATCCTTCTGACGCTCCCTTATGTACGTATCCTCACGGCGCGACGGGTGGTTCTGACGGTTGGGACTTTGATACTGTCGTGGCACTCCAGACCGGCCCGGGTTTCTCGGACCATACTCTGGCGTTCTTTGACTGTTCGTTATGCCGTGTCGTTGATCACAGGTCTATCCCTGGTGGGATCCTCTGAACAAGTGCCCCAGAACCGAAGATCACCCCCGCCACTACCTCCGCGGCACAAAAGCCAAGAGATGGTTGCTAACGCATTGGCGAAAAAAGGCGCAAAGTCAACAGGCGTCCGATTTACATTCATTGTATTCGAAAACCAGCGGCGATGGCTTGGTCTTGGCTGGACGCATTCTCTTCTTGCGTACGAGCGAGCGCCCTGGACAGACGAGCATCTCAATCCATCGAATTCGAAGGACAACTATCAGCTCCCGTCGATAGAGGGCGCCACCGCCAGATGGCAATGGGCAGATGGTAGCGAATGGAAGGTCGAGGGTGCCGGAAAGGGTAAGACGGGCGACGAGGCCGAGGGTTGGATCTTCTACGACAACAAGTGGAACGACGGACGCAGAGGCCAAGATGGTTGGGGGCGTTACACCCGGCGACGCAAGTGGTATCGTGACGCCGAGCTTGTCGAGATAGCGGAATCCGAGATGGCTTCTTCAACAGCGACGCTCGTACCTGACCCCCCAAAGAAAGGCTGCGCAGTTGCATCGTCTGGCTCATCCCACATGTCGAAAGACAGTGACGACTCGAGCAGTAGTCAGAAACGGCGGCAAGGTTTTCTCAGGAGGGGAAGCAGGTCAAGCGCACAGAGTGCTACATATTCAGGCTCGAGCACATTGGGAACCGATGAGGACGACCATCGGATGCCGTTCCATCAAGAACGCGACGGTGACTGGGGGGTCGGAGATGATATCAAGATGGGTTTAGGGTGACGAGCGTTGCTGCAGGAAGAGCACCCAATCCCGAACCCATACCGTCAACGAAGCCCCTGCTTCTCTCACTGTGCTCCCAAATCGCGCACTACTAGAGTCCCCGGTCTTGAGGCGGAGGTAGAAGGCAGGTACGGACTAGCTTGCCAAACCGGTACTCTTTCATTTAAGGTACCTTATCCTCTCGGACCTCCGCCATCTTCCGCTCCTTAATGTGATCTGTGCTTCAAAGTAAATCCCTTCATCACTACAGATTCTTCGTTTTCATCGCACAAGCTGACTGCGCAACAGTGTGCGTAAGCTATGGTCGCCATACTCGTCCTATACGAAGCGACGACGACAGAGCGATGATAGTCGCACATTTTGACGTCTATGCTGCTTACCGCTGTTGGCAAAGACGACTTCTAGCCCATTTGATGGAGCACCTTGGGACCCCTTTTTGCCTCCTTCTTCCAACCAAACAACACACTCCATGCCCAATCCGACAGTCCATCAGGGTTGAAGGAAGCCAAATTGGGAACAGTGGTAACACGATGCGCCAGCTTCCGCAACGGCACGGGGAAAGAACTGTCACCTACGGTCCGTCTCACCACCTCAGAGGCAACCTAAGATGAGTAGGCCTCTCATGCAGCCTCGCTTGCGCGCCCTAGCTGGTGCTAGAGGTGTCATCTGAGCTTCATGCGTCAAACGTCAGGGGTTATAGCCGCGAGCATTTCTTTGGACAACACTGGCTGTGCGTAACTACTCGTGTCGCCCAGAAGTCTAAGCTATTTTGTCTCCCGTTGTCGCCCAGGCGCTCGCTCAGACTTCTGGGCCGTACGAGTTAGAGGTTGTTTCGGTTGGTCGCACATTCCAGCGTCGTCCCTGAAAAGCGCTGGGTTTTCCTTACCATGATCATAGCTCAGCAGATCTTTTTCTCCATCAGCAGGCACCTTGGGTGCTCCACCCAACGGCTCCCCGGAACCTAGATCTCCTGCCAGAACATGAATTCCATGGCAACTTCCAATGTTCAATGCCTGGCTTTGGTGGCTTTAACGATATTCAGTCAATCTCTCCAAGTTACCATCAGACTTGAATGGTGGCTTCGGGGTCATCTCGGTTCTATCAGAGGTGACTACGTTGGCAAATGTATAGACATACCTCCTGGCGATTGCTGCTAACCGCACAAAGACCTCTTAGCTCCACCGGATGAGATAGGCTCCAGTGTGGTAAGTTTTGGGACTCTCTTCCCCGGCCAATATGGCGCTGGGTGGGGATCTTCGGGACCGGACTACGAAGACATTCTCGACTGCACAGGTGTACCAAGTCTGCGTGTATTTGGACCCGAACTCGTGGCAATGTACCAGCTTCCAGACTATTCGATGGTACCGGATGACTCGATATCTCCAGACCCTCCAGACCATTCCACGGCGGGTATCGCGTCAGAGGCTGCGTCCATTGATTCCGAAGACACTGCTAGCGGCGAGCCACATGAGATCGTCTTCGCGGCAACGTGGATCGACTTGAGGACGAGATTCCCACCTGATAGCGCAGGGACAAGGTACCTCCAGTTTCAAGGAGTGAAGTCTCTCATATGGGGCGAGAACACATGGTCGGCGGCTTCGGACGGAATACCATTCCCTAAACGAAAACGTGGAGCAAACTTCAACCAGTGGGCTCCTCGTGGGGAAGCCGTGATCCACACGCCCAGAAGGTGGAGACATCCGAGCTCCTATACCATCAATGGAACAGAATTTACCAACGGAGGCGATGGTGTCTACAGAAGTCAGGAGGGAGCTGTTCTAAAACTCACGGATAATCCATACCACCGTCTCGACAGCGGGACTTAGCCCCGCAGGGCCTTGTCGCAATCTTCGACTTAACGAGACTTCTTGAGAAGAAGGACGTGGACCGCGATGAAAGACGTATACTGGGTGACAACTGCAGGTGGAAGGTCCCTGACTAAGGCTGGCAGGGATAACTCTTGAGTCATAATCGAAGCTCACGTTGCGGACCTTATCACGGACACCGATGCAGCAGACAAGGGATGCGTTCGTGTTCAGATGGTGCAAGATGTTGCCGTGTGCGGGGAATGTTATGTACAGGATGCAATACAAATGAGTGTCCGTCGAGGATGTCAACCACCGATCCACCGATCCACCGAAAATGTCACCATGAAGCCGCTGCCCGAACAACACTCTCATCCACCGTCACACCATCATCGCGACAATTTCGAATGTTACCGCAAGGTAGCAGTCGGAGGTTTAATGCTACAAGCGAGCACGATAAGCATATGATGTTTGCACGAGACGAGCAGGAGAGTCGACGAGAGACTTACACCGCAGCTAGCGCAACCGCACGACCCACAGTTTCCGGAGCAGCCACACGAGGAGCAAGAGCAGGGCGACATATTGATTGATTGATTGATTGAAGAGACGAAGTGTTTTGGTGGAGAAGGTTCCGATTTGGTTGCTGATCTGGTTGGTGTACGGCTTGGAGGTGTGTAAAAGATGCAGAGAAGAAAGAAAAGGCCATGAGGAGATATATACCTCGATACATGGCAGGGCCCCTCCACACCTTCCCTACTCGTAGTGATGATGCAAGCAGGCAGCCAATCACGAAATGTCCGAGATGCAGGGTGAGTGCGTGGTTTGTGCGGAGCATCTCCGTGGGGCTCGAGACTAAGACATCGGGCGTGGGGTTGGTCAAGCAGGTTGGCTCGATTGGCAACAGTAGTGCAGGATCTTCGATGTCGCTCTCAGACCACACAAGAGGGACACAGGTACGATGGGGTGGCAAAGGAATGTGATTGATTTGATAATGGGTACTGCTGATGCAACCGCCCGCCTCTGACTGCCAGGATCGTCTCCGGCCTTGTCCCTAACAGCCTAGCAACCCCACGGAAAGCATGCATGCCCCATCCGCCAGATGACCACGGCCATATCTTTACACTCACGCCAACCGGTAGATATGTCGTAGCGCTGATGGTTTCTGGACGGCCGACAGTCAGCTCGGCGCTTTGCACATCCTGTCTCTCCTGATGGGCCTGGCCGAGTGGGTGCTGAACAGGGTGATTCGTTGGAGCTGGATGGGGAGAACGTACATTTGCAGGTGCACTGGCCGGTTGGGCAGGCGCACGAGCTACCACAGCTGCAGGTGCATCCGGGACCTTGAGACAAAGAGAGTCAGCTCGTTCGCTCGGGCGACGTCGTGGCCAAGTGGCTGCGGATCAGGTGGACATACCCATTTCTGCTGCTGATGGCGGATGGTCTGGTTGAGTGTTGAGACTTGTATCTGACGTTGGATTGTGTTTGTGTGGATATTGCTTCCTGATGTGCTTGTGTGATTGAAGGTCGACTGATGGAGAAGGGTAAAGGAAGGTTAGTGGGGGTTGGATCTTATAGAAGAGGAAGAGGAAGAAGAAGAGGAAGAGAAACCCCGCGGGAGGCTTGGCGCCG